>KK119898.1:453271-549321 GCA_000611955.2 Stegodyphus mimosarum | reverse complement strand
TTTTTTGACGGAAGGAGACGGAGCTGAAAGCGTCAGCGTTATCAGAAAAACATCGATGTCGGAAGAAATAGACGAGAGAAGGATACTATGGAGGGCGACGAAAATGTCCAAACCTAACTAATTACTTTTTTTTTCTCTCCTTATAGAAAGAAACCATATCTACAATGTATTCTCTATGTTAACTTCACTGTTTGGAACGTCAAATTGAAGTAGCCCTGTGACGTTGGCCGAAGTTGTTGTCGGTATCTACAATGTTAAATTCACTGTTTGAATGGGTATGACTAATTTCCATAATTTTTTCCACTCCACCGCCACCAAATGTAAAATTCTGTATTAATTCAGTATTATCTTAATAAATTCCATATTTAATTTTAACTTTCTTGTAATGTTTTCACTTTAATTTAGAACACTGGACCTGTTTACATATTTCACAACGCAATAAATTTAATTATTCTGTTGGAGCTCTTGGTCACTATTTACGATTGATTTGAACACTAGTTTTACAGTATATATTGTGTATATCATGTTGTCACAAACTTTACATATTCATGTTATTGAGAATTGTTTATCCAAATATTGACTTATCATTTGGTATTGAACTTAAAACCTATACACAAACTCTTAAGAATTAAAAGCTCCAACAGTTTTATCATAAATTTAGCCGCTATTAAAAGGGTGTCATACCCTCATACAGTGAGAAAAAAGGAATTTATTAATGTACATCATTACTAAGAATAACATTTTTAGTATTCACAAACATACTTTTTGCCGATTTGGTCTCCATATTACTTTCGGAAAATCAGGATATTTTAAATAGCTTTTAGTTTGTTATAGAATATTATGTCAAAATTTTTAATTAATTTTAAATTAGTTTTAACCCTTAGATTAATTTTTAATGTCATTATATTTTGCTCACTTTTAATTACAATTTTATTTGATAAATATTTTTACAAGTTGCAATAATCCTTTACACACATATATTACGAATTATTAGTTATTTAACGGATAGTATAATCATTAATTATTGAAAAATATTGTACATCCATAAAACTCATACAACGAGAACAACACAATTACCTATTAATGTAGTGACATTATAGAAACTAATATTTGTTATCTGTGGATAGAAATCAAGATTATTGAAATTTGAGACGACTTCAAAGATCTCTCTCAAATTTTGAAAAAGAAAGGCAATAATGTATCCATTCATTTTAAAGTACTTAAATGAGTACTTTAAAATGAATGGATTTCTAGCATTTAAATGAGTATAACATAAATAACTATAATGAGCCCTTAGAATTTCTTACTAGACTTTCGAATATTTGGAAAGGAGTAAGAGATCTTAGAACCAGCAAAATCGCGTGAAATTTCGCTTAAAACTAATTCTGAAAAAGAGAAGCATAATATCGCATTCAGAAAGATGTTATTTATTCACAGAACTGGGTTTAAAATTGTGCATAGAAGAAGATTTTCAGAATGATAGGTATAGAATAACACTTCGAAAATTTTGGCGTCAAAGAAAGAATAGCATTTACACTAAGATAAAAATTGAGTAGTTGTTCGTAAATGATAAATAGAAATATTATTGTTAATCTTCCTTAATTTTGCTAGAGTTTTATTCAATAATCAGCTATTAATGCAAAATGTATAATAATTTAAGATTTAAAATATCACGAATTTTACTCATAAAAACTAGGCAAGATTTAAAATTCAACGGATTGTATATTTTGTTCAGTTACAGTGACATGCATTAAAATTAATCTTTCTAATCTGGATGATACTGAGTGTAAATAAATGTTAAAATATTTAACTTGGAACTGCTAAATGCTTCATTATAATAAAGAAAAGATTAGATTAAATTATCATTAATGCAGTTTGTCAGTAAAACATGCTTCTTAAAGGCGTAGAAACCATACTTTAAGGTTTTTGACAGCATAAAACGCAGAGTATATAGTTAAAGAGGAAATTGTATCATTAATATTAGTAAATGTAAGTTATCTGCAGTAGTAAATGTTTGCTTAACTGAACTTCGCTTAACCGAATTCAGGCATATCTAACAGGGTATATTTTAGCTTTGGATTAGAAAGTAAGTACGCAGATCAATCATTCGGGTAAATACAGGTTTTCTGAACGAATATTTCGAAATCTTTTTCTCTAGAAAGTTGAAAACATTTTAAAGCAGTTTGTTGGTAAATCAGGTTTTAAAAGAAAAAGGAAACCATACTTCAAAGTAAACGCAATATATATCATTATACAGAATTTAAAATATGATTACGGGTAAGTGGAAGGTATTTATTGCAAAAACCTGGCTTAGTCTACTACAATTTCACAAAAAATATACAGTAAAATAGCAAGACGTAATAAAGAAAAAAAAAACAGATATCTCCAGTTTTGAAAAATAACTTTACTTTTCTCCTCGCTCCCTTCTTTAGAGATGTATTTTGAAAGGATCCCAACATAAATTTGTAATCCCAGTTTATCGTATCAGCGAATAATAATAAGTATACCGTATCAGGACATCGTACTATCAATAATGTACGTCATACTCTGAATGTATTAGTATATTACACTAGTTTGCGAAAATATGTAATCTACGCATTTGCAAGCAAATTATTAAACTGAGAAATAATCTTCTTTTCAAGAGACGATTTTTAATTTAATTATAATTACTATAATCCATCAATGACTTCATTCGTTGATGGATTACGTCGATTAAAAATTTGTTATCATCAAGTATCAAAGATTGAATCTCTATTTCCCTTAACACAACATCTTCTTACTTAAGGTTCAGTTGAGCGAAGAGAATATTTTTACGGAACAAAACTGTATCATGATGAATACGTCATGAAGTTATGTTTAAAATATTCTCATTTCGTGATGAAGTAAAAAAAATGCCTACTTAATTTTTAAATGTTTAGTCAAGTAGATAGAATACAGATTTGTGCAATACAACTCCTCAAGGGAAGAAATGAATGGTACTTTAAATACAGAATATTTAAAATTGAAGAAAAGAAAAATGTAGAAAACCATTTACCTTATAGATGACATTATGTAATGATGGCAAAGAAAACGAGCCCACTCATTATTCTTTCTGGAATATTTTTAAAGGTATTATGTGCCCCAAATTGATTGAAGTTTTTGAAGTTTTGTATTACATTAATCAAGAGTGAATAATGATATAATCATTTAATAAAATAAGATGAATAAATGTTTGTACAGTATATTATAAGTCGAATAATTGGTTACATGTTTGAAGTCTATCGATCAATGTTTGGATATATGACTAACCCATGTTACTGCACTTTCTTGCAAACTGCTTCGGAAGTTGTCGATTATTTACTGTAAAATATCGCATAGGAATACTGGTTACAGCATCTCTAATGCGACCCGTCAATTAGAATATTAGGGAAAATGTGTTCTTAAAACTTCTTTGTTGGAAATAACATTTTCAGAAAAAAAGTCTGCAAGTGCTAGATGAGAAGACAAGGAGGCCAAAATCTCATACTTAGAAATCAATTCCTGAATTCTAAAATAAATCCTAAAATCTTCTCGATTCTGCATGCTAGTTTACGCCGCTCTTATAGGAAACATTAATTGTCCACATTTATGTTCAGCATCCATAACTGAGGAAGAAAAAATTCTTGCAGTATTCCTAAGCAATACTCAAAGATGACATTCCTGACGTCGGTACAGCAGTACCGTCAGTTGAAGAAATTTACTTTCAAAGGTTGATATATAAATTGATGTATTATAGCAATTATTCTGACACTGTGACATTTGATTTAAATTAAACTAGCAACTAGAATTTATTTATAAGTCTTTTCTTAATGCCTCGCTTCGTCCCGTACGAAGACGATCGAGACCCGCAGGAAGACGGCGGGGACGCCCGTGCTCTAGAAGTTTATGCAGAGTTTATGGCAAGCAGCATAGTTTAAGTTGAGATGAAGAAAGTAACCGGATGTCTTAAAGTAAAGGACCTAACTGCTGCTGATTTTGCCGTCTTACTTCGCTAAGCGGAAGACGTTGGCAGCTTAAAAGAGAACTCAGAACATTCGAAATGGTTTTGGTAAGTGTGAAAGTAAAGCAGATAGTACGATGCAATTGTTATACATAGATTCGAATAGGAATTGTAGCCACTTAAATAACAGATGTTCCAACCACTAATTATAGTATATTTTAGTAGTACTAGTATACTAGTATATTTACTAGTCTTTTTACTAGTGTATTTTTTTCTACACACAGTTTAAACTAAGAACGATAACTCGCTTTCACAGCAAAGATTGCGTTTAAAGGTGAATAATTCGCAGAGGCACTTAATTAGGTGGAAAGGTAACTTTCAAATCGTTAAAGAGGCGACCAAAATAGGGTTTAAGTAAGTACGCGCAAATTGCTAGAATCAAAAATTTGTGTTGCAAACATTTTTGATGTAACTGTTCGTGTGAATAGAAGAATGATAGTGCAAAAGTCTGGTGAATCGCATATTTAGAAACCAATATGTTAACCCTTTGAAAAAGTTAAATTCAGAAGAATAAAGATGAAGTAGAGGGATGAATTAAAAAAAAAACGTAAGCGATTTAGTATCACTTCTTTTGAAAGAGCTAGAGACTCTCTATTCATGGTATATTTAGAGCCGGAAGCTCAGAAAGTAATCATATTGACATGAATTTTAAAAGGCTAATGGTTACATTGGTGCAATCAGATCGTAAATTGCTGTTAAGTTCCTTCCATGTACCTAATAATAAGTACTAAAGAGCAACACTTTTTAGAACTGTGAAACCATAATCGTTGAATGACTTCTTTCAGTTTGTTGAAATATAAGAGCAGACATTTAGAAGTGGAGTACCGGCAAGCGCATAATAACGACGAAAGGCCGTGTATGAAGACAATAATGGAAAAAATGATCGAAGATTTGAGGGCATAGATAGGTTAAAAGGTTAAGGCAAAGCAAATGGAGGGCTATATGTCTAACGGGTTGGCTTGGTTTAGTTTATTTTATTGCAGCAAAGATCTCGAGGGCTATCTGCCTATCTGACTGAAGGGAAGCATGCTTTTGTGGAAGACCTTTTAAAGGAAATAGTTCATGCCCACACTGCATATGAGGAAACCATGAAAATTTCCGTGCAGCAAGGCCATTCGCCCGACTGGGCATGACCACCATTAGGATGGACGTATAGAAAAAGAGAAGGGAACTAAAAGAGTTAGATGAAGGATTAAAGTCGAAGTTAAAAAAGATAAAGATGTCATTGTGAAGAAGAGCAAAAAGAAAAATTTAAATGAAAAAGGAAAGTAAAAGCATACATCAAAGCTAAGTCAGAAAGGTCACACATACGGAGGTCATACATCGCAGCTGAGTCAGAAACACTCTCAAATTTCGATAAATACTATAGTAGTCGGAAAAAGGGAATTACCGTACCTATATCTGTAATTAAATAGAGTGCCGAAGAGGGAATATTAGTGGTAGGAAGAGAAGCTTCTTGTCGACTACATATAGTGCAGTGCAGGTTGTACATAGCTTTCAAGTAACGAGATAAGCGTGTTTTAGCGAAATGAAGCAATACATTTGAATGTAAATACTATAAAAGTTTTTTTTTATAATTTCAAATCCAGCTGGAAGTGTGCAAAGAGTAAAAGTAATTAAGCTACGAACTCGTAACTGAACTTAAAATAGGGCAGAAATCTAAACTTTATAATTAGCTTTCATAAAATCCATTTGTAATCTTTTCCATGGAAGGGGCAAGTACGGCATTTTATTTAAGTTTAAATAACAGCTAAAATTATTTTTAAGACTTTATTTATGCCTTGTTTCTCATCACATTCGCTCATCCCAAAGAATTATGCTGATTTAATGGCAAGTGATGTACACTGGTGAAATAAATTAAGAGAATCTGCATATTTTATCGAATTGCATGAAAAGAATTGAACTGAAGAAAAAAACCACTGCTTCTAGACAAAAATGCAAATCTTGTACGGCAAATAGGTAAGCATATACGTCTGTGTACACGAAGCCAGCAGAAAGACAGGCTTTATAAGAGAGTGGAGGGTAAGAAGAATTCCGTTCGTTAGCACAACTCGGCGAATTTCTTGGCGTTATCTTCCAGCAATCGGTTAAATTCATATCGGAACGGTAAAATGAGTAAACACCAACGTTTAGATGATGGAATGAGATGGCGAATTGTGGAGAGGCTAGAGGCAGGCCAATTGCACGTCTAGATATGCAGAGAGTTTAATTTAACGCCCAACGTCATGTGTAACCCATGCAAACAATTCCAGGATACTGGATCCTTCGAGAGAAAGCCTGGGGAAGGTCGATCAAGAGACACGACGGCCAGAGAAGCTGGCTATTTGTCCATTTTAGCGAGGCGTAACAGAGGGGCTACAGCTTCCCAGCTCTTTCGAGACCTGTATGCAGCTACAGGAAACCGCGTAACAAGGGTGACTGCTTTCAAAAGACTGTATGAGAGAGGGTTGTTTGCCAGAAGACCGGCTGCTTGCGTCCCACTGACGTCTACGGAAAGGAGAGTCCGATTAGCATGTTGCAGACAGCATAGTGATTGGAGTACGGAGCAATGAGCGACCGCTCTGTTCACCGATGAGTCCCGTTTTAGCTTAAACACTGATTCTCGGCGTACTTTCATATGGAGCGAGCCAGGGATCCGCTACCTATCCTCAAATGCCCTAGAAATCAATAATTTTGGCGTGGCGGTGTAATGGTCTGGGCAGGTATCATTTTGAATGGCCGCACACCTCTCTACGTCTTTGACAGAGGCTCTGTGACTGGTGTGAGGTAAAAGGATGAGGTCTTGGAGCCCTATGTTCGCCTTTTCCGGGGTGTAGTGGGCCCCGAGTTCATCTTATAGGATGATAAAGCGAGGCCACATTGAGCTCTTCTGGTCGACGAATTTCTCGAGAGTGAGGATATTCGCCGGATGGATTGGCCAGCCAGGACTCCGGACCTCAACCAGATAGAACATGTCTGGGACACTCTTGGGAGGGCAATTGCAACTCGCAAACCCTCTCTGAATCCTCCAGGAATTGAAAACAGCATTGCTGAATGAGTGGGACCAATTGCCACAGGCACTGACAAATTGCCTTATTTGCAGTATGGCATCACGCTGCGAGGCCTGTATGGCTGTAAGAGGGGACCATACCCCCTATTAACCCATTTCTTTTGTGTCTTCTGCAACCGCTGTATCAGACTCCTATGAGTGTTACACACGAACATGTGTGTCTAATATAACTGTTGAATGTTTATTTTGTTTGTATTATGTCAACCTATGTTCACCTCAACTTTTATTAAAATCTGTTCAGTAGTTCTGGAGATCGTAGATCAAATATGAAAATTCTCTTAATTTATTTCATTAGTGTAGTTTAAACTATCAGGACATTCAAAACCGGTTCACAGGCAGTTGAAATCTTGTCTCCTGCTGCTACCACTTTCTTGCCGTGCCTATTGATAGCCACTGTTTAATTAAAAGCAATCGCTGCCAAACGATTTTGATAAATGTGAAATATAGTCAGTTAAATTGCCCAACCCAGTTTATTTGTAGTTTCGAGTAGAAACATTGGCGCTCTAGCTAGTTACACTATTGCCCATTCCTGCAAATAAAAAATAAAAAATAGTGAAAAATAAAATAAAATAAATGAAAGAGAAGAAAAATGAAGTAAAGTCGGGGAGAGAAAAATTAAAAATAGAAAAATTTTTAAAAGTCTGAAAGGAATCAGATTTTAACGATTGCCGAGAAAGGCTCTTATCATGGTAAGACGAGATTATCGATAAAGATGTATGAGATGGAATAGCCAAATATTTTACATGGTATTAGATGAATATGCATTTAGTCTCTTATCATAGTACTCTTATCTATCTTCTGTACATTCAAAGCATGAACAATATTGTAATGTTATTCTATAAAAACATCTAACATTCTTAATAGATAGGTTATGAACCTTTTAATAGATGGATAGGTTATGAATTAAATGCATTTTTATTTAAATTAATCAGATTAAAATGTATGAAAATAATACAATGTACGTCCAGAAAGTAAGTTCCGTTTGGTAATAAAAGTAAATTGTGTACAGCTACAGAAAAGTTATTTATTGCACAAAATTCAACAACTCTTAAACTACTTTTCCACATAACTGCCGAAATATTGCAGGCATTTGTCATAGCGTGGCACAAGTTTTTGTATACCTTCTTCATAGAAATTTGCCGCCTGTGTCTTCAACCAGTTGGAAACAGTTTCTTTCAGCTCGTCGTCATTGTTAAAGTGTTGACCGCCAAGGAAAGACTTAAGATGTAAGAACAGATGAAAGTCGCTAGGAGCGAGGTCAGGGCTGTACGGAGGATGGTCAAACACGTCCCAGCCAAATCCCTGTAGGAGGTTTTTCGTCACATTTGCAGTGTGTGGTCGTGCGTTGTCGTGAAGAAAAACAACACCTTTTGACAGCAATCCTCGGCGCTTATTCTGAATTGCACGGCGCAATTTCCGAAGTGTCTCGCAATAAGCATCTGCTCTGATTGTTTGACCACGCGGTAAGAAATTAATGAGTAAGATGCCTTTCCAGTCCCAGAACACTGTGCACATCATTTTTCGAGGTGTCAAGATTTGCTTCGGCTTAACCTTTGCTGGGGATGAAGTGTGCCTCCATTCCATTGATTGCCGCTTACTTTCAGGGGTGTCGTAAGAAACCCAAGTTTCATCTCCTGTGACTATCTGTGTCAGAAATTCTTCACCGCTTTCAGCATAACGGGTCAAAAACTGAAGTGCACTACCCATCCGTTTTGTTTTGTGTTGCTCAGTAAGAATCTTTGGTACCCAACGTGAGCAAAGTTTACGAAATTTCAGTTTTTCGGTAACAATTTCATGCATTAGTGATCGTGAAATTTGGGGAAATTCCATAGCGAGAGCACTAATTGTAAACCTTCGGTTTTCATGGATCTTGTCATCAATCGCGTGAACCAGTTCTTCTGTAACCAAAGATGGACGCCCACTTCGTTCTTCATCGTGCGCATCACTACGTCCGTCATTGAACTTTCGGACCCATCTTCTCACCATTGAATCACTCATCGCTTTTGGTCCGTAAACATCGCAAATTTGCCGATAAATTTCACTAGGTTTCACTTTCCTCGCATTCAGAAAACGAATCACAGATCTGATTTCACAAGCGGCGGGATTTTCAATCAACACCGACATTGTAAACAAGCACAACAAAGCGTACGTGACTGACAGCGATCTCCAAATGGCGCGCGTTTCTTCTCCTTGATACAGAGCGTCTACTGCGCATGTGCGGAACTGCGATCGCAGAGCTGCAGCGGAGATAAATTGAAACGGAACTTACTTTCTGGACGTGCCTCGTATAATTAAAAACTGCATCTATTGCTTTTAAATAGTTTAGTTTGTCAATTCACGACAGACGTATTAAATATAAAAGAATAATAATCTTACTTTTTTCCCAAATAGCAAAAGACACAAATGAAAAGTGAAACAACGGAAAATCGTATTCGAGACTAATAATCCTTTTGGGCTTGAAAAAATTGTGCAGGCTGTGTGAACTTACACTTAGTTCTTCTATTTTGTAACTGACAGATGATCAGCCGTTTTAATACACCTTGCATATGTGGGGGCTCCAAATATCCCACATTGCGGTGACTCATTACCGATAATATTACAAACTTGTAAAAACCTGAAGACTTAGGTGTTAGTGAATACCTAGGTAATATTTATGATGTGTTTATTAATCATTCTTTCCTTTTCTCCCAAAAATGTAGTGAAACATATTCATACCAACGTTTCTGTTATTTTGTAGAAATTTGATTATTATTTATTTATCTGTTTTCTAGTACAAAATTTTCCTTTAAAATGTATTTTATAGCAAAGACCTTCGACAGGAAATGAAACAAAAATTTTCTTTTTCCTTTTTTCCGTTCTGAAACTAAAATTCTATAAAACATGTTTAATGAAAATAAAGATATTTAGACTAAGCCTAAGAGGAAAGCAAAAGGGGCTTGATCCCTTTTAGTGAAAGTATAATTCACTTTGTGATATATCTCTCCACTCTTTTGAATTACATTCAGTATTTAATCAGGGACTTCAAAGTTGATTTCGAAAGAAATAGAAAAATCAAAGCAAATTTAAAAGTTGAATAGAAAGTTCAAGAAATTACTTTCCTTTCCGAATTTGTGTTGAGTAATTTTCTTTCAATTTCACCTTAACGGTTTTTCTTTAGTACCATGCTTTCGGCTTGCTTGTTTATTTTAAGATGAATTTTCCGATTTTCTTTTTCCATTTTATTGGGTTTGTTCTTCTGCTTTTGAAATCATTTAGTATTTTTGATTCTTTAGATATTACTATAGTTTTGTTTTTCATTTCACTGAAAAATATCATAATAAAATAAATTCAGTATATGTAATATAAAGGCAGAAAATGGGATGCATATTTTATTTTTAAATGTAAAATTTGTCTTAGATTTTAATGGGATGCGGATACATAAATACCAGAGAAATAAATTCTTGAAAATATTTTCTTATTTATTTATTTCTGTCTTCACAAATATTACGGAGTTTACGAAATTAAGTAAACCAAACTGCAGGTTTCGACGATAATTATATTAGCAAAAATAAGATTTTATTACTTCTGTATGCAGGATTCATTTTATTAGATTTATGTGCCATAATTTCACTGATAAGCATGTGTACTTATGCATCTGTCATGTCTAACTTTTAGGAAGTGAAATAATTTGAAATTTGTTTACTGTGACTTTCTCTGCTTTTGTTAGGTACATCCGTCTCCGAAACTCACTTTGTTTTAGTTCAATTTTAATTTGTTTTGATAGATTGGTGCAGAAACTTTGTATTAACAGTTTCGAGTAAAATTAAAATATAGTTTCCATGAATAAAAAAGCGCTAATTATCAAATAATCTCAGCTTGTACAGATATTAAGTATTTTTTGAAAGCAGGAGATGTGAAAAATGAGCAATGCCCTCGCCGGGACTCGAACTCTGAACCTCTCGAATACGCGTCGAGTATGCTTCCAGTTACACCGCAAACACATGCTAGAAGGCCGCAGCAATACCTTATACGCTCAATTTAATTTTGTATTTACAATCTTAAGTAAGATTAGAATACAGTTTCTACGAATAAAAAATTATTAATCATCTAATGATGTCAATTAAAGCTCAATCTAGTAATTTCACTTTACACTGAATTCAATTTTTTATTTACAGTCTCGAATAAGATTAGAATATAGTTTCGATGAATGAAAAATTGTTAACTATTTAATTTTTGATTTTGCAATAAGCTTGAATTCTATGCTTATAATTGTTTGAACTCGGTAAATTTAATATCAAATTGGCTCTATTTCCTGAACATATTTTGTTTAGTGACATACATCAAAATTTTTTGGATTCAAATTAAATTCCTTTTGAACTTATTTTGATTTATTTATATTATAATGTATTAAAATTGCATACAAATATGGTTTTAAAAAATAGCTGTGAGCTATTTGAAAAGTAAGTTTCGAAATTCTTTTATTAATTTTAGCTTTTATTTCGAATGGTATTTCTTCATAGTTTTGCAATTTGAGGAAAATATATCTTAAGCTCTTTATAATGTACATGCATTGAATTTTCTATAAACTTCTACTATTTACGTAAATTGTTACCAAAAATTTATTTGATTTAAAAATTTTAAAATAATTGCCTAACGAAATAGCTGAGAAAGTTTTTTGTAATTATTAAAAAATTCGTAATTAATATTTTATATATCCTGAAGACAAACTGTTGGGAATAAAACTGTAAATAAAGAAATAGACTAATTGATGAAGTGCTTCAGAGGATATGATAATTATATACAATTTTAATTTTAATTTCCTTTAAACAAGATTTTAAACGGCTGAACACTTTTTCATATATAGATTTATCTTTATTAAAATATATATTTCAGTGACAAAAGTCATTAAGAAATACCTATAAATAAGACAGTTAAAATTTTGCCTTGTGAAAACTATGCCCCAAAATGTGAAGTAAAATTATACGGTTCCTAAATCCAATTGAATGCATTTATTTTGCTATTGACAGCGAGTTATAAATATTACTGTTGGCTACATAAGGAAATTTCTTAACATTATTTTTACATTCACTTACAATCTCCTAATTATGACAAATACCTAATTTATTGTTTCTTAAATAACATATCTATCTCACAGTACTCACCTTACAACCTCAATCTGATCTTCAACTTCTCTGCTCCCTAGGCGATAATAGACTTCATGCATCATTTTGTCTCCTTTAAAAGCACTGCCTCTGCCATCTATCCACGCATAGATATGATTTCTTCGTCCAGCCAGATAAAAACCCCAATGCATTTGAAATTCCTCCGTTACCAACTGTGATCCTGGAGATGCGTCTCTGTAAAATAATCGCAAGATTTCTTATGATTTTCAGTGCTTTCTCTTATCAAAAATCTAGTAATTTTCTATCACAAAAGCTTTTACGCTAACTGTAGAATACGAAACGGTAAACTGTGAAGGTAATTAGCTGTTTTATTTATTAATCTATTAAGAAAAACACATCATGTATTCCCTGTTTAAAATGAACCAAGTAGAATTCCGTCCCTTGATGCATTAAAACGGTGCACATATTAATTTGAAAATATATTTGTTCAAAACGTCATAAATTAATTAAATTAACATTCAGTTTATGTTTTAATTATTACTGAATTTTTAAGCTTCATTTTACCTTTCGGTGTCTTAACTGATTTCCTCAGTACCATACTTTTAGCTTGCTTATTTATTTAAAGATGCATTTTCAGGTTTTTTTTTCCATTTTGCAAACTTTCTTCTGTGGCTTTTGAAGTTATTCAGCATTTTTGAATCTTTCTATATTTCTATGGATTATCATTTCATTTCTCAGGAAAATATCACAACAAAATAAATTCATATATAATGCAATGGCAGAAAATATGATGCATATTTTATTTTTAAATGTGAAATTTGTCTTGGATTTTAATGAGGTCCGGATATATAAATAACAAAAAAAATTTCTTAAAAATATTTTTGCTTATTTATTTATTTCTATCCTAGAACATACAGCGGATGTTCCAAAATTAAGTAAAGCAAACTGCATGTTTAGATGATAATTGCATTATCAGAATTAATTTTTATTCCATATGTATGCGAGATGTATTCTTCTGGGATTAATTTGCCTTAGTTTAAATAATAAACATATAAACGAAGTTTCCACGAGTCCATTTAAGAAAATCCTGTTACTTCAGCTACAGACAGTGTCAAAGGAAACGCTAACTTGTTTATTGATAACCATGTCATTTAATTGTTAAAGCTATTCTGACAGAATACTCGCCTGTAATTTTTCTATTCGACATGCAAATTAGGGATGTACCGAGTTAAGCTGTCATGAGGTCTGCAGGGTTTGATCACGATTACATAAGATTATTGAAATAAAAATATTTTTCACAATTTATGCTTTTGTGTTTCGCATTCTTTCTGGTGAGACACTATTGCAAAATTTCACGTTAAAGCGTCAAGGTAACGTCTCTACGATAGAGTTTCAAGAACTGTACTCAGAACGCACAGTTTCATTGCGAAACTATCTTGGCTAACCAACGGGAAGTTGGCTGTGTTTGGTATAGGAGCAACTAAATACACTCATGTCCATAAATTAAGGATAATTCGGAGTCACGCGGAAATCGAACTCTAAAATAAATATATCACCTGTAAAATCACTACACATATCTTCAAGACTCATATGCAAATTTCAGAAACTAACCGGATGGACACCGATGGTACGTCACAATGACGAGAGTATAAGAGAGTGATATATAAGGAATACAGGCAAAGAAGTAAAATTGTTCGCAGGAGCTTTATAAGCATTTAAGTGCAATAACCGAATAGTTATGACACAATGGACGCATTTGGATGATTTTATACGTGGTAGAACTATCGGCTGTCTGGAATGTGGGCGTATCCAACTGGAAGTATCAGACGAACTTGGAATTGCCCAGAGTGTCATCTCCAGGCTTTGGCAACGATTCCAAGATGATGGTAATGTGAGTAGACGTTACAGCACAGGTCGCCTCAGAGTTACAACGCCGAATGAGGACCGGTATTTGGCAGTTACCGCCAAGAGAAACAGGCGTAGCACAGCCTCAGACCTGTCTCGTCAGCTCTCTTCAGCCACAGGTACGAAAATTTCAAAGCAGACCGTGTACAGACGCTTAGGGCAGATTGGTCTATATGCTCGTAGACCTGTCAGAGGCGTTCCACTTACTGCAACTCACTGTCGCCTGCGGTTAGCCTGGAGTAGAGAGTATGCATTGTGGACACTGCAACAGTGGTCTTGTGGGATGTTTTCCGACGAGTCCAGGTTTAGCTTGAAGTCTGATTCTCGCCGGACTTTCAGATGGAGAGCTCCAGGTACCGGTTACCACCAAGAAAACATCACTGAACTACACCGTTACGGTGGTGCAGGAGTGCTCGTTTGGGATGGAATTATTCTGGGTTCAGAACTGACCTGCATGTTCAAATTGGAACCATGACAAGCCAAATCTATCGGGACGTCTTTGTGGAACAACATGTACGTTTGTTTCTTGGCGCCATGGGCGCACAATTTGTGTTTATGGATGACAACGCCCGTCCTCACCGTGCAAACGTAACCGAATGCCTTCAATCGGAGGATATAACCCGTATGGACTGGCCAGCATTCTCACCGGACTTCAATCCAGTAGAGAACGTGTGGGACATGCTTGGCTGACGAGTTGCAGCCCGTCAACCTCCTCCTACATGTCTACCGGAACTTCGGAGAGCATTGCTTTTTGAGTGGTGTAATATCCCCCAAGATCAGATCGATAATTTGATACTCAGCATGCCTAGGCGTTGTACGGACTGTGTTGCATCGTCTGGGAGATATACAATGTATTAACAATCATACCAACCATGTAACATTGTTTTTTTTGTAAATAGGTGTTTTTGTAATTTGCTCCAGGGAGAAAAAATTGCTAATTTTTTTAATAGTATCAAACATATAGCATTTTTTTCTGCTCTTTACCTTTTGTTTTATAAATAAGCTTTACAAATAAGTCAAATTTGTTTTGCTTCTCTTCCTTTGCCTGATTTTGTATTATCCTTAATTTATGGACATGAGTGTACTTCACATGTCTCCTTAACAATCCCAAACTTCTAACTGCGAAAACTAATTCGGATTAATCTTCGTATTTGACATTTATTCTCGAGCTGTACTCCTGTTACGACGAACTAAATATCTTTTTTCCAGCTGTTTTCTTAACATTTGACCAACAATTAATTAATTTAATCGCATTATTGTTGCATGTGGTATCACAAAACTACGTGAAGATCAATCGATTTTATATCGCCACATTATTAAATCTTAACAAACATATCTGCTCGAAGAGAACTTTACGGGCATCATCACTAAAACATTAAAACTGTGTAGAAATAAAATACTAAGGCGTATGGAATATTAATATGATGGAGTATTTGAGATGAAATGTGACATCCGCTATGATAGGAAACAAGACAAATGAGAAAACAAGAAATACAGCTTTCTGGCAAAAAAAAGGAAGTAATTAAACATTTCTCTTAAGATTATAAAGTTTTGTAAAGTCATTAGGTTATTTTGAAGCAGGAAATGTAAAAAATGTTCAGTGTCCTACCCGGGACTCGAAACTGGACCTCTAGAATACATGCCGAGTGTGCTACCGTTACACCACGAAGGCACTGGAAGGAGGAAGGAAATACCTTACAGTTCCTTTCTAATTAATCCATTATTTTTAAGGCAATTTGTATGTGTGTGTGTTTAACTTCTTATTTCAGTCTTTACCAGAATGTAAGTTAGACTGAATTTCAACAGAGTACGAATTTTTGCTTCAGAGAAATTATAGAAGCAAATGCTTAAAAATGAAGCAAATTAGAAAGTCTTACAGTTTTAGCTAGCATATTTAGAACTGCTCATAAAATTAGTTTCACAGATTTATAGGCTTCACAAGTCACATAGGTTTATAGGATTGAACTTCAACGCTTTATTTATAATTATTTTTATATAAATAATTATAAATAGCTCTGAATTCAAGCCTATAAACCAGAGCGAAAGTAACTAATTATAATAAATAATTTAAAACCTTTACCAGAGTTAAAATATCTAATCTAGGATAAAAGTATTCTTTATACTGTGAAGATAAAACTATAAATTTAATTTTCTTGTAAAATGGAGAAGAGTGTTAAAGTCATAGTAGGAAATGAAACTTTAAATATTTTTAAGAACAGTGTTTCATTGCTCGAAATACGTCTTTCAAGAAATAACAAATTTCCAACTAAACTGGAACTGTTATTTTCATTCACGAAGGTGGAATTCTTGGGTAAAGTATCTGTAGACCTACTGTTAAAATTACTTTAATTATTTGAACTTTGCACTTGCTTTCTGTTTATGGTTCAATGGCAATTTCTTGATGGAATCCATGTATGGCAGTTCAGGATATTTTTTGCTCTCTGAACTAATTTAAATGCCAATCAATCATATTATGCGCGAAAGTTATATTCACTTTCGTTATAAAACAATAAATATTTCCTTCCTAAAATTATTTATTAATCTTATTTTATATTAGAAAAATTTAAGTATTTTCTCTCGTAGCTTCTTTATGTCTTACGTATAAAACACTATCATTGGCACACTATATTAAAAACATTCTGGACGTTTTAAAACAATAATACGTACGCAAAAACAACCAGGGGATAGAGCAGTACTTCATCATCGGAAAAACCAGGTGGCAAAAGTAGTTTTACATGAGCTTCTGAAATATGATAAGATAGGTTAAGACTGCATGCACCTTCAAACAACATATAATAATATTTTGTTACATGTGGATAATTTACATTTGGAATTTTGTTACATTTGGATTTGTAATTACATTTGGATAGAATGATATGTAAATTAGCCATAGTTATTTATTATGCATTTCTTTGAAAAGTATATAAATGTTTTCTTACTGTAATCTCCTTTTAAAGGTACTTGAAATGTTCGTACTTGAGGTAAAGTTTTCTTTCCGATTATTTCTCTTACATCATCATTTGTATCCAATACATCTAAAAAGGGATAAAAAAGTGCTTATAAGTTTCTCTTCTTTTCATGATTTATATCTTAAGATATCGTTCTCCTATAAATCAGTTATTTTCAATAGAAATCTAAGTAATGAATTCATAATAATTTCCTTCACATCATTGTTGAAAGCACCATTACGAACATGAAACTAACAGACTCGTAGGAGTGTTCTCGAATTATCGTCCTGCATATTTTCAGGTATTAATCGTTATAAACGATCTCTTAAAAGTAGAGAGATTATTTTACTGCGTATAACTGCAAATTAGAATTATACAAAGGCTTTCTAATTCATAAATTTTAATATTTATACTTATTAAAAAGAATCAAAAGTTTAATGCCAAAAAAAGAATTAAAAAGGCTCTAGAAAGGCACGATGAAACTAAAATGCATAATTGGGCATTTAAAATAAATCGAACTCAGTTTTAAAGAAGAACATTAAGATATATAAATAAGTGTAAAACTAAATAAAAATAATGGTCTCCTTTCCCTAAGTCCCTCTACGTTTATTACAAGTTTCTGAAAGGCGATTTGAATTTATGTGCCACTGTTATATAATACTGAAATTTCAATGTGCTTCGCCATAGCTATTTTGTAAGTTAGAATGGTCCTTTTAGGGTAAACCGTCATCTTATAAGTATCAGGCTACCTAACAGCATTCATTGATTCTATCCATATCCCATAAACTCATCCTCCTCATCTCTTCAATATATTGAGTCCTTTTTCATAATAATGGTTAAAATGTGAATATCATCTTTTCGGAAACCACTGTAAGAGTAACACTGTAAAAACACTATAACAGTTACAAGCTAGTTAAAATATCTTTATCTTGAACTTCCTCACATTTTTTAATACGAGATTTGACCTATTGTGTTTTGCAGATTTTATCGACCCTGATTAAAAGACTGCTTAATGTATTTTAAATTTTATGGATATTTTAATTGTAATGTCTTTTTATCTCTCAGATTTCCATAACAAGATTTTTTTAAAATATATCTCATCCTGGTGGATCGACATTTATTCATGTTACCGTAATTGTGTTATGTATTTAATAATATAGAGTATCTTCATTTATAATTATTGGGAGGGTAAAATTTACAGCTCTTTTTATCAAGATCTATGCCAAATTCTCAATGGGTATTCGAATTAATATATGTTTTCTATCAGTGTCTCTTTTTGTGCTACATGAAAAACACGCACCTGCCAGGTAACTTCTGGCATATTCCAGGCCAGGACTCGCTAGTAGCTGACTGCATGAATAGAATACATAGCATTTACATAGCAATTTTTAATAAAATCCTTTGGGATGTTAAAATACATGGTGTCTACAAAGCCTCTGAAACATTTATCTCTATTATATTGGGCACCATGTAAGAGGAAATGCTATAAATAGTTTTGCTGTTATCACACGTATATCAAAGTTTTTCCCCAATAATTTGCTTTTATTTAATATACACGTAATGTGATGATCTGGGGATCCGAAAATCCACATATCTGAGAGAGTTGAAGCGCAACAGCCCGAAAGAGAATGTTTGATTTGGGATGACGCATCACAAGGATTTTAGAACTGCTTTTCTTCTGTGAACAAACATTAGCAACTAAAGTTTACTTCGATACATTGATTAATTACATTTACCCTTCCCACGGCTGAAGGACCATCAGCACGTTCGTCGGCTCAGGCAAACACGAGACGTTCGCTGAGACGGGTATCCACGTTTTATCACTAACCCTGAGAATACGGAGACGATTTTTGATTCCTTTAAAGTTCAGAATAGTTCTTTAAGAAGATGTAACACGGGTAGCAGAGTTTGTTAAAGGGTCAAAAACACAATATAGAGTCCAAACGAGACAATACGTGAAGATGATCAGCCAGTGAAGCGGAAGGGTAAGTGCGCAAGACATAGCCGTGAATTACATAGCAATTATTGGTGACTGAGCAGTTATTGACAAGTAAAAAAGAAATGTCTTATGCCGAAATTCGTTTCAGGGTGAACATGTAAGTGTACATGATATGACAATAGAAGGAAAATCAAAATAATAGAAGAACATGGGCAGGAGTATTTATATATAATATGTAATAAAAATACTAATTTTAACATAACATTAATTAACTCAGGTGCCTAAGTACCGCAAGCGGTCTTTTACGATTTTCATGGCTTTGATAGTCATAATACAGAACAGGAATATTGCTATTTTGCACCTTTGGAATTTTCATGAAGAATATTTCTGCAATTTTAACTATATATAAGTGTATTTCAGGAATATCTAGTTCACGTTGAATTGCCGTGTTCCTAATGAACGAGCGACAATTCACCGCCTGTCTAAGTACAACAATTTGCATAACTTGTAATTTATGCATGCACAGGTATAACCCGAAACAGGACAGGCATAGGTGAGTATGGGACACAAAAGGTTCGTATAAATGAGTGTTTTGTCAATAGAGAGAACGCTGTTCCGAGCAATTAAGAGGACAGTGTACGTTTAAGCACTCGAAACTTGGCTAAGAGCTGTGTAATGTGTGGTGACCATGTGAGCCAGCGATGTAAAGTAACGCCGAGGTATCGGACCTGCTTAGTCTACGGGACAGGAATATCATACATGGATACAAAACGATCAGCATCATAATTCTTCTTTTTCGTGAATAAGACTGCATCAGATTTTTCAACATTTATTTTTATCTTCCATGCAATCAGCCAGGACTCTAGTGCCTGGATGTGATTTTGAATTTAGTGAATGGCTGAACCACGAGATGCATTTTTTGATAGAACTGCCGTATCGTCGGTATACAATGCCAGAGTCGTGTTTGAGGGATATCGTTCGTGTAGATGTGATAGACTATGGAGCTAAGGAGGGACCGTTGTAGGACCCAGCTTTGAAAGTAATTTGTTTACCCGAACTCAAAGTGTCGGTTCTTTAAATAGGGGTGGGTGATGTTTGTGATCTACTCTAGGAAACCCAGAGTGATGAACTTGTGCATGAGGCCCTCTAGCTAGACGCGGTTGAAGGCTTTGGCTACATCAAGGAAGATGGTACCTGTAAAACCAAATATATAAGTTGTTCCATTCTAAAACAAGATATTGTTAAATTTGTTTAGGAACTTTGTGGACACCCTGTATTTTAATGTCAAGATCAAGAATTTCATTTACGCGTCATAAAACCTCCGTTATTTCGAATTTTATGTTCAGACACATTTGTTTGGTAACTTTGAAAAATTTCCTGATTAAAAAAATGCGTTGGTAATTGTATTTTCTGAGAATACAGTAAATTCCTTTCAATGAAATTAACATTTTCCTTTTTGTAAGGAACATAACGTCATTTCATGACAAATTCAAAATCTCCACAAGTATAAAATTTCCTAAGCGCTTAAAATTAAATGTTGTATATTTTACGAAATTCCTTTCCTCTTCCTAAATTGAATTTTTATTTTTTGATAAAAATTTTAAAAAAATTACGAAAATATAAACAGTTTTGACAGGTAAATTTAACTTGAACTTTAAATAAATAATATTAGTTTTAATTAATAAAATAATTTTCTATTTAAGCAATTAAAATTTCAGTAAGAAATAAACAGTCATTGCAAAGTGTAATTAATTAATAGACCAATGTACGTTATCCCAGAAGAGCTATTAATTTCGTTTTGGCATCTTCCGTTGAAAACTGACTTTACATTTTACTTTTCAAATTGTTGCCACCAAATATTATCGCCTTGTGTTATATTTAAAGAAATTAAATAATTAAGAACCTGTATAAATGTATGTATGTTTCTCGCATTGTGATAAAATAGCAGTACCTAGAGCCATCAAACATTGAATAACGTAATCCTCCACCGAATATGGGCATCTGCAAGCCCTAATTTTAAATTTGGAATTCGTTTTATTATCGACTTAATATTTAGTAAAACTTTAACGAATTTTTCAATAGCAAACTCAACGATTTCAAAGCAAGTAATAGAAACACCTGTACGGGAAAAAGACATTTTTATATTTAGCTTTAACTTGAAATCAACTGACTGCTCCGCTTGCTCTTGCTTCAGAGGTATGGATTACCTTCCTTGAAAATTGTTTATTGTGTTATAAACCCAGATAGAAGTATTAAAATTGAGGAACTGTTACCTACAAGGGCAAGATGCCTCTTGATTCAATATCTGCCCTTAAAAATGCGATAAATTCTCAATAAAACATGGCTTTTAGCAAAATACTTAGTAAATGATATTCTATTTTTTGGAAAACTGAAGAGACCGGTTGTAGAAACAGTTGGGGTGCATGCCATTTATCGATTGCTTGAGCCCTTTTATAACGCCCAAAGAAATGTTATTATAAGCAATTTCTTTATTTTTTAATTTAGTAAAAAGTTTGAGGAATAAATGAATTAGCTACGTTGACACAGCCAGTCGTGCAAAACAAGATATCTTCTTTCATTCAAGAATATGGAAAAGAAAAAGGAACATAATTATCCTTCTTATGAGCTCATAAAAAACAGGAAGTTGAATCAAATAAGGAAAAAAAAACAGGTTTTAAATTTCACAATGCAATCAAATTTGAAATATTGTTTTGGATCAAATACCCTGAAAATATTCCGTCAAAGCTTTAAGCTGACTTTGAACAAAACATATGTTTATGAAGATTCATGATATCTCTACGATAAGTGCATGGATCATTCATAGGGTGACTTCTGGCGTTACAAATATTAGATGTCGTGATTTTTTTTATTTTAAAAGTCTGCCAAACAGCTATGAGAAAATTGCATTTACTCAAACAAGATCTTTCATGTTCCTATGAGAAGCTAAAGATATTCCTTTTCCAAAGAATCTCAAACGATATCAAATTAACAGTTATAAGAGATATAAAACTATAAATGTTTGCAAAAGGCGCTATAAATATGTCTGGGTCTTGCATAGGAAAAGAATTTCTAAATTAATCATTTGTTGTAATTGGAAAGACAAAATAATTCATTTCAATTACAGTATTTATACTCGTATTTTATCTTAAAAATATAAGAAACAATATTCTTTTTCTGTCATATTCAGATTTGAAAACATTTGCTAAGCGTATAAGATTAATATTAATGATTTCAAAAAGAGAAATTTTTGCCATGTAATTCCGTAAGAGAGAAAAATGATTAATTTTTTTTTTAAAAATATTTTCGGCCTTGTAATAAAGAATAGTTTAACAAGCTAAAATGTAAGACGTTTTATTGAAAAAAAAAAGCTATACTTTTTCACTTAACCACGTTACGGTTCAAATGACGATCACTGTAGTTAGAGGTAAACCGAAAATGCCATAATACTAACATTTAAATATCTTATTTTATGATTTTGCATGAAATTTTGTTTCTTCCGAGATGAATGTTTCGTTGCTCACATTTTTTGCTTTAGAATGTTTCAAGCTTTTTACTTTTAAACTAATGCAAGAGGTAATTTTTTTTATTTCTTCACAGACTTCACATATAGCTTTTACTTTTCGCTCCTTTTTTTCGAAGTTTAATCCTCTATTGGATTACATTTTACTTGGGTTTCGGGAATACGTTTAGGCTTATTATTTACAACTATATCCTCTCTTGCTTAGAAGTTTCATTTTATTATATTTTCCCATCTTTTATTATTAATTTTTAGACAAGCGCACTTTGGCATTCACATAATCCTTTCTTTCTCCATAAGTACAACTTACTTTAATATGAACGCAGTTACCAATTTTAACACAACTAGTGAGGAATCTGTTACTTTTGATTCTTTTCATGTGTTACATCTATACTTTTATACTATTGCTGTTTTTTCTATAGATATTACTCTTTCTTCCTCTCTCTATATACACTTATTATACAGCTACTTATTTGACGTGCTTTTTTTTGACTTGGTTTGATCTTTTTTGGACATGGACAAATGAATGGACAATCCATGAAAATGGTTCGCATTCTGAATATTATCAAATGGTTCGATTTGTAATCGCTAACAAATAGTGCCAAAAATAATCAGACCATTAACTTAGAAAACGTGTGTTCTGTTACCTATGTACAATACGGAAAAAAAAGAACAGTTCTATTTCTCGCGTTCCACTTGGCCGATTGACGAAATTCAACTCGTGTTTCTCATGTCTCGAAAGCGCGACTTAGAATATATATTAGATTTATATATAGCATTATTCTAACATAGGTATTCTGACACAAAATTGGACTTTTTCTGAAATAACATAACAAGTGTTTAACATATTTCGATTCTACAACTCAAATTATGCCAAACTGCCAAGTTTTGTAAAAATCGAACGAGTAGTTTTTAAAATATTAGCTCTCAAAATTTTAGCTCCTCAATGTTATTTGAATTTGGTATATATTTATTAATATCTCTTTTTTCATTAAACTTACTTGATTACTTCTTTTAGAATTAGAAATTTAAGTTCATTCCAAATAACATTCACCCATATTTTTTAAATTTGTATTTTAAAATAATGTTTATATATTTTTAGTCCAAAGGGATTTAGTCCCGAAGGACTCTTACTTTCGTTTTGCGATTTTGCGTCGATTCACTGTGAATGCCCGTTTCACTTTTCAAATTGTTGCCACTAAATGTTATCGCTCTGCATTAAATTTTAAAAAATGAAAAATCTGCATAAATGTATGCATGTTTCTCGCATTGTGATAAAACCTAGAGCCATCGAATTTTGAATGACGTAATCCTACTGCAAATATGGACACCTGGAAGCCCAAATTTGAAATTTGGAATTTGTTTCGTTATCGATTTCATATTTTGCAAAACTTTAACGAATTTTTGATTCACAAACTCGAGGATTTCAAAGCGAGCAATGGCAAAGTTGTAGCGAAAAAAAAAAGGTTTTTATCTCCAGCGTGAGAGACTATATATCGGAAATTCTAAAGATAAGCTAAATTTAAAATTATTTTGCGATATTGATTTTGAACTGAATTTTATGGTTTGAGTACGTAGTACATGATATTTAATAAAAAAAGGTAGCACACGAAACGTTAAAAAAACGCGCCTTTGGACGTAATTTAAAATCTGAAATCTTTCAGATTTTTTTCTTTTATTCGAAAATAGTTTTTAACAATAACCTATGAAAGTTTTAACATCATCTTAAAGTAGATGTATTTCAAGGAACACCTGCGAAAAATTAGAGCTTTCTATTCAAAATTTTCTAAGATATACATGAATTTAGATATTGGAGCGTTTTAAAATTTGGCATCTTTTTTGATCTTTTTTGAGAGATTATAATGCCAAATGTGGTTTATGGATTTTGTTACAGTGAATTGCCACAACTATTTTTAACCTTAAATTAAAAATAAATTTTTACGGAGAATTAATTGTATGGAATTTTCCTCTCAATGACGCGTAATAAATATTTATTAATACTATGTGAGAAGCTACTTATTTTTAAAATTATAGATGATTTTGTTCAGATTTTAAATTTTTTTTAAATTCTTCCTTTTTTTTAAATATTTGTAATAGTAAAATTTTACATTTGCCTTGTTATCGTCTGCTAGTTTACTTTAACTTCATTTAAATCGAATTGTCTAAAACAGAACTGTCGTTTGATGTCTTATGAACTGTTTTATTTCTTTGTCATTTAGCAAAAAAAAACTTTTAACTAAAATATTTATCCTTTGGACTTTATTTATAGTTAAAATAGTTATGGGTTATAGTTAAAATAGTTTATAGTTTAAATAGCTTATAGTTTGTTTATAGTTTATAGTTTTGAACTTTATTTATAGTTAAAATGCCTAAAAAATGAAAAGCTGTGTTCAGCTGAAGCTCAACTATGCAATCGATATTTTAAAAAATTTGACAAGAATGCAAAATTTGTGGAAGTATAACAAACTAAAAATCTTAATTTTCTTGAGTGAGCACTGAAAATAAATATAAAAGAAAAGAAGAAAATTAGGGAGAAAAGTAAGCAAACATATAAAGGAGAATTTGGCTATCAGAAATACTGAGATGTTTCGAAAAATTGGATGCTTTTGAATATACTTTCAGAATACTCCATGGAATTTGGGCGTTCAAAGAGAAAACACTTGGACGTGTAACACCAACAAATACCATCAAATGAGCTTGTGATGACGGAAAAAACAAAACCGATATCATTGCAGATTAACGCGAAGAGCGACTGGTTTTCGACTATATGGTTGGTATAAATTTAAATTAAGTCATAGAACATCATATCGTATCATAAAAGGAGAATCCCATGATTTCTCAGTCGAATTATTTGAATATTCAGAAATTTATCCAGTGATTTATAGATGTCATTCTAAACACGCTTTCTGTCTTGATGAAACCAGTCTTTCCTTTCATCTCATGCATCTCTGGGCGCGAGAATATCCAAGAGAAAATATTACACTGGTTATCATAAATTAAGGAATAATCACAAAAATCACGATTACTGAAATAGTTAAATGTAGAATTTTATGAAACTTACCCACAATATAGAGCACATAGTAAGGTATCAAATAACATAAAAAGAAATTGCCAGACAAATTTGGCAGTATAGAAATTAGCACATGTATAAAATGAACAAATCGAAAATGTCAGTTTGCTATAGGAAACGTAACTGCAATATGGAATATGATCATCCCTAGAAGCAATAAAGCACATACATCGATGTGGGAGGCTTTCAATTATGCGGTCTATCAGTTCCATAAGAATCGAGAGTTATTGCTCTTGCAAAGCAGTTGCAAGCGAGGCAAAGGTCTGAGGGGGCGGATTGAGAGCAGCTAGACGTCTCCCTAAAGTATCCCAAACGTGCTCGATAGGATTCAAGTCCGGGGATCGAGGTGACCACGTCATGCGCATAATTGCATCCTGCACAAGATAATCATCTACGATGCGAGCCCTGTGTGGTCTTGCGTTGTCGTCCTGTAATAGGAAAGCATCACCTATTACCCCACCATATGGGAGCTCATAAGCATCAAGGATTTCATCTCTATAAACCTAAACATTCACGGCTCCCCTTGGAAAGACATGCAGCTCTGTGCGTCCACCCAAAGAGATGGCACCGCAAACACAGACACTGTCTCTTCCTTATGCATCTCTTTCACAGATTTTTGACGAATGATAACGGATTCCAGGTTCTCTCCATATGAAATAATGCCTACTATTGTTTTCTAGGTTAAACCTGGCCTCATCCGTAAAGAGAACACCCCTCCATTCATCAGACGTCTAGTGGACATGTTGTCGTGCTCACTGCAAACAGTTGAGCGGCACGAAAATGGCTGGTCGTCTCGCATACACACCACCTTCTTCAAGCCTTCTACGCACAATTGACGTTAACACCAAACTTTTGGTGGCTGCAGCAAGAGAGGATCTAAGAAGAGTCGGATTAGCGGTTCTATTCCTATGTGCACATAATGTTAAATATCGATCATCGGCGCTCGTTGTAGCAATTCGCCGTCCTTGCCTGAATTTCCTAGATGCCGAATCTGTGGTTGCCTCCAAAGTCTATGAACCACAGAAGGACTCACATTTAGCCATCTGGCCACTTCTGTTTGACTTTGTTCTGCCTCTAGTCTCCATCGTAGTTCTCCAGGCAAATGATGCGTTGAGGTCATTGTTACGAATTGGCTATCTCAGATTTCTGATGTTACTAGCACAGTGAAATATGTGGGCTTGCTTTGAAACATGGACTTTATGCTCCTCGCAGATGACGTATTCTGAGTGAAGCGCCACTAATTTGCATATTGCAGTTTTACTCTACTCTTACTTGGAAACATATTCAATTTTTACACGGTTTGGCTTATTTTTGAGGAAGTTATCGCTATTTTTGTGATTTTTGCTTAATTTATGATAACCAGTTTATTTAAAAAAATGATTAACTGACTGAAAGGAAAGCACACTTACACATAGAAAACAAAATACCTTTTGACATATTTAATAATTAAATTATTAAAGTAAAACAACTTCTAAATCAAAACTTACTTAATCAGAACATACCAAATTAAAAACAAATTTAATAATTATTAGTGACTTCCTTGGGCCTGTCTTGCAGAGCAAAGTTTTTCGAAGGAAGGCTTAATATTAGAAATAGCCACTCTCAGTTATGTTTCTATATTTAGCCGAGTCTTATGTTTTGTCTTCAAAGAAGCCACAGCAGAAAATCCAGTTTCACAAAGGCAGGATGTTGAAAATGGTAATAGAATGCAAAATGCCCTTGTTTTGAATGGAGAAAAATAATCCTCTACTCCTGAACAAAATTCAAATAGTGATTTATTACTAAATAGTCTTTTGGTTTCGCCACTTGTCGTGAAATCTACGAACTTTCTTCCTCATCAGTGCAGAATCCTTCGGAAGTCTCATGAAACGAATTCCTAACCCACTCGTAACTTGCTATTAATTTGTCGTCAGCAAGAAACTACTTTTTAAAAATCTTTGCCAGCATGGCTAAATGATTTTCAGTATGTACAAAAACAACTTTTGCATGTTCTTCTTCAGCCTTGTAAATTCTAGTACAATCATTCACATTTGCAAACATTGTTAGGTTTCTTTTGCTTTAAATATCTGCTCCACAGTTCCAATTTTCTACAAAACGCGTTAACTTTATCACTCTTACCCAACATACGTGTATTTGCTCTTTGGAGTTGAAGATTCAAGTTATTTAATTTCTTGAATATGTCGACTAAGTAGCTCATGTTCATCACAAATAAACCATCGCGAAAATTCTCGGCTTCCGGTCTGTTTTCTTCTTCTAGTAAAATGACGATTTCTTCTCTTAATTCATAAACACTTTGCAAGAATTCCCCACGTGATAACCATCTTTTCTCGCAATAAAATAGCAACGCTGAATGTATTGCACCCATATCTTTACAGAGTGCGAAAAAGATTCTTGATTTGAGGGGTCTCATTTTGATATAATTTACTACGGTTACAACCGTAATTAACACAATATTCAGACCAGAACTTATTTCTTTGGAAGCCAAAGCTTCTCTCGGGATCATGCAATGTGGATCATGCATGCAGATGCACTGAGATGATTTTTGGTTTACAAGTTCTTGTATATTTAGGAATCTTCCGGACATTAAACGAGCACCATCGGCGCATATTCCGACGCAATTTTCTATTCTATGTTTGCCTCATTTATTAAGCCATTTAAAAAAGCAAATAATGCGAGCGCTGTTGCTTTGAGTTCTATTGATTTGCAGAAAAGTAGTTCTTCTCCTACTGACATATTATCCCAGAATGCAACATACGCAATGAAATGAACATCTTTATTACTATCTGTTGCTTCATCAAGCTGTATTGAAAACAATTTGTCACTCAACTTCGAGAAAAGCTGACACTGTACATCTTCAGCTATATCACCAATTCGACGAGCAACACTATCATTTGAAAGAGGTATGGACTGAAATTGTTTTGAAAAATTATCTCTAAACATAGTTTCTACAATATCAATTGCTGTTGGCAAAATAAGCTCTTCAAAAAGGTGTGAGAGATTTTACATCTGGCTATTTTATATGAAACTTTACGGATAACGAACTTCTTAATACGAGGCAACCTATTTTCTGTTCCTACCATTGTGCAGGAGCGGAAAGAAAGTCATATCTTTCCTACTTTTTTACGTTGTGAATGTGCGGAAAAAAAGTCACATCGTTCCTACTTTAAATAATTTTAGCAAAGTGTGTAAACCACATTAGATGTTATTATCGCTTTCAACAAATATCCTAAATTTCAAAACGCGCCAACGTATAAATTCACATATCTCTTCGCAAATTTTGAATAGAAAGCTCTAATATTTTGCAGGTATACTTAGAAATACATCTATTTTAAGTTGATGGTAAATCTTTTATAGGTTATAACACAAATGTATTTCCAAAAATTTATAAAAATTATTTAAAAACACAAATTATATAAATAAACAATAAAAAAGGGTGAATTTTATTTGGAGTGAAACTAAATGTCGATCTGTGAAAGAAGGAATCAAGTAAGTGCAATAAAAAAATTAGTAAATACATATCCAATTGAATTAACATTGCGGAGTTAAAATTTTGAGCTAACCTTTTAAAAAACTACTCGTGCGATTTTTACAAAACTTGGCAGTTTGGGACAATTTGAGTCGTAGAATCGAAATATGGAAAGCAATTGGCATGTCATTTCAGAAAAAGTCCGATTTTGTGTCAAAATACCTATATTAGAACAATGCCACTTATATATGATTCTAATACATATCTTAAGTCGAGCTTTCGAGACTTGGAAAACACAATTTGAATTTCATCAATCGGCCCTAGTAGAACGGGAGATATAGAATTGTCTTTTTTTTTCGCAGTGTACTTTGAGTTATTTAGTACAAATTTTTACGCTGTTGATACCGGATAGAAAGGCAAAAAAAAAGAGATGAGAAACATCTACTAAAAATGATATTCTGAATACTTTTATATTCCTATACTGTGTGGAGGAGGAGGAAATGTGTAACTGATATAATCCACTTTACATTTAGTCAACTGTTCTTAGAAACAATTAACTCAATCAAATGCAAATTTCCACCTAATAAAACTTAACCTGAAAAATAAAGTGGAATAAATCTTCGCTGGTGCTCGAGTAAAATGGAATCATATCTCTCAAACAAAGCCATTACTTCAATGCACTTAAACTACATATTCAATCAATTATTAAATTAATTCAAGAGTACAAGGTTGAATTTCGTTAATTCAGATACCTGACAAAAACCAGAGAAGAAATATTCATACTATAATCAATCAGTTCCTCCTAATTAAAAAAATAGAGAGTTTAAATACATTCCTGGCACCTACTAATCGTTTCAATTTATGCAAAAAACGTTTAAATAATTATATTAAGTGGCTAGTACAGTAGATTAAAGGGCGCGTTGTGAAACTCTAATACTTAAGTATACTAACAGTATCCCAAGTTAAGTCTCCATGTTTCTTAAAGCCTTACGGCTCAAGCAAATGGAGTGAGTGGCCAGATCCAAGTAAAGTAACACAAAATAAACAAATGAAACATAAAAGATACAAATCGAACACATTGATTAAATTCCTTTGATATAAATTCATGGGACTGGGTTAATTTCATTCCACAAAATTAACCTTAAGATGGAAAATAGCATATATTTCATTTCAGAAAATAACATACACTCATTACTCATATTAATTGTATGTTTACGATTTTTTCAACATTCCATAGCTCACAAATTACGTTGATGAGACAAATCCTTAATCCTTCATTTACAGACATGAAAATAAAGTATCATTACTCAAAATTTGCTACTCACTTCTTAGTTTACATATATAGCATAAATGATTATTACTTAGTCCACTATTGAGTTAGAAAAGACAGAGGAAAAAAGTGAATAATAACTCACAGAAAGGAGTCTGTTCTGCACAGTAACTGCTGGAACGAAGTTATTTTTTTTACAACTAACTGTCGGATCAGGCATAAGTTCATTCCTCAGGAACATATTTCTGTCAGGACGAGTAAGGGGAGGAGTCTATTCTGTACACTAACTGCCTGAAAGATGTGAAGACCATTCATCTAACCTCTGTAGCTGGATGTTGTCAACATCGCCTGTATGTAGTGAAGCGACGCCCGTCTTTCGTATTTCTGTTGACCACCGAGGAAGCGCGGTCGAACCCCACACCGAGCATTGCTGCCGGATACACCTCACGGACTTTAAAATGACTCGCTTTCAGTGCTGCGTTCATACCAATCTAATGTTCGCAATGATTATCCGGAAATTCTGGTGAAGAGACGCAATCTGTGCTAAATTTTCTCGGTAAAGAACCTTTTACAAATCTCACTAAATTTCTAATCATCTCGCAGAAAAAGGCTCTTTTGCAACTCGCACAAAATTTTTAATCATCTCGCCGAAAAATAATGCTCCTAAGCCCATGGTAAAGAAAACAACAGCCCCAGATCCAAGGAGCGTGAGACCACAGCAGAGAAAACGCCCCCCGAATCTTTAAATGAAACTCCACAACTTCAAAATTAAAAACAAAACTGTCTCACTCAAGCACCCACACGAACTCTGAAGAAAACTCGGTCCTTTCATCCACTGAAAACTAATAGACCGAAAAATTAGACATAAAATTAAACTTGATTAATCCAAGAACTTTTCTTTTTATTTTTCTTGATACAACTTCATTCCCTTCGACAAATAGATATAGAGACCTGCTGACCAGCTGGAACCAGTGAGTCACCCCAAAGGCATGAAAAACAAAATTCGACTAACACACGGAAAACAACAAAGAAAGAATCACTGCCGCCCTTAAAATGAGAAATCTACGGATGCCCATCCGTCCGGAAGAAACTCATTTATGAAGCATTTTCAGCAATCGCAAAGAATAGTAAAGCAACGACACCAATTAAATCTTCCTTTACCATCCAGAAAGAAAAACGCCGCAGCGCGCAAAAACATGCGACATAACTCTACAATACTGTTTTCTGTTACCGTAAATGATTACTCATAAATAAGTCATTTCCGTCCACAAAGATACGCTCCCTAGCATCGTAAGAAAACCCGAACCATCGAAAAATAAATAGAACTAAAGATTTTAATTGTTAAAACATATATATCTACTACACTCTACAATTCCAATTTAAATGCAACACCTAAATATTGATTAATTAAATTAAATAAGTACAGTTACAAATTTGCGATACAATAATAGCACATGCGGGCACGCCCAGGTAAAAACGAAAAAAAATCTTTAAAAGACAATAAAAGAAGAAAACGAAATAGAGAGAAGAGAAACGAAAGCCGTCAGAGAAACGAAATAACGTAGAAATGGAACTTAAGTTTCAAAATATCACGATTTTTTACTCCTAGACCTTTCAAATTTTACTTTTTTTCCAGTGTCTGAATCAAAACTTTTCCTAGCAACTGAATTTATGCAACATAAAACATAGGCGATGTTTGGGTTGCATATAATATGAAAAAAATCAAATTGGAAATGTTTAAAAAATTAACACCCAGATACTTGGACACGAAATTTCATTTTTAAGTTATGTGGTGTATCAAGTTGAAATGCCATTGTACTGATTCAAGTAACATTTTTACTGGTGTATTAAAAAATCAGCCATTGTACTAATTTCAGTACAATTGTATAGAGAACAGTAACACTGATATCCCCATTCGATTTTGTCCCTGCCTCGATTCGACACACTCGTTTTATGACCGAGGTCCCCCTCACCACGCTTAAGGACAATTCACACTGGGATTTATCTGCGCTAACGGTATCTGTTGTTTTTGTCGAGTAGCTCCGTCACACCTGAAGTTTAGATTTTTCAACTCGCTCCACTAGGAAGAAAAATTGGTTTGGGAGCCACGTCGATTGTATCTGATGTCTGCGTTAGCTCAAATAATCCCTAGTGTGAACAGCCCTGGAGGAGTTACTCCGCGTAACAATGTCCTGGGATCCCGTAGTTTTCCTGCCTAACTACTGTTGGCTGTTCCTTAATCATTTCGCTATTTCTGTCGCTGTTCATTCCTTCTCATAACTACATGGCTACAAAGAAAAATGGAAGATGAAATCCACCGTGAATTTCTGCTTAAATGGACTGAGATTTTCGCGTTTATTCGAAATTCAAATAACTTTCTGACCTGGCTTATTTATCAGGAAAACTTGGCTACATGGCAAATACAAGAAGTCAAATATGGAGAGACACTTCACAACTAAACACGTGTCATTTAGTACTAAATATCCTATCGGTGATGCAGGGAAGAAAGCAGTTCAGGAATTTCAAAACAGTCAAGAAAAATTAAGGGGGGGGGGTGTCTGTATTTAATTACTGTATGCAATCATCCAATAATCTTAATATTGCAAGTTTTGTGATTAATCAAGAGATTGTTAAGGGCCGTTGTCACTGGGGTTTATCTGATCTAACGGAGACAACTGACGTAGCCAACCCACCTCCAAATCCAGTTTTTTTCCCATAGGCCAGCGAGCTGAATAATCTGAACTGCAGGCATAGTGGAGCTAGTCGACACACGGAACTGACTTCGTTACCTCAGATAAACCTCAATGGGTATAGCTCTTTAAAAAGGGAAACGTACACAGAAGGCGGATATATGGAAAGCAGCTTTATAAATGCATTCGAAGAGCTTTTAAGCGGATATTCTAAAAAATAAGAGGTACATTGTCTGATAAAACAGTGAAAGATAGAACTGTCTAAATGTCTTCGGATATAACCAACCGGCAATTCGAAGATCTTAGCTTGGGTTCAGTTTTATCAATTAGAGTTGACGAGTCTTGTGAGAAAAATGATAGAGCTCCTTTCACTTTTTGTACGATTTATTTCATCTACAGGTCCCAAAGAAAAACTTTTAAGAGCCAATACCACTGGGGTTTATCGGAGCTAACGGAGTCAGTTCGATGTGTCGACTAGCTCCGCTGTGCCTGCAGTTCAGATTTTCCGACTTGCTGCCATATGGGAAAAAACTGGTTTTGGAGATGGGTCGGCTACGTCAGTTGTCTCCGTTAGCTCAGATAACCACAGTGGGATCCTCCCTTTAGGATTGATACCAATCAAACTTCAAATACGTGGAGATGATAAAGCAAATGCTGTAATTGGATGTATTGGAAAACATCATATTCTACTCGGTAAAATTACCTCAATTGCAACATATGGGTCACAAAGTATCAACGGCGTAAAAAAGCGGGTTGTTGCTGTTTAAAAAAAAATCAATTACGAGATACTTACTTACCATTGTATCATTCATCAATAAGCGCTTTGTGCGCAAACATTTCCAGAAGAAATTTGCAAAGTTATGGGATTAGTGATTAAGATTATCAACTGCATTAGAGCTGAAGCTCTTTATCATCGCCAGTTTAAAGATTTTTAGTTGAAACAGAGAGTGAGTATGAGACCTTCTGCTGCCTAACAAAGCACGTTGGTTATCAAGAGGAAATATTTTGAAACATTTTGAGTGCTTATCATTATAAATTTAAGCATTTCTCTCAAAAGGGTGTTTATTATCCTGAATTAAGGTATTCAATTTTATTTTATGCAGACATCGCGCCTCATCTAAATCAGGTTCATCAAAAGCTACAGGGAAAAAAAACACATATTTTTGCGAGGTTAGAAGACGTTATTTCACTTGAAAACAAATTATCTCTTTTTGCTCAAGATTCTGAAAGAAATTAATTGACTTTTTTCAAGCCTATTGAAACATCGCCAAGAACATTTCTGACATTTGCTATTCAAGGATTCTGACATTTGCTATTTCAAAACAACAGTTTTAAATATGAGAGAAGTTTTTCTCAGTAGGTTTCAGGAATTCAGGAACAATAAAACGATGTTAGCCTTTGTTAAAAAACCTCTTAATACTAATGTAACGTAATTAAATCTTTTTTTCTTTTAACAGTGACATTGGTAACTTTGAAATTCACCTCCTGGATTTAAAAAACAAGGAATTATGGAGCTAGAAATTTGAAAGTCTTAGCGCTGAAATAGAAACATAGGAGAAAAACGAACGTAAAGCTTAGTTCATAGCACAAGTGTTCTGCTTTATTGGACCTGGAGAAGGAAGATATGTTGATTTTTAACAGATGAAATAGTATTCCTGACTCCTGTAATCGGCTGAAAAAAGTAGTGTTTTCTGTTCTTTCCTTATTAGGGTCTACATATTCGTGCGAAAAATCAATTTCAAACACGGACCTTATTAAGACTAAATTGAGAAGTTTTATTGTTGAGAACTTGGAATCATGCTTAAAATTAAAAGAAACAACATACAAACCTGAGTTACACAAACCTTCTTAAGAAGATGCAAGGCCATTGTTAACATTAGTATTTGTTAGTGTATCAGGACTTAGTGTTTGGTGTGTATTCTTTGAGAACATGGTAAATTTTGTAAAGGGTTCTTATCCTTACGTTCTAAGTCCTGAACTGGAACAGGGAGCGGAAGGTACGCTATGTTCTGATGTAACTGCTGGGCTGGAGAATAACTGCACGTGAAGGGATTTGAAATCCTCTTTTATTAATTCACTATTAATAACAAACCTCCCTATTCGGGAGAGATACAGAAAGTAAAAGACCGCACTTGGGTCTTAACGTAACAATCAAATAAATTTAAATAAATTAAAATATAACTTAAATTAAACTTTGCTTCGCAGAGCAATTCGCGGAAGTTGGCCTCTATCTAAAAGGGTGCGTAGCAAGATATACTAAATACTACCGCACTTTAATTTATTTTACAATGCAATCACGTAGTAAGCACTATGGCTTATAAATTTAAACTGCTAGCTGGTCAGGCGAACGTTGAGCAGCGTGACCGTGATCTGAGGCAAAGCTCTCACACACCGAGAGGTTTCTACCTCTGTCTTAAATAGTGCTTGGCTGAACTTCAAAAATTAGCATAAGCTAAAAACGCGCGCTTCTTCTGACAGGAAGTTGAAGCAGAGAGGAGATAGAAAAGATTTAAATTAAAATAAACTTGGTTAGTTTAACTAAAACCTTACAAACTTCCCGCCAGAATTGCGATAGTTAAACTACTTTGGTCCAAACGGACCATGTTGAAAACTAGCAATTCTAAATAGTCGAAAATTTCACTGTTCTAAACTTAGGCCAACTCTTACAAGGCAATATATGTTTGTGTAAAATACAGACGAAATTTTCTGGAACAACAATCTTCAACATTTTTTTTTTCAAGTCTTATTCTTCAAACAGTCTTACTCCTTCCAGCAAAATCTGGAAGGAAAACAACTTTAGTATGACATAATAACAGAATAATTCTAAGTGGTACAAATCCTTATTTTTTTTTTTTTGTGTAATTTTGCACACACACATTATCATTCAAGCACAATTAAATTCTTCCCCCGTATGCTCTCTCACCGGTGTTGGATGTAAAGCAAACCGCCATTGCGGGTTTTTATGTGTTCGGGGGTGTTCAACTCTTCCACCTACAATCGACTAACATTAGTTAGAACTTGACATACGAGACCTGAAAAAAACGCCCTATAACCAGCTAATCCTAAGGTTCTCACTAGCTTTATGTCTAACACTTTAAGTGTATTTGGTGGAGAGCCTAATTAACACTTGCATTCTAAAATAGTCAATCTTTAACTTTTCATGCATACAAATTCGCAGTTTGCACACAACATTCACATTAATATTGCACTTAACGTGCATTGCTAGCATAATATTATTTGTTACATTTCATAACACATTAACAATTTCATAGCAATCCTGAAATGCAAATAGAGGTTAAATTTCTAAGCTTACAGAAATATAGGTTAAATTTCTAAGCTTACAGCAAGTGCTTCCTATTCCTTTCTCAAGGTACTTTCTTGAAATATCAAATTACATTGAATTAATAGTCTACAGACTAAATCGTGTTTTTCAATTTTCCGAATTTTCATTCTAGACATTTTACAAGTCTTTAGACAAAGCGTCATACAAAATCATTTAGTTAACATATTCTTTTCAGCAATTCATTGCTTTTACAGAATTAATCTATTTACAAAACATTAAGTGATTTTAAATCTTTGAAAATTACAATTTCTTTTAACAAAACATTTTACTTTCCATATGAGGACTTATCGCTCACTTGGCGTAAAAGTCAACCTCGCTTGAGGTAAAATCAGCCCTGCAACTTGCAGTATACTCAAAAATTAACTAAACTTTTGAATACGAAATTGTACTTATCTTATTATGATCGTCCATCCTTTTCTTGGCCCAATCTTTAAAACTTGAGTAAGTTGTGGCCTGGTTCAGTTTCCTCGTTTTTCGTTGTTCTTTCGGAGCCTGCTCGTCTCTTTTTCTTTTGAAATTCCGTCGTTGTATCCTCGGCAATTTCCTTTGTAGAGGAGGTTGCTCCGCTGGACGTTTGGTGGACTGGGCCCTTCTCTCCTGGGCCCTTGCTCGTTGCTTGTCCTGGTTCCTGCTGTATTCGGGAAGTTGATTCTCAGGCTGCAATCGACGTTTCTTGCTTCTCAGGCACCTGTCCGATGATTCCACAGTTCTTTTGGATACATTGGGCTTCCCTTGCCCATTCTGCTTTCTTCTCTTGGTGCGCTCGTAATTCCGTTCGTAGATTTGTTCACCTGCATCGTGAGACTTTCTTTTGAAACCACCTTTTTGGTTCTTATTTCTTTGTTGGGGGGGAGCTTTCTTCTTCTGACATTTCGATGCCGTTGTAGCTGGTTCCTGCTGTTTTTGCTGACGTATATCTTCCTGGCTAGTCGATTGCCTCGGATCCTGAAACGAATCTTTAAATACAGCCATTTTGCTGCGATTATAGAACGGTTTTATTTGGTCCACATTCGCTTTGAGCGTTTGACCATCATTTCTTTTTAATATAACCACTGCCCCCGTAATTTGTTCAATTGTGAACGGGCCTTCAAAACGCGGAAAAAATTTCCCCACCTTTTCCTCTGGGGCATTTGACAAGTTGTGTTTAATCTTCAACACTTCATCTCCCACATTGTACTTGACCTCTCTTCTTTTTAGGTCATAGTACAATTTCTGTTTTCTTTGGGCCATTTCTATATTTTCCGTCGCTTCCCGTATTAACTTTTGTATATCACTCATTTTAAATTCTTCTGCCCTTTCCTGTACAAAGAACAGTTTATCTAGGGGGGTCAAGATCTTTCTTCCTAAGAAGAGTTCAGCGGGTGTTTTTTGTGTAGTATCGTGTTTGGCGGTCCTAAGTGCAAATGCAAATTCATTTATATGGCTATCCCAGGTAGAGTGATAGTTTTTCACATAACTACGAATTATTTTCACTACATTTCTATTCACCCGTTCCGCTATGTTTGACTGCGGACGATACGGGACCATCTTTAGATGACGTATGCCCAGTTTTGCACACATTTCCTCAAACATTTTACTAACAAACTGAGGACCATTGTCTGAAATAACTTTTAGGGGCGCCCCGTATTTTAAAATATACTTATTTAGAATTGAATCTACTACAATTTTTGCAGACGCGCGTTTTAACGGAATTAACTCTAACCATTTGCTAAAATGATCCACTATAACTAAAAGATATCGGCTTTTATTAACTTTACTTCGAGGGTAAGGTCCAAGTAAATCGATGCCTATTATTTGATTTGGGAATTCTGATTTAATACTATTTAGGAACCCGGCCGGGCGGAAATTAACATAATTATTTAATTGACATGTTGGGCACGACTGGACATACGCCCTAGTAAACTTTTGCAGTTCTGGAAAGAAAACTGCCTCGCGAACTCTCTGAACAGTTTTTCTTATACCTAAATGAGCCGAAATGGCACAATCATGCAACTCTTCTAATACATTCAACCTCATGCTAGCTGGGATAACCGGTCTATATTCATGATTCTCATTAGTAGCTTTCGTATAGAATAACAGTCCGTCAATTAATTCGTAATTTTCGGCCCTATTTCTTATCGGCACAATATCCGGATGATTGAAATTCTCAGGGTCGGCCAAATAATTGTATATATTTTTGAACTCCGGATCTTTTTTGAGTTCGGCTATTACTGTTTCACGAGAATCTAATACTTTGGATGTTAACATGGCTATCTTAATTACACTTCCATTTTCATCTAAGTTAATTCTGCTTAAAGCATCTGCCACAACATTTTCCTTTCCCGGCGTATGTTTAATTATTAGGTTATATTCCTGTAATTTGAGAGCCCACCTTATTAATCTGGGTGATAAATTTTTTCCAGAATAGAGTCTAGTGACCGCCGCGTGGTCGGTATATACAGTTACTGGAGAACTTCCAAAGAACACACGAAATTTCTGTACTGATGCTAACACTGCGAGAGTTTCTCTCTCTGTTGCGGAATAGTTTCTTTGGGTTTCATTTAATGTTCGGCTGAAAAAAGCCACGGGCTGACCATTTTGGGAAAGCACTGCACCAATCGCGAAATCTGAAGCGTCCGCTGAAATCTCTAATCCTTTATCCCCTTCTGGAAATTTTAAGACGGGAGCTTGAGTCAATGCGTCTTTCAATTTTTGAAACGCCAAGTTGGCTTCTGCTGACCACGAAAACCTAGCTTTTTTTCTTTTCAACTTTAGCAGTGGCTCAGCTATTTTTGCAAAGTCTTTAATGAAAGCCCGGTAATATGAACACATCCCGAGAAACGACGATAATTTCTTCGCTGTTTTAGGAACAGGATAATTTCTAATGGCTACTATTTTTGACTGATCCGTTTCGATTCCCTTTTGGGAAATTTTAAATCCTAAATAACGTAACTCTTTTGCGGCAAATTTACATTTAGACGCATTTATCTTTAAACCAGCTTCGTTTAACAATGAAAATACTTTTCTTAAATCTTGTAAGTGTTGTTCTAGAGTACTACTCGTAATTATAATATCGTCTAAATATATGAAAGTGCTTTTACCAAGGACTGGTCTTAAGACGATGTCCATACATCTTTGGAACGTTGCCGGCGCGCCGGATAATCCGAACGGCATTCTAAGAAATGCGTACGTACCAGATTTCGTTATGAACGCGGTTTTGTGTACGTCCTCGGGTTTTACCCCAATCTGAAAATAGCCACTCGTGAGATCTAATGTAGTCATGTATTTTGTAGACGAAATATTTCGAATAATTTCTTCAATTATCGGCAACGGATATACAGGATATTTTGTAACTGAATTTAACTTGCGATAATCTATAGCAAAACGCCACCGCTTCGGGTGCGTAATCGGGTAATCATTATTTTTCTTACACAGGACAACGGGGCTAGCATAACTGCTAGAAATTGGCGTGATGATTTTATTCTTTAACATCTCTTTAATATGATGTTCAATTATTTCTTCTTTTGTCCTATCATATCTATATGGCTTTTGCCTAACTGGCTGAGCGTCCCCCGTGTCAATGTCGTGGTTCACCACCTGCGTAAAGCCTGGTACATCACTAAATAAATTCGCAAAGTGACTTACCAGACCTTGGATTTTCTCTTTTTCCTCTGCTTGTAAATGTTCCAAGTCCAGCTGCGGGGGCTTATCATTCTTCGCTTCAATTGGCTTCATATTTAATGTTAGTTCTCCCCCCTTGAAATCAATTTTTGCTTCTGCCAAACTAAAAAAGTCCACACCTAGAATAATACAAGTCTGCAGGTTACGCACAATATAAAACAGGATTCTTACCTGTTCGTTGTTGATACGCACGAACAATGGTACTTTTCCTAAACAGCTACATTTTTCTCCTTGGGCCGCTATGACATCCGTGTCTCTTGCACTAAAAATTCTGTAACGTCGAAAGTGCTTCTTAAAGAATCTTTCCGATACGAAGCTGCTTTGGGCTCCTGTATCCAAGAGGGCTGTCGCCGGTATGTTGTTGATTAGAACTTCAATCTTCGGCAAACTCAAATTCTTAACGACCACGGTGTTTAAATTGATTTTGGAAGGGTTTTGCGCTGCTTCGGACTTCTTCACCTTCCTCGAAGAAATCCCTCTTAGTTTAAATTCTTTTTCTTCTGGTTGCCCTCGGAATCTTTGCTTGTTCTTCTATTAAATTCCCTTCGTTCGCCGCTCGCTTTAGGAGACACATCTTTCTTCGGCCATTGCTTCGCCTTATTCCCGTAACTTTGATTTTGCTTTTGCTGCGGTCTTGGCGAACTCCACTGACTTCTTCGCTCAAATTGGCGTCGTCGTTCGTTGTCGGCTGTTCTTCGGCTTTCAAATTGTACCGCGAGCTCAAATAATCTGTCTAATGTTGTTGGATTTCTTAGTTCGATGAAATCTTGAACTTGGGGCAGTAGCCTAGGAAGTATAACTTGAATAATTTCAGGATCCGGGCGACTTCCATACAAAAGCTTGAAAACTTGAATTTTCCTCAAAATAAAATTAGACAAATCTTCTATTCTTTCTTGGTATCGGCTAAACAGTTCAGCTTCCAATCTGGCTCGATCTCGCACCACGGGAAATGCTTTCACTAGAGAATTCTTGAAATTTTCATACGTGTATGTGGGGCTTCCTGGTTCCCCCAAGAGATTCTTTCCGATGCACTTGAACCAACTTAGCGCTTGGCCCTTCAAAGCGCTGGTAGCAAGAGCGACTTTCTGAAATTCGTGGACTGGATATAGCATGAAGTGGGAGTCTAGCTTTTCCAGGAAATTGATTACGGCTGTCTTGCCGTCAAAACTTGCCGCTGGCTTCATGGCTGCTCGCATGGTTTGTACGATGTAGCCGAATCCTTCTATGCCAGGAGGTGCTATCTCAGGATTCTGGACAGGTACAGCAGGTGTCTCAGGTTCGTCTTCTTGTTGTTGAGGCCATCCTCTTCTTTTTGTGCGGGCGCCACTATCAGGACTTAGCATTCTGTGTGTATTCTTTGAGAACATGGTAAATTCTGTAAAGGGTTCTTATCCTTACGTTCTAAGTCCTGAACTGGAACAGGGAGCGGAAGGTACGCTATGTTCTGATGTAACTGCTGGGCTGGAGAATAACTGCACGTGAAGGGATTTGAAATCCTCTTTTATTCAATCACTATTAAATACAAACCTCCCAATTCGGGAGAGATACAGAACGTAACAGACCACACTTTGGTCGAACTTAACAATCAAATAAATTTAAATAAATTAAAATAGAACTTAAATTAAACTTTGCTTCGCAGAGCAATTCGCGGAAGTTGGCCTCTATCTAAAAGGGTGCGTAGCAAGGTATACTAAATACTACCGCACTTTAATTTATTTTACAATGCAATCACGTAGTAAGCACTATGGCTTATAAATTTAAACTGCTAGCTGGTCACGCGAACGTTGAGCAGCGTGACCGTGATCTGAGGCAAAGCTCTCACACACCGAGAGGTTTCTACCTCTGTCTTAAATAGTGCTTGGCTGAACTTCAAAAATTAGCATAAGCTAAAAACGCGCGCTTCTTCTGACAGGAAGTTGAAGCAGAGAGGAGATAGAAAAGATTTAAATTAAAATAAACTTGGTTAGTTTAACTAAAACCTTACAAGTGTTAGTTAGTTAGTGTTCGTCATTATCATGATTTCAGTATTTGGATACCTTACGATTTTATTCTGTTATTACGTGTAATATCACGTTTTATTCGACATACTTATATAGTTTAACTACGACTTAAAAATTGAAGTATAAAGTTAATTTTATGAAGCGTTGAGAAGTGAAGAAAGTACTGGCAATTGAGAAAGGTATGTCAAGATGGTTTGGACATATAGAGAGGATGAACGAAAGAAGATACACGAAACGAGTATGCAACACAAGTGTGGATGGGAGATTTGGAAAACTTCAGCAAACGTACGTTGATCAGATTGAAGAAGTTCTTAGTAAAAGCCAGGGTAAGAGTACCCTAATGAGGTAATAACAATAATTAATGTAATATAACTATATAATTTAATATAACTATGCAATTGAAGTTTAAAAAACATGGCTCTCAAAAGAGATTTCAATCGTTGAACTTTTGATAATTGGCTCTGTTTACCAATGAGTTTGCTGACCGCTGGACTAGTTACTACTTAGTGTGACTCGTTGCATATGTGGCAACAATGCCACATATGAATAATGTGAACGAAGAACTTAGTGCTTTTGCGCCACCGTACTTGCAAACCCAAATTTTAATACTTTTCCATTTACGCAAAACCTTCTTGAAAGATTAAATCTTTATTAGTGCTGCTATTCGAAACTCGTAGGAGAATTAAATCTGCAATTATTTTTATAAGAGACAGTAATTAAAGTATAATATAATGAGTGAAATGATATACTGACTTACCAAACGTGTCGTTATAAATCGATCTGATTTCTATCCTCGGAACACCAGGTCCTAGACACTCCAGGACATAAAATTCGGCATTTGGGCTGAATATGACGTTATTGAATAAGCAATTATAAGCTTCATCACAAGTTAAGCATTTGGTGAAAGTTACGGAGCGAGTTTTCTTTCCAGAAACGGAAAATAAGTGACGCTCTCCTGGACGGTTTTCAATAGTTGTCAAATAAAATCTAAAAAAAAAGTAACACTTAAATGGATAATTATAAAATTGCACAGTGAAAGAGAAATAAATATTTTCTTTATTCCGGTTCAAATCTGTAACCATACTTATTCAAAGCAGCATATGTATTATTAAATGAAGTAATAGTTACAGATATTTTGAAGGAAACTTAACACTACACATATAAGAAAGTATTGATTACCGAAGGGTAAAATAGAGCTGTAGATCTGCTGCACATTTATTTACTTATATATTGGGATATGTTTTACTATTGAAAACTAATGTTTCATATTAAAGAATGACGTATTCAAAAGACTGTGACAAGTAACTAAATAATGTATTTCTGACAGAAATTCTTTTGCGATGCTGGATTACTTTCAAGTTAAATGGTTACTTGAATCAACTTTATCTTAAATGTCTTCCGAACCAACGTTCACGGTAAGTAACATTTTCATTCGTTGTTTAGCGCGGTATAATTATATACCATCCTACAAAATATATAGTTAATTACCATTCTTCAAGACATTTTCTCCATTTTAAAGACAATTACATGGTTGCTTTCGACTTACCCATATTTATCAGCATCGAGTTTTCGTCTTAAGATAGAATTACTAATATTAGAACAATTCTCGGTTAATGATTCGAATAGTTTACTGATCAGTTTCCACAAATTATATTTTTGATTAATGAACGTTTTCCCTAAAGCTTCCTATAGCTTTCTTTAGAGGCCTCATATAGCTTCTTCATGTGTAATCTTGCAAGTACAGAATAATTTCTGTTATTCAGGTTTTAGATATCTGTTACAGAAATTTTTCATTATCAAGTGTTCTTACTTTTAAGTGAAACGAAATCAAGTCTAGTATTAGGAACTTGCAATTATTTTCATTGATTTAAATAAATCATTGAAAGCATTATTATCATTACAATAAATTGAATTTCAATAAATTGAAATGATAATATAATATATTACATACTTTTGAAAGACATTAAATAAATTTGAAGGGATTTATACATCGGACAGACGGGGCTACAGTACTTGAGGTAACATAACCTACGACCTCTTTTGGGTTTACTTCTAATTTGCCTTCTTTCGAATTGAATCTTAGCAGTTTTATTCCCAACTGAGCCTGAGAAGGAAGAATTCAGTTATTTCAATCTCAACTGATTTCGTTCTTAAATTAATCCACTCTCTAATTTATAACACATTCTGTATTCTTGCAACCCATTTAAAAAAATAATATTTGAATTTATAAGAACCCATTACAATTTTCCATTGCATTTGATAAGTCAGCAGATCCATTGTTTTTTTTTTCGTTTTACACACATGATTCAGTTTTAGAGACTGACATCATAGTAAATCACCCCCCTAAAGATTTCAGTATACCTCGTCATTTACAAGGAGACAAGTCTGATCTGTTAACACAATCAGCCACATTGTAATGATTTTTGACTAGTAAAACACCTTGTAATACCTTCAGCTGTATCAAAAGCCTTATAAACGTATATATCCACTTACATTTGTTAACTTAATTTTGTAAATTTTTCTTGTTTGATATGCAGTGCTTAAAGATTTGTATCGATTTCAGCTTTACATCTATATTTGTATTCATCCTTTGTATTGTTATGTTTGCCCAGCTTATACTGTAATAGTGTCCCCGCATATACTTTCCGTTCTTGTTTTGGTCTCTCTAGCAATATACCTCACTTCACGTAGTTAAACCCCAAAGAGCATCTCACTAAGCTTTAGTTTATTTATTCCATTGACAGGATCCAATAGGCTGATGAGCACCTAACCCTGTGGACCATCTGTTCTTTAGGTGGCGAAAGAAATACATTTTACAAAATTTTCTCAGGGATTTTTAAATGAACTTTTGTTGTAATCAATACAGTGCAATATAAGAAACTAACAAAAAAATAGTTACTAAAATGTCATCTTTCCTTCTGAACATTTATCTAAAAAGGTAGAATTGTAGAGTAGTATTCTTATTAGCAGAATAAAATGTAGACCCTAGTGAAGACGAGAATCTCGCTAATCTTGAAAAACAAAATGACTGCCTAAGAAGATTATACCAACCTTTTTATTTTAACTAAACTAAAAGGAACATGCACACATTCGGTGCTTACAACTAAGCGGCACTTGTGGCTAAGAAACTTAATGTTAACTTCACAACTGGCTTCTACTTCAAACTAAATCCGCTTAGTCAGCCGCACACAGCGAAGCCAATATTATCTAAAGTATGTGGCTAGCACGCGTTATAAACTCGTTCTCGGCGTAAAACCACTGTACTCGTTAACCCCTTAACTGCCGCGGGCGTATATATACGCCCTTCCGAAATGCTATCATTTGCTTTGCGCTGCTACCAGTAAAATTATTCTCAAAGCTTTGGAATGCAGCACCACAATGACCTTGACGAGCATGCGAAGGAGGCTACTATATCAGAGAAGGGAGAAAACTTGCACTTATTTTCCCCCTAATAGATCGCATAACTGCCCGCGCCTGGGTAAAAAAACGGTGGCACTGGAGAGTGAATCTTGTACGTTTTCCGCGGCAGTTGGTTAATAACTCTTTTATTGCGAACTCTCCAATTCTGCTACTTAAATACTACTTAAGAACTCATTGAGAATTTGAATATACGTTATTTAAATTCACATTCTAGCAGGAAATTGAAATCATACCGGAAAGAAAAGCTTTTTAAAATTAAACTAGCTTCACTATACATTCAAGAAAGCGGTAAAAGTAAAAAGCATATTAAATGCAATGTTAGAAAGCTTCTTCCTCGTATTACAATAAATGCTTTTTCAGCCTTTCAGGAAAAAAAACCCGCTAGAGCCAGAGCTATCCGGAATACTGTAACTTATTTGGAGTTTTACTATACTTTAAACACTTTAATGTTACGTTTAAAAGTTTATTTATATTACAAACACTGGTAATTTTCTGTCATCAGGATCGGATTCAGAAATGTATGTGTGTTTGTATACACACCCACAAAGAGATACGTACATACATATATGCGCATACACGCACATTTACATACATTATTCATATATTCCTGAATCTGGTCCAGATAAGAGAAAAAAGTTTCAAATGTATAGCTTATTTAGTTATCATTATTCCATAATTTAAGAAATTGCTTTCCTCGTATATGCGAAAGGAATAATTACTGCATGTCATCTCTATCCATGTTGCTTTCTGATTAAATTAAATATGTCAAATGAGCAAGCAATGAAATTTACTAAATTTTTTCTCATTGAACTATTGTTGTTGAACTTCGGATTTCATTATATTTAAGTAAGATCCATTTTTATTAATATACTGTAGAATCCACTTGCGAAATAAGATATTTTAATAATTTGATGGCTTTTCCCCCAATCTATAGAAAATGTGCAAAAATTACTCTATGTTAGTGCGCAAATAACTAAACTTAGAATATGTTTACATTATTGATTGAAACTCTATAACATTAAAAATGCATTTATTTAATAATCACAGTTTTTAGCATTTTCCTTCGTAATAACACATGTGTTGGTTTTTAAAATAGAATTAGCATAAATTGCAGCTAAGATTCTAGAAACATACCAGTGAATTTTCCAGTCTGGACTGCTTGTCTAATATTTTAGATTTGAATTCTTTAGGAGCTTCTTTTCATTCAGAAAGATTTATTAATTTTTAATTTTTAATTAATTAGGTAATTCAGAATATAATATTCTAATGCAGTTCCAAAATATGTTATTGAAAATTACTTCATCCTCTAAAACATAACATGTTGAACTTTAAATCCGTACTCCAGAACATTCTGGACTACAGTTCAAAATCTATGAAAGCAAACAAATAATAAAAATAGCGGAGGATACTCATATAACTCAATAAAATCATTGCGAAGCTGAAAATGACCATACTTATTTTTCCAAGGTCAAAGGAACATTTAATTAGAATTAAATGCAGCGCAATTTTCGAGTATTTACAAAACATTTTTCTTTTTTTTTAAACAATATTTTAAGATAGTAATATAATAAAATGTTATATTTACACTGTGTTAGTTCCTTCGTGATACGCAACGACTCTCACAACATCATAACGACCTTGGGTTAGATAATCCACATGTTTTGTCTGGAAAAATGAAGTATAATTTTTTTTAAAAATTCAAGTTATTTGCTTAATAGTGTATATGATTATACATTTCTACAATACAGAGCTCACTAATTTTGCTTAATAGAGCATAAAACATAAAACGCAAACATTTCAGTGTACATAGAATTTGATACTACATCATAATATTTCCAAACACATGTATAAATCTAAAAGTAGGGAAGAAATCACACATATAGATAGATCATCATACATTTTCAGTAAATCTCTGTGAAATTCTCAACAGCGGTCTGATAAATAATTTTTTTCAGAAAACAAAAACAATAGCAAAGATGGGAGAAGTGACAGCTATTCTAAAAGGAAATTGTTTGGAAACGATACTCTTAAAGAGAAAAAAAAAGAAAGGAAACGCTATTTTTCTGAAAATTTTAAACGAAAATCTGATTATTATTAGTACACACTCTTTATTGGATTTTATGTATCGAATTCGAATTGAAAACTTTAATTTAATAACTGACATTATTAGCGGTACGATATATACTGTGAAAGACCGAAATCTGGAAAATGTTGACATTTTCCAGTGAATGTCAACATTCACATAGTCGTTTGGTGCATGTTTGAATGATCTGTTAAATATCCTTATTTCTCATTTACATATGCAAATATCGACATTCAGCATACGCTGATGGTAAATGTTGAATAAAAATACTTTTGTTTTAATTCATACTTTATTATTAAAACATATTATGATATATGTCAAAATAGCAGAAGACTGAACAACACATGTAAATAGTCTGTTGAACTTAAAACGAACAGTGCATTCTAAATGTGAAAAGAAAATAGTACTAATAATTAACGTAATTGCATGATTGAGGTTACACAATCTTATTTATTGCGCAATTCAAACTGTTACGACACTTTGAATTGCGCGAGTCCCTTGCTTTGCAACGCCTGTCTGCCTTCCCGGTTTCTCGTTCAAACTTCACCAAAGCATATCTGTGCTTATCGATATTCACTCGTAATGGTCCGAATGTATAAGAAAGAATAACAACCAAGTATTCGGTGTCTCAACCGACGTATTTGCTATACATTGATATCCACCGGAGGATTCATAACTTATAATTATTCATAATTTTCGTCACAACCAGTGATAATCACATATATATTATTTTGATTAATGTAACACAAATTAACTTTTTTAATTTTATTAATTTAATGTATGAATGTAAAATAACCTAGTAAGATAAAGAAGTAAAAGAAAATACTAATTAATGAAAGACTTGGAATATTTATTTTCTTCCCTTGATTGCTAATCAAAATGTATACTTAGGTAGGCTTACTTCAAGATCATACTAAATACTATTTGATTCTACTAAATTCCAATTAAAAAATGTAAAATGCAAGTCTGGTGATGAGGTTCCTGAGAATGAAAATGAATTTAAATTCTACTTTATATTATCTTATTCCTGTTATCAAAGTTATGTCCCAGGTAAATGAAAATGAAAATTAAAGTATCTCTAAATGTGCATCCACAGTATGTTTAGAATAACGCAATTACTGTAAAGTCAAAATGAAACACTCGCCTAGTTTCGTTTAAAGGACTTATACCTAAATTACTGATCTGATAGAGATAAATGAACTTCACTAAGTACCTGCGATAACAAGAAGAAATAAAGAAAAGTTGCTTATTTTGAAACTGTGAAAATGAGATAAGTTTGAAAAATACCTGAGTTAAAAGTTTAGAAGTAGTAACATTAATAATATCCAGTTAGATATAAAAAGAAAATAACACTCATTCATTAAAACTTGAAAATTCCTTCAATAAACGATAAATACAGATCTAAACGAAATTAAAATTAGGCAAATCGATAGCGATTTACTCATAATTTGCATCATCGATTTTCAGGCATAGAGTCTTTGAATCCGATATAGATTCTTTTGAAGAGCGAACATTTGCCTATAAAGATGTGTGGAAAAGCAACTACATTTATAAGGAAATTATTGAACAAAGTAAAGTCTGTCGAGAAGAGCAATCTTTCAAGGAAAATAGTAATGAATTGTTTTCAAAATGCTAATATTTTAGCTTTTTCCCTCATTTCTTTACAGTTTTACTCATCAGATAACTTTTGTGCTCATTTTCTCCCACGTCCGCCCATTGCTTTTTCTAAAAACCTGATGACTGCTCTTTGCACTTTTGTGAAAATGTCTTTGCTCCTGACGAAGGGATATGTACATCTGATCCACTTTAAAGTGATAGAGTTTTGTTCAACAGCTACACCAATATGGATTTAATTCTTTCTTAACTTTAAATTATTGCTGGGTGTCTCTTCTAATGAAATCAACTGAACTCTAAAAAACGTTGTCACATAATTTAAAGATGAATTAAATTTCTTGAATTATACTATTTCGGCTTACGAAAATCTTCATTGGAATGCTCGGTTTCCATAAATCGGGAAATATTTTTGCTGATATTTTTAAATTTATTTTTCTTTTCTGTGAAATTTCCTTGAATCTATTTTTGCAGCATCATCTCATGTTCTATACAAATATGTATAAAGTAATTTGTCCCAACATGATGTGCAATACTTTAGAAAATTGTAATTGGGTTACATGCTGAACAAATGATTCTGTCATAAATATGCAGAGCAACAGTAAGAGAAAATGCAAGAAAGAAAATCGCAATAATGCTTTCTGTGAGAGCTTGCATTCTACATTGCTTAGAAAGAAGCATACGTCATCTATAATTCAACCAAACAACTGTATTTGGATGAAATATCACCAAGAACTACTGCCGTTCTGAAGCGGAAATGCTTTTGCGAGACATAAATTTATGGCAATGACAAAATTATTGCACTTTACAATATTTCCTCCTTACCTAGAATGCCACAGAGTAGCATTTGAATGACATACATTAAGGGGCAAGCTCGTAAAATGATTTATTCCTATTATATTACACTGAGATCATTTTTTTATCAGGTATTGATCTTGAAGATATTTTTAAGAAAGCATTACATGCTTGTAACTGGGCTTTGCATATAGATGTAGTAAATTCTGCTTAAAATAGCATTCGTTCTGGAGGACTATATAATTTTCCTCTGATAAATATATATTTAATTAAACTTCAGCTGCTGTTTTGACGTCACTGCGCTATTTGGGTTGCTATGGCTATACTCGCTATTTGTGTTGCTATGGGTATCTGTTTTCTCCACCTCAGACATAAAATTAGATTCACTGTCTCTTTCATAATATCTAAATATATTTAATTATTGCGAGATTCCCTATTTTGTTACCAGTGCTGTAGAAATTAGCTTTACTGATATTCCAATATTTTTGCGTCAGAAAAAAATTACTATCCTACACACTATCACTCAATTGTCAGCCGGGTTTACGGAAAACAGTATTCAATTTATTCCGTTTCCATGTATTGAAAACTTTCTTCATTGCTAGTTAATCTCTTTATTTCCTCGGATTTTGCTTTGTGTAATATTAATTTAAGCAAATTTGCAAGCAGGGTGAGAAGGGATGTGGATGTCTGTTTGCCTCATATTCCCGAATGAAGATTAATGAAACTTCACATGTTAAATCCAGACTTCAGAACTACTTCAAAATTACAATTAATCAAACAGTCAAAGAAAACATTAAAAAAATGAATAACCCATATTATCTTCTCTACATATAATAAAACAAAGAGTCTGTGTGTGTGTCTTTCGTTCGTGTTGCGAGTAAGCTAATAGACCCAGGGCCACGAAATTTGGTACATAGGTGTACCTACACAAGAGCCAGTGCACCTCGAAGCGATTTTTTCGAAATTCGAATTCGAATTTTTTTTTATTTTAAGTTTTGTGACCAAATCGCGTCATTTTGAGACATAATGGGCTAGAGGAAAGCCAGATTTCACTCTATACATTTCATTTTTACATCGTCGTGAAGCGTAGACACTTAGCTATTTTACGAACTTAAAATAAATTTCGTATTTCAATAAATCGATTAAATACGAATTTATTTAGGAAGGTGAGCTTAACACCTTTTCAGAGGAATTTTTTTAAAAAAATCTTATTTTAAGAAATGTGCTGTTTATTTTCCTTTGATTTTTGGACACGTTGAACTTTAATTGTTTTGACTCTTTTTAAAAAAAATTTTTGGAAAAATAATATTATTTTGTATTTTTAAAAAAATTTTTAAATGAAGCTTCCGAATACACTTCTAGCATCTTAGACATTTTAAAATGTAGTTTTGGCAACAATTTTCCTTTCTTATTGTTGTTGATAGATTTTTGATGAAATTGCATCATTTTGAATAGTTTCATTGTTTTAAAAATTTCGGTTTGGCAACAAGTTTTCATCCTACTTCTTATGTTACTGTTTTTAAGAGACTGAAAAGTTTAAGAAATTAAAAAGTTGTTTCTTTTTGCAACGGTAAATTGTTTAATTATTTTATTAGGATAATTAACATTTGTATCAAAGGATATTGGTTATTTCATTGTAATATTTTATACAAGTTAAATGGCTGCGATGTGACTGCTGACACATTTCCTCAGAAGATTACCTAAAGTATCATAACATTTCAAAATTTCAGAAAAAGGATCATTCAATCTATCGAGTAAGAAAATGTTTAAAAATTTTTAATTTTATTGTAGAATTTTTATATAATTTTTTATGTTGTCATGGTGGTGCTTAAGAACGGGGATATAAATTATGCTTTAACAAATGTTTAATGCACATCTCATGAAATTAATTTGCTAAAAATTCAAGATGTATATGTTTTTCTGGCGATACATCAGGACCGTATACAAAGGAGGGTTGGAATCTTAACAAAGAGAAAAAAGTTGGAAGAACTTACGCGGCCATTGGTCCCAGGTGTGTCTTTTAGGCATTTTTTCGGTACGTTTAAAAGCCAGACGAAGGCTGGCCGCATAGCGGCTATTAAGTAATATAAAACCATTATTACTGCTTGATCTGGATTTTCAAGAAGCTTAATGTATAGTCTAAACTCATTCGGTTATTAAACTATTATTAAACTATTGTTCAAAACAAAGAGAACTAACTTAACTCAGTGGCGCAACCATGGAGGTAAGAAAGGAAGGAGGGACCAAGCCTGCACTGAGAGTGAAGCACTGCTCCAAGGCTTCGGTGTTCAGATGGAGTGTTTTTGTTTACATTCAGAAGCTCCCTTCACAACGCTGTGATAGTATTTCGATACACGACAGTTCCATACAAATCGAAAAACGGGGCACTTCCACATAAAAGAAACATTAATTGTGTAATGGATAATAGCAATTTCTATAATTTAGTGACATTTACGCAAAAATCACATCTTGGTTATTTTCGATAACTAACAACAGCGATTTTGATTATGAGTTTGTTTTATAAAATTTTAAGCTGTTGAACTACAAAAATATAGATTTTATCAAAAATGTTATGCTTAAAGAATGAAAAATACCTTACGGTACCTTTAAAATTGTGTACGTCTTTCGACACCCTTGATAGAGTATTCGCAACTTTTATTTTATGTTCCAAACGCCCAAATGTTTTAAATAAAATATTTTTTGTCATCCATATATTATTGTAACGTGTACTTTAATTTTTTTTTATTTTTATAGTTGCTCATTTTAAACTCATCATTTTATTTTTATATAACTGAAAAATAATCACTTTCGGTTTACGCTTTTTACTTATTTGGGTTAATTAAGAAATAAAATTACCAACAAATACTGCAGTTCTCGTCAAAATAAATAAATATGCACCCAGACATCCAAATAAGTTAACTTTTCCTCTATTTGTAACCACACATTTATGTAAAATTATGTACAGTTTTACACAAATGTGTGGCACAGAAGAAGGACACATTTGCGAATCCGGCGGAAGTACCATATGCGGTCAAGATGATGTGACCATGTGAACGTGTCACATCATCAAGACTGCTTATTAAGAATTTAAGAATAGAGTAATCGACGGAAGTGAAAACACTTGTGTACTCTGTCAAAGGAGGTCCGATCATGATCATAAATTGAAATCTTATTGACAAATACGTTTATAAAACTATTTCAGCAAGAATTGTTCGTACCGGAAAGCAATCTGTTAAAAGGTATTGTAAAGCAAATTCTATTGGAATGCCTACTTCAGGAAGTAATAAAGAAGTTTTAGAATATGTATTGTTGAAATTAAGGGTAAAAAAACTGATAAGTATAATCAAAAGAATTATTCCCTTACGTTTTATAATAAGTCAGTTACAAGTTTTAAATAATATTCTTAAAAAATCCTATTTTTATTTCCTTTCAGAAATATTCAGAGAAAGTTAAGTACTATTTAACATATTTCACTATTAAAATTAACGAAAACTCGTGAAAATATTTCATTAAATTAAACCGTTCTGAGAACTCTCTTCTGTGAAAAGTATAGCATTTAATTCCGTTCAGAATGAAATATTGTTTTAAAATGTATTCTTTTCAGATACTTAGGACTCTGAAATATTGTAGAAAAAGAAAATATATACATTTATATTTACGACGTAATTACAAAATATTTACATCCGATCGTATGAAAACCCATTTATCTTTTTTGGTAAATAACAGATTGTTTTGGTCACCATGCAGGTATCGCCATTGCTTCAAAGCAGTGTATGGGAAAACCTCCCTACTTCCTACCTCCATGGGCGCAACAGCCCTAGTGAGCCATGGGCTGCAGTGTTCCGGTACCTACTTTCTGACTGTGGGCCCAGGGGTGCGTTAACATATGCCCTGAACAAGGTCAGCTTGTCGCAGGACCCCCCGGTGCTTAGCCTACAGGCGAACTTGGTATTCATTTTATCGACCCACCCAAGATATGAAAGGTTAAGTCAACCTTGCCTAGCCCGGGGATAGAACCCCGGACATGTGGTTGCCACTGAGCGACGCGCTAGTCACTGCGCCTCCAAAACAAGGAGTACGAAATAATTTTAAAATAAAAAACGATGTTGTGTTTACGTTACACTTGCATTTCAATGAAAGCCAGTTTGGAATAGAAGGCACTTGATTGTATATTTCATTTTATATTTACTACTGAGTAATTTACTTTTAACAGATTTAGTAATTTTGTATATATGTAAATAATTTTAGTAAATTTATTATATGTAAAATTTCAGTATCGCTTCCGGGGCAGGGGTCCAAAGTTGGGGCTGAAGAGGCACTTTCCCTCTCTCTTTTTTTTCTCTCTCTACAGCGGGGAATACGTCAGACGAAGGAGAAAACTGTATAATGTCACATGAAATGCTTCAAAATTTAGAGCCCCGCCAGAAAATTAAGTGTACAAGGGCAGGTCCATTTAACTTTGAAGTAAATGGCTATCTCACCTGCCTCAAGTTGGCGATGGTTTTGGCGACAAATTTTTGTCGCCGAACTGGCTATCATTTGGAGGCATTTTTATTCGATCGCTGCATAATATTAATTGCGGTGGCCAGGAAAAACCTATATAAGGCTGGAGAAAAGATCAGTTTTCAGAGGTGATTTCGATCGTGAGAGATCTTCGGGCGAGCTTTTAGATGCATTTTGCATTTTGTTGTATTTAATCTTATTAGTAGTTTTAACCGTAAGTACTGACTGTACTCTGTGTTATTGAAAAGAGCTGTATGAATACTTTTATGAAAAGCTTCAGAGCTGTTAAGTGTTTATCTTCGGAGAATGAATTACATAAAGCTATCATCGATCCTGTGTGCATACATTACATTACGAACCAGCATTCACGAACAATGCTTACACATTGAGGATTACGGGCAATTAAGTTTCGTACTACTCTGAATAAAGCAAAATCCTAAATACATATTTTGCTAACTTAGCTATTGCCCCACCCATTTTTAATTTTTTTCTTTTCATTTTCCATAAACAGTTCTGTTTTACGCTAATTATTTGTGATAATCATTTCTACATCTATCCGCAATAATTAACTCAAATTTCTATTTCGCAGAGCCTGAATAATCCGTAACCCATGTTGTTTTTGCCCAGTTAATCGGTCGTTGATTGCATTACAGTATCGCAGTAAGTCTCCTAATTACTATAAATACTCTTCTTTAAATACACATCAATCGCAAAATGCATTACTTTAAAACAAACATGTTACAGAAAGATTTATAATCTATGGTATTTTTTTACATATAATAAAGAACGCAATGACATTTTGGAAATGTGCCAAGGGCACAGGAATGTTAATCAACGTGCTTTCTTGAAAGCCTGAGGTTCAAGTGGAAAATAAGGAGTTGACTACGTAAATGGGGCAAGGTAAATTCCTCTGGAGATAACGAATTTTGAATTAGGTAGCTTTGCCAAGTTGACGGCGTGTTTCTAGTCTCTCCCAAGCAAACAATTCTGTCTTAAGTAATTCTGCCAATTCAATAAGGACAGATTAGAAAAAGCTGGACATGCTTTGCAGTAGTATTTCTGGCATTTGTTGAAAGGTAAAAGTAATCTGAATGTTTTCAGTACAGTTTTCAGAATTTCTCAACGTATTCGGTATAAGGGCTGCATATCAGTTCTCCTTCAGAGCCTGTTAAATCTGTTGTATTTCGAAAAGATTGTATGCTTATATATTACTTGAAACGTTAATGACGGAGCTTTGGCCCAAGTTAAGAAACATTAATTAAATAAGAATTTAAAGGATTAGCATTTCTTTTGATCGCAATACAAATATGTTTATTAGCTAATTATTCTGCCTTCAGAAAGTAATTTTGTCGCTCATAAAATTTCCCTGCAAGGAAAATGTAAAGCTTAAAAATTATAGGTCCATATGCCTTTACTAAAATGTATCATGTAACCACAATGCTCATATTTTGAGGTTCAACTTTATGTTTGATTTCTTAAAAGCTTCATCTTAACACGTTGATTGCCACGCGATTTCATAAGAAAATCTCCTTTATGCTACGAGCACTGCTATATGATGCATCAATTGTTTCAGATCTTAGGAGTTTAGAACGTCTAGAACGAAACATTTTGGGATATGCATTCAGCTTAAAATCTTTCCTCAAGTACGAAATATCAGAAAAGGGTGTGAGATTTGAAAATTATCACTCCTTTTCAAAATAAAATTTTTTGTGTCAAAACTGTTGCTCAAGCTTTCTGCAATATCTAAAAGAAAAGTGAAAAAATAATTTTAAAGTGAATCATAGTAGCAGGGAAGAAAAAAACCTGTCACGAGGTTTACAAAAGTTCGAATAGTATCGATAAAGAAGAGTCGATATTTTTTAGAAAGTTAATTAGAAACGAAATTACATCTTCAGATTCTCATTCGAATACTGATAAATGCAGTGATAATAAATGTTGTGTAGATAATACTGACAGTATTTGACAAGAACTGGTTGTTTAGGAAAAGAAAATGTTGATATCGAAGAAAGTAGAATTCAGTTTAGTGAACGAAATGAATTTATCTGTCGGCAACAACCATTTTCGTTCCATTCTTTCAACAATCAACAATCATTACTTCAAATACCTACTGTAATCAAACAACCGTCACCGGTTCTTTGAGTACCGTCGCTACGGATAAACTTCACTACGAGTGACTTAGCCTGACCAGAAGTTTTGCCATCATCCGAACAAGGGGGACCCGGAGGTCAAAGTGTTAAAGCGAAACCTCATGTCTACGATGAATTATTCAGTAGGTACATAGCCATGTAACCCTTCTGAAGTACATTTGGATATGTTTACGCGCGTCATTTCTGTTTTTGCACTCCTTTCTACTTTTCGCATGATTTATTACCCATAATAATAATACTAATGCACAGTGCTTGTAGAAAATGAAGCATAGTTATGCGTAGCACCGAGTATTCATAATCTGCACTGAACTTTCACTTGAACTTCTTTGGTAACGACTAATGTTCAAACTTCAGTTCAGTTCTCACATTTTATGAACAATCGTAAAAAACATTTCGGCCAAAGCCATATATGCCAAATCCTCTTCCACGGAAAATTCTTCCGACTGCTAAATTTGCAACAAAATGTGCTATGAATATCATGCTTTTAATTCTCCAGCTTTGTTTCTTCAACTTCATTTATGTTTTATACAAACATTGCATCGGTTTGAAATTTATTTGCAGCAAATGTCACTTAGCGTAATATAATAATCTAAGTTTGAATTACAACTTGTAAATTACGGGATGTAACAAAATTATTTGGATGTAATCGAAGTATTTAATAGAACACTATTTAGCGGCGACGGAATCAACTTACGGCAGTCGACTTTCAGCTGTGATGAGAATAGTTTCTTCAATATTATGTCTCCAAGACTCGAATGTTATTTCTAAGTGTTAGGCATTCGGTTTTGTGTATGTTCTGTTTTGATGTATATTTAATTTGTAGCTGTTTGTGCTCTGTTAATAAATAATTTTAAAATCAGCCGGTTTTTGTGTTCATAGGAGAATGGTTACAGGAATACATTTCGCGCATGTACATTCTGGGAGAAAAGGTATAATTATTAACTTGACAGTTATTTACAGATATTTTTTTTTAATTTCTTTTGCTATTTGTTTCATTTTGAAACATCCGTATTCTGAGATAACAAGAATCTCAGAAATGTAGTATTGAGTATTAATTATATGAAGATTTTGCAGCGAATCCCCATCTTTATTCTATAAAGAGTGAAATTCCAAGATATAGAGGAAACAAAATTTTAGCTAATGGGCATATAAAAACATTCTTTTTCATATTGGTAATTGTCACAAACTGCATATGTTTATTTCCGTCCAACGCAGACGATTTAGCTGCGTCGGAAAAGTAAAAAGAGAAGAGCACATGCATTTAATATTTAGTAAATAAATATCTCGTAATTACTGTTGCCATCCACAAATATCGAGAAAAATCGAGGTTTTACCAGAATATTCTAGTAAATAATTAAAAAGCTTATAAAAGCCGAATTAAAACACCTCATCTCAGTTGCAGTTGTAGCTGTTTTAAGCGAACTGCTGTTTGTTTACTTTATGCTGTGATTGACTGTAGCAAATTCGCTGTGAGATTGGATTAACTTTATCTGTTTTGAATTGAATTCTGCTTAACGTTTGAGATATTGTCATATTGTACGAGTATCTCTGAGGAAATACTTCAGTATTTTGTTTTATTTCGTGTGAAAACAATAGATTTTATTAACTTTTGAACGACTTGTGCATTCAATCCATAACGAACCCGTACGCACGCAACAATTTTAAGTGTCAGGATTGGGATTGAATGCCTTTAACTAGAGCAATGGAAGAACAATTAAGACAGGTTATGGCAGCCTTTGCTGCATTTAAAGAAGAGATTAGAGCGGGACAAGAATCTGTTAATGAAAAGGTGGAAGCTCAGGAAGTTTCCGTTAAAGAAGAGATGAATTCCGTTCAAGAAAAGATGGATGAAATGAAGTCTGTTCAAGACAAGATTGAAGCAGGTCAAGAGGAAATGAAAAGAGAAATTACCTGCGTAATAGACAATAAATTCGAGGATATGGAAGGCAGAATGGGCAAAGTTGGAAAAGTCCAAGAAAGAGTTTCTGTAGTGGAGCAACAAATTGACGAAAGTGTTTCTACCGTCCAAGAACAAATCGAACAACAAATTGAAGAGAGCGTTTCTGGACATCTTAAAGAAATGCATAGCGACAGAAGGAAACAATTCTGATGGATTTAAATTTTTATCCGTCCCTTCTCGTTTATCCCTGAAGTTATCCACATATGATGGAAAGACCTCTTGGCAAGTATATAAGACACAATTCTTAATAGTAGCGGAAGCAAACAGATGGGATTTCCAAGCTAAGGCCTGTCATCTCGCCGCTTTTCTGAGAGCAGATGCAGAGGATATCCTGCAGACTCTTCCCGAAAACCAGAGACTAGACTTCGAGGCTCTGTCCGGCGCTTTGGAGCTGCGTTTTGGGGAGAGATGTTTGAAAGACTACAGCAGGCTTCAATTGAAATCCCGTCAACAAAACCCTAAGGAAACACTCCAAAAGCTCGCCCCGGATATTGAAAAGCTGTCCCACCTCGCCTTTTCGGAGTGCACGACGGAAACAAGGGAAATCATGTCGCTTCAATACTTCATCGACGGCATCCGGGATCCTCAAACACAGAAAGCTCTGAGAATGGCGGATGTGAAAGATATAAAAAGCACTCTAGTGTACGCCACGAAGTTCGAGCCAGCAACAAACTCGTAGAGGTCGCTACCCAGTAAAACCTGTGCGAGTCCACTAGCCAATGGATCAATTGATGGCTCGTTTAGATGATTTAACCAGACAAGTCAACGCCTTGAGACAGTATATTAGTGACAAGAAACGGACCCTAAAGTGCTGGAACTACTGTGTTGAAGGCCACATACGAAGAGACTGCAGAACACCCCAGAGCACAGAAAATAAAACAGATGATTTAAACAAACAAATAAATGCCGAGATGGAAAAGGAGTAACAAGGAACCAAAGTTCTGGAACTGCGGAGCTGAAGGCCACGTACAAAGGAACTGCAGAGCACTCCGAGGTACGGAAAAAAGACCATTTCCCAGCAACGACGCAGTAAAGAAATTAATGAGCATAACGCCTAGCGGAGTTTGAACGGGAGTGAAAAACCCTGTTTTAAAGCGCTCAAGATTTCCGCAGTGAGTAGCAACGGTAATGGACTATCCATTAATGGGCATATAGATTGAGTTTCTTGCAATATGATCATCGACACAGGAGCTAATGTTACTATCATTCGGAAAGATTTAGCTCAACTATTCAAAGATAAACTGATTTGGACTTCATCCTGTGATACTCTTCAAACTGTGTCCGGCGAGAAAATCCACATAGAAGGAAAGTTAAACGTGAACATCACCTTTGGAAGTGTCACCTACTATCACACGGCATATGTGGCGGATACTACAGATCCTTGCATACTCGGATTGGACCTTTTAAGGAAATACAATTTTTCCTTAGATTTCAAAAACAACGAATTGCTTTCAGCATCTGAGGGCATGACGTCTCGTTTGAACGACCCTGCTCAGAAAGCTGCCGAAATCATACTAGGGTCGAAGAGAAACCCAAGACTACCAGCAATTCTCCATCCCAGATGCTCATCCGTCGTGACCTTCGTCTGCCTTGTGATCTTTCGTTTGGCCGCCCTGTAGATTCGCCTTCAACCCCTGAGGAATACATCCAAGTTGTTTAGGGCCTGTTTGAAGTGGTTCACCGTTCTGCACGAGAGCGAGTCAACTTGGCGACGTAGAAGATGAAGACATGCAACGACACGAGAGCCATCCTTTCAACGAAGGAGACACGATGTGGTTGTGGATTCCGTCTCGACGGAATAGACTCTGTCTGAAACTACAGTCACCTTGGGATGGTCTGTACACAGTCCTAAACAGGCTGAACGACGTCGTAATTCAGATCCGTAAGTCATCGAACTCTAAGCCTAAAGTCGTCCATTACGACAGGTTAGATCCTTACTGTGACCATAGTGCGTAGTGTATATAATTGAAAATAGAAATGAAAATAGTATAAGACCATGGTATTTTTTGTATTTAGTATTTGATTTGTATTTAGTATTAGTATTTGATTTATATTTAGTATCTGATAGTATTTGATTCGTATTTAATATTTGATAGTATTCGATTTGTATTTAATATTTGATAGTTTTTGATTTGTATTTAGTATTTGATAGTACTTGATTTGCATGTAGTATCTGATAGTATTTGATTTGTATTTACTGTTTGATAGTGTTTGATTTGCTGAAAGTTATTTATTGCAATTTTTGTTTAGTCTGTTATTGTAATATGTTTATTATTCCATTGATGCCTTAGTTTAAGTTTGGCTTCCTGTCCAGGGATTGTACTGCCCGGGACGTACAGTCCTTGGGAAGCGGGCAGTGTTACGGATTTCGTATTTATTTAGCTACTTATTTAGAATTGTAATTAAAATTGTTTTATTTTTTTGTACAACGCAGACGGTTTAGCTACTTCGAAAAAAGTAAAAATACAAGAGTGCATGCATTTAATATTTAATAAATAAATATCTCGTAATTACTGTTACCATCCATAAGTATCGAGAAAAATCGAGGTTTTACCGGAATATTCTAGCAAGTAATTAAAAAGCTTATAAAAGCCGAATTAAAACACCTCATCTCTGTTGTTTCATAGCTGTCATCATAGCTGTTTTAAGCGAATTGCTGTTTGTTTACTTAATGCTGTTATTGATTATAGCGAATTCGCTGTGAGATTGCATTAACTTTATCTGCTTTGAATTGAATTCTGTTTAACGTTTGAGATATTGTGATATTGTACGAATATCTCTGAGAAAATACTTCAGTATTTTGTTTTATTTCGTGCAAAAAGAATAAATTTATTAACTTTTGAACGACTTGTGCATTCAATTCATAACGAGCCATAACAAGCACGTAACAATTCATAACGAGCACGTAACAATATATTTTATTTCTATTGTTATCTTACTTAAAATACGAAATAAACTTGATTTTAAGAGTAAAAGGAAACAATGATTTTGTTTTAATTTTCTACATGTAGTATATGTAATATTAATATTTTTTTAATATCCACTTTTCTGAAAATGGTAAGCTTTGAAGAAATAAATAATAAATATATTTCTGTACTTTTCTCGGTCGAAAGCGTTTCAAGAAGTTAACTTCAATTACCACATGCGCAAAGCATGCTTTAGTTCTTCTCTTCCATAAATTCTATGTATATTTCGTGATGGTTCTGTTAATTATTATCATTCTCAAAATTAAATTATCAAACAAACAATATAAAGCTTATACATACATCATTATAGGCAATAGCGACATGCTTATAGTGCCCATAGTGTCCTTCTGGTAGGGGTAGCCTCAAGAACCAACACCTTCCACCTTGGCCGAAAAAGATTGGATCGTTTAAATCGATCCAACCTTTCCTGGTCGGCGGCCTCTGTTCATACACCTGAAAATTAGTGTCATTTTTAAATAAATTGCAGCAGCAGATAACAAATTAAAAAATCTACAAATTTTAAATATATGCTATTTATAATGGATTTGAATACAAAATGAGCCAAAGGTTTCCTAACAGCAATGATTTAATTTTTCTTTAAAATATTTACAAGTGCTTTCATGACACTTATATTAGAGCGACATAAAACGTACTGAAGTCCTTAGGTAGTTTGTAGTAAAATTCTGAAGTCGCTTCTTCATATTATCTTAATACTAGAATCGTTGTCTTCAGAACGTTTTCTTCAGGAAATTTTCTTTATTGGTACCCATCCTGGCGAATTTCGCTATTGTAACACGCTAGTCTCTTGAACGAGCTCATTCAAATCTTCAACAATGGTGTGCGTGATGCACTTTGGTGCACCACATCGCTCTTCGTCCACAAAAGATAGCAGTCGTTTTCTAAAGCACTTTGCATCATTCCTTCGTTCTTGCGAAATACAATATACTCCGTATGCTTCATGGACCAGCAGACAAGGCACTAACTTTAGTTGTGGCTGCTTCGATAAGTCAGCGTTTTATCTCTGAGCTCGCCTGAAGTATATTGATTGTCTGGATGACGCACTCATTTGATTCCTCATAGTCTGTTTATATCGACATACAGATAAATTCCTCTGATGTCTCATGCATTTGTAGCTGTTTACCCATCAGTTTGTAGCTATTCCGACCAAGCATGCCTAGTTTGGTGTCACAAGTGAGCCACATAATCATCATTCTACAGTAGTGAGGTTCCAAAGGAAAATCAGAAGCCATTTTCATAATTAATTACATATTAAAAAGAGTAAATACATGAAGGTTTCCCTGATAGTATATTTCTTTAATAAGTAAAACAAGGAAGTTTATATATACAGTAGAAGAATGCTTATTTCTACTTCCTAATCACTTAGCATCGGTTCTCCAACATTCCGTTTTTAGATATGTTGAGACATGCCGTAGTACCAATTTGAGAATATTAATTATCTATTCTCCAGCTGAAACGAAGGCCTCAGAAAAATGAGTCAAGCACCGTAGCAGACTGAGAGCTGGAAGTTAAATTTACCTGCCATAGGCACTTTACCAGCGATACTTGAAACACTAGATTCAGCTCGTATTTTATTCCATTCCTTACAGATATTCTTTAATGAGTTAAAATAGGTGTCATTGTTTCCATTAATAAACAATTTCGCATATTGTCCAAAGCAAAAAATTCGTGTTGTGGCAAAACAGGAAGTTTTTTTTCATTCGACTATAGAGTAAGATCTAACATCTATTTTCCAAATTAACTGCTATCGGTTTGCGAAACGTAAAACACATGCTCTGTAACTTACGGAAAATGCTTGCTTCTTCATAATACAGAAGAAACCTTTGGATAGTAAGAAACAAGTTTTGATTTCGGTTTTCCTTTTGAAAATACCTTTTATACCTTAACTAATTAAATACAATAGTTATGTATTACTTAATTTTTAACATGTAAATATATATTTAACTTTAGAATACATTAGAAAAATGTATACCGGCTTTTTTCATTAAATATTGATTCTCGGCATGCACGTCTGAAAAAAATTAAATTAAAACACATAAGACATAATAAAGACAGGTTCGTTAAATTTGGTTTTACCGGTTTCTGCGATGCTAAAAAATTTAGAAAGCGAAATAACACTGCATACAAGTTTATATATTAAAGTTACGTATAAGGTTACATATAAGATTATACTTGGAAATGTATGTATATATACGCAGTTGAAGAAAATTTTCATTTGGTCCCAACTATTGCTTTTATTAAAAATCATAGCTGTCTGAAATTTGCTGAATGATTCCAGATAAATTCGTTTTGATTTAAAAACAATTTCGATAGTAATAACCGATGTAATTAATGTAAAGCATCTGAAGAATAAAAATTTTAGCAGCTGAAAAACTAAGCACGTTATTTTGCATTTCAAAATTTGTTGCTCATCAGATACTAGTAGTTAATAAATAATACGCTTTATTAATTTATATTAAAGTTGATTAACGTATATATACATTAAATTTGCAGCCTGTCTCATAAAAGCATTTATTAATGATATCTATATAAATTTTAACGCGCATCTGTGAGTATCGTTGTATGTTTAATGAAAGAAATATAATGGAAAATATATTAATCAGAACGTTTTCTCAATTGGATAACACAAAATGTTAGCATTCTACTTTACATAACTCTATAATTATAGTGCTAAAATTGCTTTCATAAAATTTGTATCCTTATTTTATGAAGTACTCTAAATTAAATGCATATATTGGATCCATATTTGAGAAAGTGAAATTATAGTCAACATTTGCAGACATCTTTGATTGTCTGCTATTTAGTCTTTAGTGATCAAAATTAAAAATTCTGAAATTAAAATGAATTAAATTTAAAAAAATGAATTAAAATGAAAAACATTAAAATTAAACTTCTGAAATTAAAAAACGACAATTGTCATACTTCCGATTTTTAACAATCCTTCGGTGCCGAAATTTTTAAACAAATGAATAACTTTCCCATTAATTTCGTAGACAGTCTCTTACTCAAAGCACAATAACCCTTCATCATTATTTGGACATAAGTGTGAAATGAAGTTAATTTTGGTTTAAAATAAAAATATATTTTTTCGACACAAAGGATACGTTATAAGTGAATAATATTTAAGGAAATGATTTCCTTGTTATGCAAAGGTAAGATCACTCACTCATCGAAAGAAGAGAATTTTATCCAATGAAAATCCAAACACCTATAAAATCAGCAATTAATATTGAATTAAAATTATTTTCCATGTTTACTAATCATTTGCTACGAGTTTAAGATCAATCATTCTTTCATTCTTTCTTCATCTGGCGAATATGTGTATGTGATAATGCGTAATGTATATATAAAATGTCCCGGCCTTTATACTACAATAAGCTTAGTTTATGCAACATGAATCTTAAATATCACAGTATAAATTCGAAATTGCAGATGTGTCGTTTAGTGCTTTTTATTCGTTACAATAATCAGTTACATTAGAAATTTTGAATAGATTTGAATACTTAATTCCTCACCAAAACACAGTACCAGAGGGAGCCAGAGCATTGCGTCACCACAGAAAAGTTTTGCGAACGTGCCATCCATATGACAGCGAGGCTTTGGTTATCCATCCATTGAACTGAAGTGAAGTAATGATCCCTGTATCCATGAAAATGAAAAGCATTAGTTTAAGGAAACATTTAATCAAAATATCCATAGAAATGTTTGCAATATGAGTGTCTAATGCGCATGCATATGCATATAATATCACAAAAAATACCAAAACAAATATAATATAAACTTAAAACAAAACAAGCAAAATAAAGGGAAAATATAATCAGGCAATTAAAGTACCAAACTTAGAAAAACATGCAATTTGTTATTTTTAAAACTTTTAAACACCCCGCTGGTATCACGAATTCACATTTTATCCCTTTGAGCTTATGTCTCTGTATAACCTTTGTAATCCTAGTTGCTAGTGTTAATTAGGAATATGAATAATATAATATTAACAAGTACATGAAATAATCTATTTTCTTGGATAAAATAATCTACTTTTCCCTCTTGATTTGCCTCGCCTCCCATATTTTGTTTCCTTTAGTATAATATTACTAGCTAACTAAGCAATTAATCTTTCATGCCAATGAAAAAAAATTGCGGACTGTATCTGTAGATTTCAGTTCTTTAGGAGGAGAAACTTCAGTATGCCTCTTTGAGCTTCATTTACGTCATAATATTCTGGCCCAAATGTTGATGGCTCACATATTACCCACAGAGTCAAGTATTCTGACTTAATTATGGATGGGAAGGAGTAGAGATAATCATACCCCTGTTAAAAAGGGCTACACGCCAAAAGCGATCTTAACTAGGAATCGAGTTCGTTGAGCCTTTTCCCTCAAAGACGAGATTCCCAGAATACGTATCTTTATAAGCACATTTAAAGGACCCCAAGGGGATTCTATTACATTAAAAGGAAATAAAAGTAACAAAAATCCTAGTTAAGCTATAGGTTATAATCAAATTTAAGGATTAGTAATAAAGTAAAACCGCGAATAAGTACGACTATGCTATCGATCAGTGAAGAATTAAAGCTGTGAAAAAGAAAAGATAGAATTCCCTTAAAATAAAAAATAATTAATGAATTAATTTAATTGAATTTCTACAACTACTCGAATCAATTTTTTAAGCCAAAGAAAATTTTGATTAATAAAATATTTTATTTTGAAAGATTTTAGGCGCAAAAAAATTAAATCGTAATATGTTTTTAGCTGCTTTAAAATCAATATTATATACAAGTTCCTGTAACATAATTCCAATAAAATTTTTCATTACAATGAGTTTATAAAATTACATGAAAATTGTAATTTTGCATCAGATGTTTTTCCCTAGTTTTACTGTACTAATGCTTTTATAGATATTTTTAGGTAAAAGTATTAATTTAGTTTTTCTACTTTCTAAATATGTTGAATTTTTAAATAAATGTTTATTGTCGTTTTTATAAACTCACTCGAAATTGCTGTTTATTTTTCTATTTATTCGTATACTAGGAATTGTTCTACTACTAATTTTTTTTAAAAATTTAAATGAAGAAATCATGTGGTTTTGTTTTAACAAATATAATCTTTCACATCTAAATACTAATGATTTTGCATTTTGCAAATTTTTCATCTGTTTATGTATATAAACGTATAACTGAAGGGATTATAAGCAGTGAAGAATCCGTGAATCCAAAACAAAGCAAGTGAGAAATTTTCATACTTTGAATAACATAGATATACATCTGTACTATAATTAAATATGTTAGCGATTATAATTATGGTAACCTTATTTATAATGTCAGTAATGATTTACGAATCAGTTTCTGTTATTGATTGTTAAAAATAATTCTCCTGGTTTATTCCCAGAATGTGTTGTGTTGAATGGTTCTACCCAATTTAGTTTATTAAGAAGATTTCTGCTAAAAGCTTCTGCTTTGATCCTGGTTAGAACCGGAAGTTATACATTCTGATCCTGAAAAACATTCTTTGAAAGAATTTTCCAAGAAAAATGTTTTCCAAACCAATCACCAAAATGGTATTCCGACCTTATTCATAGCAGCTTGAATCCCATAACAATATTAAACTGTGAAAATCAATATATGTCTTGTGTCTTTTACAGCCATGTAATACATTCAGAATGTTGTCATTTTAATTTCGTGTATGTGTTTTCAGTTCATAAATATATGAGTTTTAGGACACGGCAATAAATTTCCTACATGCAAGATGTTTTCTTTCTCCTTTCCATTGTTCGACATTCCAGAACACGCGCATCGGTGTATTATGCTTTTGGTTAAACCCTGTATCTATTTGTCAGAGAATTCTTTTTTATCTTTTGCTTTGCTTTTTCTCTCAACTCTCAACCTATTCAGGGTATATTTCGGACTACATCAACACCAGGTGCTGCAGATCTTCCGGAAAACAGCTGGGTCGCATACCAATTAGAATATTTGGAATTTAATGTTGTTCTTTAGTGGAGCTGTCACTCTCAATAAACTTAGGATCATAAAGGGAATGCGTGACTCGATTTTAAATTTCGTTACAAGTTATTTTCTTTTCTAAATCTTAACTCCTTTTCATCCAGGAACGAGAAATCTCAATTAGCTGACTCCCGAATTCTCCATCAGGTTAAAGAAATTAAGGATTTAATTTTTGATAACCGTAGAGACTTCAATTTTTTATAAATTAAAACTCATTAACTGGAATTCTAACATTTTAAAAGGGGTCATAATCAATATTAATGTACAATTTCTTAGAATTAAAAGAATCTGTAATAGCACTGAACTCAAGAGGAAATTCTCTACTTCATTAAAATTTTAAAAAACAATCTTATTTCTCAAACAGTTATTAAAAATTCCTTAAAAAAAGCTGGCATTTACCTTTTATTTTAAATTATTTGGATTAGACAATGAAATGTTTTACTTAAATTCTATGGGAAGGTAGGTGATGGATGGCTAATTCAGGTGACTGAATGTAAAAATGTAACATAGGTTCCTTTTACTGTTACTTTTGTACTCTCTTAGATTTGAACAGAACTTCAGTTTAATTATTAAATTTAATATTTAATATTACTGATCTCTGGCCTTTTCTATACTGTTGCTAATTTTAAGAGCCTTTTTCGTTTCTAATAGCTTGTAAACCCTCTAGCAAGAAGAATTACGACTTTTTCTAACAAATCATGCTTTTTTCCAATTTCCACTACTTTCAGGCCAGATTTTACATTTGCTTTCAGCCATTTTTTCTTCACCTTCAAAAAATTATTTACGTGACGCAGCACTTAACTGGACTCCATTTTGTTGAAAAAGCTTCCATCTCCAACATTCAAAGATTACCTCCTCTGTGCCCTCCCTCCTTTCTGTTCAAATTTCCTGACTGTCCGTGGTGCATCATTGGTTCAGCAAAATGACGTTTACTTCCCCACTTCTAAGTTACACCTTATTGGGGATTTTCAATTTCTTTTCTAGTTGCTTCCTATTTTAGTATTCTTATTCTGGCAACCTCTTTCAGTTTTGTTACGCTTTTAATTTAGCTGCTGCTATGGTTCCAGGTTTGTTCATTTTCTTTCTCTTTTTAATGCAATTGGTCTTAGCAAGACATTTGTGTTTTATTTTTTATTTAATTTCTTGTTTTGTTTACTAAGTTTCATTTTTCTAGCTCATTGGGATCGCCCTTAAAATTATGTACTTTATGACTCATGCCTAATTGGCTACTTATGTTTATTTGTATATTAGCCTTACCAAGTTTTGTGAAGTTTATTCAGTAGTGCTTTTATTTTTAATTTTATGGCAGGCGCTTCGGGAAAAGAAACGATAAGAATTGAGACCAACTATATTATGTATTTTCTTTTATTTTTCTATTACTGTTTTATCGTTTCTGTCTCAATTATTGTCGTTTGACGAAACGCCTAATGGAGTTTAGCTGTGCTCGAAAATTTCACGCTTTTCCCTTGACAAGTCCGCGACTAACTTCGAGTTAGTCTAAATTGCCATTTACTGCCATTCATTGTTATTTATTGTGGTGTTTTTAATACTTGTTTTTTAATTTTTACGTGTTTTAAAATAATTTAATTGTTAAATTTTTCAATGTTTACATTTTGTTTTTAATTTTTTACAACTGCTTTTACTTTTTAGTTATGTTCTTGTTTAAATTTTTTAACTCTGGACTTAAGGTATCAAATTTTCTTTTAGGCGATTGCTTTTAGAATTTTACTCCTTTTGCTAATCTTTAATTTAAATTTTGCGGCTCAATGCGCAAAATTCTTGACCAAATAGGTCTCTACGTTCTTTTACTACTTTCTAAAAAATTATTTATATTATATATATTTAAATTATTTCTTTATAACTGGTTATTTTGGATACTTATCTTTTAAACTTTCACTATTCATATGTTTTTTAATATGGTCACTCAGTAATTTTCAACATTTTTGGCCGATGGCACATCTGGATATCCATTATCTCACATCAGAGTGATTTGAGTTCTGCACTATTATTTTTACTATTCTTACTTTAATTACATAATTATCATTCAGTGGAGGAAATGACACGCCATACAAAACTGAATGTAGATAATGAATATCCAATGAGGGACTATAAGTAATGCTATTAGGCATTTCAGCAGAAGCACTTTTATCGATTTCATTATACTGCGTTCTTCAGCTACTAGTCTTTGAAAGACATATTTGGCTGATAGAAAGGAGAACTGTTAAATAGTGGTAATTTATTAGTAGCTAAACATTGAAGCCCTCTGTGACACCTTCATCGTGTGAGGAGGATTCTTGACATATGACATGACGTGATGTGGGTATTTTCATATTGCTTACGTAGGTAGTACAGGACAGACATTTTATTACAATGCAAACAAAATTTTTTGCTCCTGATGAAGGAGGACCTGTTTTGCCCTGGAAATCGATTGGGAGTTTACAAAATCTACGCTGAATACAAGATTGTCGATTTGCCTCTTTTATTTAGCAGACGTAAAATTTCTGCTGGCTTACAGCGTAATGCAACTAAGCATTGTTTCTGGCAATCTCCTCTTGCAATCATGACTCCGAGTCTCTTGGGAGAGTTACGAAAGTGCTTCGGTTGGGCTAAAGTGCTCATGCGCTGCATTTATCATATCATGACACACTTTATGATGAAATAAAAATTGAGAAATACAAATTAGAATTTTGAAGTCTTTTACTAATGTAGACAGACTGATATAGATACGAAATATTTTAAGGAAATTCCACTCACCAACATTTTTTGTTGAGTTTGGTAAAAATTGAAGTTGTGATTTGCAGACCAGCAGCGTTGTGCAATAGATATTTATTTGTAACTTAACTTCTGCTTCGAAAATAAGTGTTATGCTCCTTGTTTTGAACTTTTAAATCCCGTTTCTTTCGACTAATGCATATCGATGTAGTTTAGAAAAAACGATTGCGTAGAATTTCTAAAAGTTCACTTACAGAAAATAAAGCGTAATGCCAAATAACGTTGTTTATCTTTACTCATTAGTAATGTTTTTATGGTAATAATATAAAATAAAAAATAATACGAGTATCATATTGCTAATTTGACGGTTGTTTTTTGCATATTTAAGAGTTTTTATGGTTGACAGAGCAATTTCTAACTTTGCCTAGGTACACTAGGCTTTTTCTAAATAAAGAAAGACTGCGATGCGTTAGTGTTACAGTTTTTGTTCAAGTGTTAGCTTTGAATAATTTATCTCTAATAAAAAAGGTTAACTATTTACTATTCATTCAGCTTATCGGCAAGCTAGGAAGACAAAGTCTCACTGTTATAGATAATAACAGCTTGTTATTGGTTATCTTATAATAAACTTTATGTAGCGCTTTTATGAACGCTTACACATTTAAATCAAACGTTTTCGCACACATTTCCTGAAATTTCGTGTCACAGCAAGGCGTTGTGATTCAGAGGCTATGAAAATTGATTTATTTTATTGTACAGGTTTACTGTTGGCTATGGATACTATGTTTATGGTAAAAGAGAACAAGATTTAAACAAGTCAGAAAGAAATTACAGCACCTTGAAAGAGATAATCTTTACTGACAAAATTCAGCATCCATTCAAGCCCAGTGTATAATTGGTTATAAAAGAAGTCGGTGGTCATTTATTCACATTAATTTTAAATGATAGATTATATTGTTTTATTCGTCATCCTGTTCTCTGTTTTAAAATGTCATATGATTTAGAAGAAAATTCAGTGAAACGAAAAATTATTAACTAGGTATATTTTCAGAGATAATTTTTTGTCTTATTTATTGCTTTCAAGAAGCGGATAATATAGTGAAATTGTATATCTGATTCTCGAACATGTCAAATAAAGAATTACTTTCAAGGGAATAGATGTAAAAATATTTGCAATCATTGTCAAATATTTATAAAATTTACAACCATAAATTTAAAGGGAAAAATGCTCAGTAAGAAAAACTTGCGAAAGCTATACTTTCATTAATATGCACTCATGCGTTTTTGATACAACTATTTATTCTTATTAGCAAGGCAAAACGTTAATTAAATAAACTTTTTCTTAAAGGGGGTTATGACAATAAATGTCAGTCACCATGTGACACAAACAGTAATGGTCAACTCTATGCTCTATTACACATTGTTCGTCAGTTTACATTTGTACATTACCGAAGTTTCTTTGAGATTAATTTAATTAAATTACTTGTGAAAGAGCTTTTCTGTTGAAACGTTTCCATTTATTTTGCGATTTCTAGTTTCGACACAAGGCCACATGACTCAGATTCATGTTTTGAATAATCTGCCTTGACCTATTTGATTAAATCATTCTAAATTACTAAGAAATTACATTGAAATCACTTCCTTGAGTTAACGCATACAGTACTCCTCTCACATGAGTCTTTCCTGTGATTTCCTATAATGTATTAAAATTTCATTCGACTAAGTTGTGGCATATTACACAACTGGATTGCGAAACTGGATTATATTCACGTTACAATGAGAAAACCTATGAAACATGTCATAGATCCACAGCCCGGAACTAAAATATCTCAACAATTTTACCACGCGTCCGGCTGTCGGGTTGTATGGCACGAAAAAAGCCCACAAGTTGATTTTTAATATTTCCATGAAGGTTAGAATATTTTAATAAATTAAATTAAACACTCTTAATTAGGTAATAAAATGTTTTAGCAATTTGATTTCTTAAAACGTTTAAAAAGTACTTGAAAACGAGAAATATTAAAAAAATATTGCGTTCTGAATTTTATGCATCAAACAACCGTTATCAGTGCTTACGTCATCATCCTCTCTATAGTATTACCCTAAATATCTAAAATCTAGAAATTCAGAATATACCTCCTTATATAATAAATTTGAGGTCATGTCAGATGCGGAAACATGAAAAATTAACTGCGACCTCTCCGGATCCTAAAATTTATAATGCATTTGAGGCACAAAACTGCAAATCTGTTATTTAATTTACGGAATTCCTTTCATTTAGTTAGAGGCCCATCAGCGGCTATGAGGTAAAATCACGGAATATTGGTCATTCTGACTGGATTCGATTCTAGTGTGTAACCAGTATACGAGTCAGTATCCTTTAGAACATCATCCACGAAGGCATTCCTCCCCTTAGGCAGATAGTTGTAGTGTGCTTTGCCTTAATGAACTAAACCAAACAAAACCATTTCGTTAGCACCGTTCTAAGATTTGAAAATCACAACATAATTTATGTGCTTCAGTCTACTATGATCTACGATTTAACTGCTACTTCCTTTTAAGGTACACCTGCGTGATTATTGGAAAACGTTAAGTAAACCACGTTAAGTAAAGCATTATGAAGATTATGTGTCATGGCTTCAAATATTAACTCCATGAAAACCTAACCCTGTAATTCTCTTGTGATAATGATGAAGTTATAAGGCATTATGCTGACACTGACACAGTTATCAGAAATTATCGTTCTTCTGCGTGAGTACGTTCGTGGTGTTAACTCTATGACTCGAATTCCGGAGAGGTCGTAGTGAATATTTCATGTTTCCTGATCCGAAATGACTAATAGTCTCCACAGTGGAGACCACAGTAGAGAAAAATTTAGTGGACGTGAATTTTCCATTACTTGGACATATTCGACGGGTCTCGTCCTTCTCTCCATTCGACCTTTAAATTGAGCGAATAGGAGGAATCTGAAAAATTATCTAAATTTTCCATACCTGCATTCGAGTGTAAGTGTCATTAATACATCCAGTTACCAGCTGGAATATATGTAATATCATTAAGGGGGAAGTTAATTTCAGATTTTTTTGCTACTTACATTTTCTTTGCACTTACACTACTTATACTTTGATTGTTTTCTGCACTATGCTTTATTATAAGAAACTGTTAACAAAATTATAGTAAAAGATGTACAGATAAATCTATACCAGGTATTTTTAAATACTAACTCGACGCTATAACCTACAGTCATATTATATTTCGCATACGAGAAAGTTTTTTTTATTAAAATAAAAATAAACATTTGAAAAAAAATAAAACAATAAAAGTTAATAATAGCAAAGAAAAATTGTGAAAAATGGGTGAAGAAAGCGAAGCAGAATGCTCTCGTGATCACAAACCACACGTGCACTAACTGGTCTTGAACTTCACGCGGGGGTTTCACGTCTCTTTGGACAAACTTCGGCGGCGATTTGATGTCCACCACCCATAGAAATGCAGACGGATTCTCTCTGCCAGGCTACAAAGAAGTTATTTTCAGCATAAGACAAAATTCATTATTTAACAAAAGAACTTTTCATTCATATAAGAACACTATAAATGAATCAGTAAACATAACTGCTAGAAGTAGTGGTGTGCACTAAGTAAACTATGTAGTGGCAATTGGCTAGTTCACTAGCATTTTAAGAAATCATAGTTTCAAATAAATTTTTACTTAATGCAAAAAGGGATTAAAGCAATCATAATTTTTCTTTTTTTTTGTTTGCCTTTTGAATGAAGTCGGATTACTTTGGCTCTATACGAAGATGGATTAGCTGGATTTTAGCTGTTGTCATATCCGTTAGACCTGGTGATTGCAGCTGCAGAGTGTGAGAAATTTTAATTTTCAATGATTGCTTTAAGCAAAAATTAATTTACTTTTAATCATACAGTTAAATCTTGTTGATAAAAGATTTATTGCGATATATAAAAGAATTCAAAATAAAATATATTGAAGCAGTAACTCTGAGTTTAAATTTGAAAGGTCAACAATAAGAAGAAATAATTGTTACACAAGAAATGATTTCGAAGCCTTCGCAAATAACCTATGAAGACGCTTTATGAGAAAGGTGTTAATCAACTGTCCATATTATAATCCTATGTTCTCTAATATCTGTCTACTATAACACTTGGAATATCAATTTTTTTACCGAAAAGTATATATAATTACATTATATATTTCTGTTCATACAAAAAATAAGACATTATATCCTTCATTCCAAAGTGAAACATTAATATAATTTCAATGAGTGTTAATATATGCGAACTGAGAAACAGACTTTTAGTCGGCTTTCTTGTTCGGTTGAGACTGATAAAGTTTTAATCACATTTTATGACATCTACCAAATTAAAAAACTGTTTATTACTTACTGTGACATAATTTCCTCTCCTCGAATGATTTTCACATATATATCAAAATATATTATTCAGTATTTTACTCATTAGTTTTCGTATTCAAAATAAATGAAACCCTGTCACGGTGATTACCTTCTTACGATGATCCCTTCTGAACTGACCCTTATTCTTGAGAAGATAAATAAATATTAAAACTGAACTTGATCTCTCTAAAATAACCACCTTCACAAAAGATAAAAAACTTGTGTAATTGTATGTGGTAATCCTAATTATAATTAACTTCAAACATAGACTTCGTTAAAGCTATGACACGTTACTGTGCAACATGGATACGAGTAAAATCCTCCAGGATGTTGAATGAACGTCAAAACTATTTGCGAATGTACGGTTACATGCGTACGGATTTGTAATGAATGCGTACAGAACGGATGATAGTTTGATAAAATTTATTTTCCCAAAACAAACAATTTACAGTTCTGGAACTTTTCTACTTTCTGCAGTTGTACAGTCTACTACAGTTTCTTTTCTGTAAAAGTGCTCCTATAGCATTTCTCAATACGACAGTATCAATCACATCTCTCACAAAGTTCTTCAGTAGTTTCACTTCAAACTACTAAGAACCTTAAACACAAAACAATTAAAAAAAACTCAAATGCTTAAGCTCTTACAATGATCACTGAATAATCTCAATACTCTGAGTTAAACTCTGAACTCTACTCTAAACTAAACTGAGAACTGAAGAGTTTTCCGTTCTTATACAATTTCCTCCATCTGCCGAAAAATTTCTAGTATCTTTGATTTCTCGAACTTGCTGAAAAGCATATACAGTTGCAGTTACATAAGGACGGGACCAGTTACAGTTATACAGAAAACTGCCTAAAATGTTGCCAAGTTCGTCGAATTTTGCGATTTCTCGACAAATTTGGGGACAAAAATTACTCGGCAAAACCATCGCCAACTTGGCGTTGTTGGCGAGGTAGCCATTTACTTCAGTGTTAAATAGACTTGTAACCCTGTAACCTTATTTTTCCGGCGAAGCTTCACATTTTTTAAGTCTTTCGTATTATTATAGTATTACACAAGAGATACTGCGATTTACAAACAATTTCCCTAAAATAACTTACATATGTGCAAGCTTCGTAAAAGTATTCGTTATGCTGGCATAACGTTTGAAAATAAATACTGTTCATAATGTCAAATATAATGGGATAACAATTCAAAGAGTTCTTTTTAATGGTTGCTAAGCTCGTTGATCATTTATTTTAATTTAATGATAAATATTACGACTGAGGCAACATTTATTTGAAGACTAGGAAATATTGTGGCGACAAATAGGTGTCGATAGATCCTGTTATTATAATATAGCTTTCATCAAGGAAACAATTCCTGAAAATCAGCATCATCAAATATTTCCTTTTGGATCTATGTTCAATGCAGAAACAAATAAAAGTAATTCAGAAGATTCAAATGGCTATGACAATTTTATTATTCAGTGGCACACGTGTTCTTTAATAGCACTCAAAATGTAATTTTTTATTCACATTGCTTTCAACGGGGAAGGAAAGTAAGAATGAAAGATGATATGCGACCCTTCTCAAAATCAAAAGTATTGTAGCTGGAGAATTTGTTTAATGCGAGAGAGGACATTAAGCGCCATCTGTTGATGGGAGTAAGAGAAAAATTATTGAATGAAGAGGTTTAAAATTATGACTTATTAAATTACTGAAATTACTATATTTAGCAGAATATATATAGCTTTAAGGAATTACTCCGCTTCTTTTGTTCCTTTTTGATAGACTAAAAATCTTTTGCACTTTTTTATGAAGCTGGCCGATATAGGCGTGTGCGCGGAACAAATAAACAAAAGAGAGAGAAGGAGGTTTTCGGAAGTAAGAGCAACACATTTCATTTAAATTGTTTCTTTCTTTTAATTCCTAGTAAAATACAAAAAAAAAATATCGCTTGTGGATGTAAAAACCTAAACCTCTGAGCAAGTTTTTGTTATTATCAGTCTGCTAACATTTTTATAAATTCAAAAAGAGAATAGGAGGATGCATTATTATGAATTTTTTTTAAAAGTTAAAATAACTATTATATCATTTCATTAATAACACAGATTGTGATCTCATTATTCAGATTAGTCAACATCTCCGGGACTAGGGATTTTTCTCAAAAATTAATTAATATTCTCGACGGAAAAAAAAAGTTTTATTTAATTGATCCTAATTTTTTATTACTTTTTTTGTTTTAAGTGAAATAAATAAATGTGTTTTTATACAGTTCAATAAAATAGAAAAAGGAAAAAATGGAACATTTTAAATTAGATTTGACAGACTTTCCCAAATTTGGAGTTTTTACATTTGATTTATAAAAAGTCAACCTTTGTTGGCAAAAACTAAGCTCATATTAAATACACAAAGGTTTGTCTAAATACTTATTGAATCTAATTGGAACAGAACATAAGATTATAGAATTTCAAACTAAGCAAAATAATTTACTTTGGATTTACTCTGGTCCAAATTTTGGATAAAACGTTATCAATTTCTAGTGTGATCAGACATATATCGTTTTCAGGACCAAATATATTTTGCAAAACTAGGAGATGCAATAACTATGTTTAGAGAAAAATCATTGAGCGGAACAATTATTAATCAAAACCTTTTGTGAATGTAAACAGTTTCAATTGTACCCTATTCACCAATTCAAGAAATTCCGCTTATTTGTTTCGTAGAAATGTTTGTGGCTAATTTTCATAAAACCAAAGTCTTATAATAATATAGAAATTATCCACAAAATTTCTTTAGTTATTGAATTAGATTTCCTTTAAACTTTAACATTTACAGAAATTTACATTCTCTATTTACTATATTAATTGAAATCAAATTCTTCTCACTACTTTGAAAATTTTAGGATCTTCTTATTCAGTTTTTGCTGACAGATTGTTTTATGTTCGATTCTCCTTCCTCGGCTGAACAATATTTGTAAATAGAGTTTTCATTTCTCCTAGACTTACAAAATTAGTTTTCTTCAGAAAACGATGTATTTAGGACCGATATCTTACGAAATCGATGAAGGATCTAAACGAAATTTATGTCATAATGGATATTGGCCTAACTTTAAAATCTTGAGTGTAATCTTTAAAATCTCTTTTAATCTCTTGAGTGATTGATCCTAAACACATGGTTCCAGCTTAGGAGAATTAAAGTAAGAAAAGACTTCAGCTTACGACAATTTTAATCACATAACACGTCTTAGTAATAATGCTCCATATTTATTTTACTTATAGATTCATTAGGAAACCAAATTAATAAAAATATAATTTTGCAAAAAAAAAACTAGATTAGGAAAGAAAGATAAATTTCATCATGTGATTAAAACTACATGGATACCATTAATGAAAATAATTGAAACTGTAGGCAAATAGTACTTTTAAGACTGCTACTCACGATGAATTTTCAATCAAGATTTCTAGAAAATGATTTTTCCCTCTAAAAGAAAATATAAATTTGTAAACGGAGATCTGAAGTATCATTTTTTAAAGGAACTAAATTTTGAGATTTTATGCTTCAAAAATTCAATTCTGTATTATCCAAAAATCGGTCTCATTTTTTCGGGGGAAAGAGCTTCAATACAGATAACTTCAGCAATTTTTACAGGACCACTTTTTCATTCTAAAGATTAATGTTTTGCTAGGAACATCTAGGAAGACGATATTAATTTCAACTATTTTCGCAAACTGCCCCTAAGCAAATTTAAACTTTGTGCCATTAAACTAAAATGTCCCACATTCCACAATTTCTGGATTCGGAAGGAATCAGAATGCTACCGTTTTTGTTTAATTCTTGATTTAAAACCATGAATCTACTGCCAAATTTTCAAAATATATTTAGTAACGTAGTCGTTTTAAAACATCCACGTTTTCTATAACAAAAGTAATAGACATAAAAGAAGAGTACAGAGTACTTAATATCAATCAGCTTACCTTAGGATATCGTAACGATAGCAACTCAGAATAAACACTTTGGTTTTCGTACTGGTTACCAAACCAGTTGTAATAATATGTTCCAACTTTAGTGTCATTAAATGTTGCATAACAAAGAAGAGTCCCATCAGGAGCCCACCAGATAGCGTTGTTACTCTTCAAAATTTCCTCTAAAATTAAATTAAGATCAATTTGTTTACAGACAAAACCGTAACATTGTTATAACATTGTTATTTAAACTCCATATTCTGTTAGTAGTTTTCTGTAGAAACTTCTTAAACGGAAAGGCTCAACAAAAGAAATGACTGTTAAAAGCAACAAGATACTTGTGGCTTTATCAGGCCTGCGGTTTTGAAACGCAATAGCAGACGTTTCCGATTTCGTTACTTATCCCAAACTTACTTTGAGATCTACCATCGGCCGAACGGTGAAGTCCTTGAACAATGGTAGTTCGGAACCGAGGTTTGAATCCCGCGAACGAGCTGGCTGCGTGGGCATTTTTGTGGCTTTCTCCATGTGTACGAGCCGGTTTCCCTTACAAAGTCCTACACGAAAGCATCCTTCACTTTCTTGTAGTCCCTTATGGCGGAAACGTAAATCATAATAATAACAAACCGACTTTGAACTTTAGGAATTTATGGGATTGGGCTGGAAGCCCGGTTTTACATAGATCGAAGAATGGATGGAATCGTTTCCTTCTGCATAGTTATTTCTGGCCATGCAGGTGGTATAGAAGTTAGGAAGCAGACTGCGATACCAAAGGGCCCGGGTTCGAATCCCGACGAAGCTACGGATGTAAATTGTCTATCCGCTCCTAGGAGGCAACCGTGGCCGCCTATCAGGTGCCTCCACAATAAAATGGCTACCACGTCGCGACTTAGGAGTAGTCAATGCTTAAAAAATGCCATTCGTTTAAAAAAATATATTTCTGAGAGTTCTTTTATACTGTAGAAGGTTCTCTGATATATTTCGTATTGCGCTGTTGCTAATTACTCGGAAACGTTTCATAATTGCGTTTCACGTTTGTAGATCTGATAAGGCCATTAACGGAAAAGTCAGTGAACAGTATTAAAAAATGGAAGTTATGGGGTTTTCATTGTGGTCTTCTGTAAATTTGAAACCAAATCAACTTTTTCGACTTTCTTAGAACTCACGTATAATAAAAGGCGCTCCTATGACATAGTGAAAAGAAATTAATACAACCGAGCACAAGGGTATAAGATTCAGTTCTCAACCGAAGAATATAGATTGAAACATGAAATATAGATGTTACATGTACGAATCATTCGATTATGTCCTTTATTTAGCTTATGTTACATCGTTTAATTAACTTATATAGCCAGCACTTTACTCTCCAAGTTGTATCGGTAATGTCAACTGAAAATCTTGAGAAAGCTCTCGAAATGTTCGTCTTCAAATCATATGATCAGACAGTATTTCACGTCGTAGTTTGAAAAACAGATTGCAAGAAAGTTGTCAATCTATTAAAACATAAAATCCTTTCATGTTATTAGAAAATGAATTTCTGTAAAGAAATCTTTAAACTTGTTAAACAGGAAAACTTCCATAACAATGCAAATTCTGTTTATCATATAATTAGACTCTATGAATTTTCAAAGCAATGAGTTAATATTGTAAAACGTTTTTAACACAGTGAGAAAATATTTATGTTAGAAGCGTCGTTCTAAAATTTGTTATTTGAAATTTCGGGGCAATTTTTTAAAGGATGATTTTAAGCTATCTTGAAATATGATTATCGTATCTCTTTTGCAAATTTCAGAATGCAATCTCTTTTTCCCAGTTTTTCTTTCAAAATTGTTTCCTTAAACTCTACCGAAGCAGTTAAGGACTGCATGAAGCATACATTAGCGCGAATCGGATTGCAGAATTCGTGGAGAATTTCTTACTAAAAAAATTTGCATTCTACACATTTTATATTGCCAAAAGAATGTTCCTGCTCTTCTTACAAATAAATTCTAAAATGTATTAACAAATTAATATCTTCTCACAAATTATCATTCAATATCACGTAAGCCTATTTAGCAGTTTCACAATCATTTCGAATAAAATGATATATCTTTATATGTCCCTAAATCGATTTTTATGAGTATGTCCAATCCAGAATATACCTTACCGGGCTAGCAACGAGTTTCGTAATGTTTCATTTCTAATATCTTTTCTATAGCATACCAAAAAGAATTTAATAATTCAGTGAATTATGCTTTGACAGCGCAAGAGCCATGCAATGGATTTGAAACTGTCAGCTTTCAGATGTACCTGAACACAATTCCCTCTTAGTACTGTCCAAGTTTTGTGAAATATCAATGGTAAACAAAAACATTTATTTCCTAATATTGTCGAGGTATAGTGAGAAGTTGAATAACTTCAAGAACACTGTGCTTTATCTGCTTCGGTTCAAGGATGACCCGCATTGTAATTCTAAGCATACCGTTTTTGCAAAAAATAAATAAAATATTCAGTTTGAATGAAATTTATTAGAAGAAAGATTTTAAACACGAATAAAAAGTCAAAAATTTAAAAAACAAAGATGATGCGGTCAATAAAACTCGAAAGTCGTGAGTGACTCGCTTTGCTAATTCTAGCGTAGCAGATCAAATTTGATCCCTCTTTCTGATTGAATTATTAACATGTAATTACGCGATATATCGACACAACCAACTTTGTTAGGTCGATATATTGGCTCAAGATATAAGCCCGTGCAAATGCAATTATTTCTAAAGAAAAAACGTTATTTTTTCGATTGATGAGATAAATTACCTTACCTTCATACAACCAGTCAGGTACACCATTAAAAATGACTCCTTTTACCCCAGATGTAGATAACTGATAATGTGTTCCGTTTACGTCTGGAACGTAGTACACGTTATTTTCGTAAACGTACACCTGAAATAAGATAAAATTAATTGAAGTGCACATATATTCAATATTATCAGACAACAGAGAAAAATATTAATAATGTAAATAGCCTTTAAGAATTATTTTAATCAGCTCATACATTATATATCATGATGTTAATTTATCCAACGCTTTCAAATCCATTTAAATATTTTTTGAGTGACATCTGTACGTAAGGACAGAATAAAGGACTCGTTTTTGCAAAACGGTTTATACAAAGGATTTTAAATGCATTCAGAAGAGCTTGTTTTCATGGTATCTGTACCTACATACGTATGTATGAATCTTGCATAATTCAACGAGTAGCCATTGAACGTTGAAATTTTGTGTATGGAACTACTCCAACATCTAGTAATGCACGTCTTGTTTTCTTTGCAATGGACCGCACCAAACATACATATATTCCCACCCTGTTACCTGGTTCTGTGAACTCATTATTTTTATTCTTTTGTGTTGGTGAACTGCAATTTTTTTCTCTAAAAGTGATTGGATTAGGTTGCTCATATGCTTCGCTTAAGGTATTTATGCCTTTAGTTAATCTGCATGCAATAGTTGTAAAATTATCAGCAATTTAAAAATTGAGTGTGCCTAGGCCTAACAAGGCCACAATTTGTTTACATTTGAAAGTCGTAGTCGAGTAGTGAATGAGCCATTTGTTGCACCAAGTGAAGTGTGTTTCTGCCCAGTGGCACCATAAGTTAACATTCAATTTTTATACCAAAAATTTTATCTATCTGCCCGTTGGTCGAATTACTTGTTTTGACGTAGAAACTTTAATTATAGATACTTTTTAACACCTTTTTCATTATATTTGGTGTTAGGGCTTTCTCTATTTTACAATTTTTAATGAATATCTTTTGAGTTTGCATGTATTTTTGCTTTCCGCGAAGTGGTAACTGAACAGATTGAGTAAAAATTATATCTGTAATGAAATTCGAGGAAATAAGTTTAAACTAAGTGCAGCAAAAAAAATTTTATAATTCAGCAGGCTGTACATGTGCTGTCCACATCAGATATTTTTAATTTAAAAATACAAAAACACAAAACTTGTGTCATTTAAATTCTTTTAATTGGAAATATGTGCGTGCAATCAATAGCTGCGGAAATAAAGGACTCTTTACGGCACCATGTATAATAACTTTTATATATTGAATTGTTGTGTACGTGCGCAGTGAAAAAAAATGTGTTTAAATGCATTCATTAAGAATTACTACAAATATTAAATTCATCATCAGCTACTATTAAATTCATTATGCACTGTGAATTAATACACAAGAAATGCCGGCAGGCAGCTTACTTAGGTTTTACTTGGATTTTTTGAAATACTTTACAAGATGCATCACTTTACTTACTAACTGATTCTCTGTGGGACCCCAGGCAGCGTATTGTAAGTAACCATCTGGCTCTTCTGGCGGATATAGAGGAAATATCCTCCTGGAAATATGTAAAAATGATTAAGAAGCTATTTTTGAGACAAAACATTCATAACATATAAAACACTATTTTTACGTTCTAATGCCAGTATAAAATGCAGCTCTTAATTCGCACACCTGGAAACTTAAGAACGAGTCTTTGCCATATTACCGGAGAGGGGTCAAACTCGATATGAAAGAGAGAACAGAAGTATTTTGGACATCACAACTTTTAGGTAGCTACTTATGGACTTTCAATATTTCTGCAGAATAACTTTCGAGTGGGACAATTTGGCACGGAGATATAATGCTTCGATTTATATAAATTATTTAATGGCAAAAATGTCACAAAATAGTGATTATTTTTATCGGATTCCTTAAAACGCGCAGAAGCTTGAGAACATTATTGAGTGAGTTCCAGAGAAAGAAGCAGAAATCCACCTACGAAAATCCATTTATGCGCTGTTTAGTTACAAAACTCGTTTACAATAGAGTATAGATAGAGTGTAGTATAAAAGATATATTCTCACACTAACAAAATTATTTTTGATCAATAAGGGCAGGTGAATACAAAGAAAGAACCACAAATCTTTATGTAAAGAACATTGACCCAAACCTACGCACGCGATTCATTTATAAAGAGAAATGCTTTGCATGCAAAATAAATTCCACGAATCTGGAAAAGTATAGGCATAACAAATGAAGTGCAAGAAGAGGGTTAGCTACTTAAACGTTAGCAATGGAAATACTCAATGGTAAACTTAACTCAAATAAGCGTGGTGATATCTCTGAGTAACTATCTTCGTTACTTCGTCCAAACAGGAAAGAGCATGCAAGAATTAATGCGTGAAGCAATTAGGCACCAAGTAGCACTATTCCTACTTCGTGCTCGCTGTACAACTAACGCTTTCACATGGTTGAACTGAGTTCCAACTGAACAACGACCAGCATGATTATGATGCTTTTTGTAGGAATTTCAATGCTGAAATTCTTTACTCGTTTATATAATAACTGTCGTACCTATGTGCACATTTGCTTAAATTTCCACATTTCGGAAAATTAATTTTGCAAAATTTATTACTTGCGTAAACAATAAAGCTACGATTACTAGTTATTTATTTTTGTTGAGATTAAGTTAAGTCTACATAATTATATATGCAGAAGATAAAAGAAAGGTACATGAAATATTAGATATAAGAAAAACAACATTGATTGACGTGTGTTTTTTTTAACAGAAGCGCTTTCAGTGCTCCAACTCTATTGCTCTCTTGAATTAAACCTAAGCCTAAAACAAGCACCATAAACAAGAACCGTTATTGAGGAATTTTAGAGGATTGACAAATATCACAACAAAGGGCCTCCGACGCCCTTTGTTGTGGAATAGGAAAGAGGAAATACCTAAACAAAGCATAGCAGGCCTTTGCCATCTAGGGCATCCCTTCTCGAACATTCGTCAGTTTCTCTCTCTCTGTTAGTGGTACTTGTCTTTAATTTATCTCCAGCTGAAAAACGTAAAAATGGTAAATCCTTAAAATTTCATCTGCTTAAAATCTGCGGCGAGCAAAAGCTGTTCTACTCATTCTTAGTTTTAGTTGGAGATTCGTTTTTCTCATATCTGGATACAGTATAAGAATATATTGTAATTCAATGTGAATTTTAAAGCCAAAAATATGGAACTTCTCACATTTTAACAGACATGCCAAACAGACTGATATATTTCCATCATTCGCTTTGCCAGATAACGTAAAAATTTAATTGTTTTAAATTCCGATAGTTTTTCTTCAATATAAATCAAACAGATGCATTGAAAATAAACACCTAGGAGCCACAATTAAGTTCATGTTTTTAACTTTTTAGATGGTATGATAAAACACAGTATAAAGTAAATCCAATAAATATAAAATATCATTAAACTATACAACAGAATAATAACTGTTTACATATATCCCAACCATACTGATGCGAAATTTTACTTGAGAACCTTGTACTGACATTTAAAAAACTGTTACTTTGCCTCAAAAAATCTGAAAGTAAAGAAAAAAATTCTCTTAAAAACAATTTTGTTTTTTTTAAAGTGCGCAGTTTAAGCATTTTTATTCCACAGGAATTTCAATTATTTTCAGCACTCCTTGAGCATAAGCCAACACATAGAAGCATAAAGTTTATAAAGCAAAACATGAGTAAATAATTGATGCTCCATATATTCACAATAATGAAAGAATGCAGTGTGAAAAGAAGCCTATGATAAATGAGTTTAATTATTTTCAAAAGCCAGATAGTTTAGGAGACGCAGTGTATTCATTCCCTTTCTCCCTAGTTTCTAATTTATTTTTATCAAATATCGAACTTTTTATCATTAGTGTCTCTATTTAGTTAACCAAGGAAAATTATGCCCAAATATTTATCTTTTAAGAATTTAAGAAGCCTTCTTTTAAAATAAGTAATTATTAGAAGATGAATAAAATTTGAGTAATAAGATAAAAAAGCAAATTTATTTACTTACATAATTACTTATTTTCGCGTTTCCTGTATCAAGTTTTTATTTATTCATAATTCAAAAATGTAAATATAAGCCAGAAAAAAAATTTCTTAGAGAAGTGATATTAAGCAAAGATTTCTTAAAATTTCTTAAGCTATTCCAGAATTTAATTATAAAAAAATCTGTTAGCTTTGAGTTAATGCGAATATGAAGCGACGTTTTAGAAGACAAAATAGGCTGTTTAAATTTTCAACAGAATTTGTGATGAAATTGCTTTTTGAAAAGGCCAAATATAGCTCACAGTGAAAAACGTTATTTTTTAAAGCATTCTGCAAGCTTTGATAATAGAATTATATTACTTACTTCGCTTTTCGAAACATTCGTATCTGATACTGTCAAGTCGAAACGTTAATAAAAAATTTTAAATGAGAGTGAAATAGTAAAATTGTTTCCCTAAGCAATCCTTTAAACTTCTAAAATGCAAAAACTATAAATAATGACTCGCATGTATTCAGTTACATTAAAAATGCACAGAAAAAGATGTTATAAACGTAAAAAAATAAGCATAGACAGCCTTTAGAATCTTTATCGATCTTTATAAATTCCTTTGTTAAACCTTCAATATACTGCTTGCATATTACAACTAAAAACACAAATTATGTATATTGGCTACATATAAACATAACAAACATAAAATTATACTAAATACGAGAAGGTATATGTCTGTACTTACTTATTTTTAACGTCATATATCTTGTACTTTGCTTTAAACGAATACCTATACAGCTGCACAAAAAAAGAAAAACAAATTTCTGCAGAATGGCTAGATAAATGCAAATCCATTATAGTCTTTAAAAATGTGCATAACTCAAAATCTTAAACCCATTTCGCATATTATTTATTTCTTAGTATTCCTATCCATCTTAAAACATCTTAGTTCTAACAAAAATATTTTATCAAATTTTAGTATTTAATAAAACTGGATAATAGTAAATTGGAATATTTTCTTTGGATTTTTTCAAGCATTTATACAATACAATTCACATGAGTACGATTGCAGTGTGTTATGTACATATATATATACATAAATTTATGCATATGTATAATATATACTGTATGCATATATTACAAAATATACATATTTATATACATGTATACATGTCTTTATTAAACATATATACATGTCATTATTAAAGATAATAAATTCATGTAAAAGAACAATCAGTTGTTCAAAAATGCTATCTTTCTAACATGAGTACCAGAAACCTTTTTTCTACCATGACATTCTTATGAAATTGGTTTTGAAATGATGTATCATTTAAAGATACAAATTATTACTATAAATTTCATAATAAAAAATCTTACTCTACTCTATTTAAATCATAATCTTACTGTACTCTACTTAAAGATATAAAACGTGAAAAATTCTTAATAGTGTTGCGAAATGCTCAGCTGCGGTAGGATTGCTTCACAGCAACGCGGATTGAGGGCTTCCAGAAAATGGCAAGGAAAGGCATGTTTGCCAGATTTGGCACGAAATCGTCCGTTTAGCAACGTTTGGCCAAGAAATTGGCGATATGCCATAGTCGGAGCGAGAACATTCTAGAAAGAATTCTTATAGGTTTTTCCCAAAATGTTCTCGAAGGCAGTTCGAATGCTATATAAACACTGCCTGGACGGAATAGCAGTGAATCAAGTTGTTGGGTTCAGTACTAGTATCTTGAGTTTACAGATTCTCTCGAGAGCGATCGACTGAGTCCGGAACTGTACTCTAGTGCTTTGCCGTGAAGCTGTCTTCACTGTTATAGTCTGATAACCACAAGACTGAGTTTCTGATTGTTTCAGAGTGTTTGTCGTAGTTTCTCAATGACTTTTAATGCATTTTTGGAACTTCAGACATATTAATTTTCCTTGAATTTTACAGGGTAATGTATGTGTTTCCTTTTCTTTTTCCAGTAGATGACAAATACTAGTTTCCAAAATTTAAGGAAAAATCACAGATATAACGAGAAGTCATTCAAAAATAAGCCAATCCGTATAAAATTTTAATACGCTCTCAAATAAGAGTTACTCAGTGAAATTGAAGTATGCAAATTAGTGGCACTGCAATCAAAATACGTTATCTGCAAAGAACAAAAAACTGCATGTTTGAGAGCAAGATTACAAATTTCATTGTGATACTGAAATAAGAAATCTCGGACAGCCAATTTGTAACAATTACTTCCAGACATCATTTGCCCCAAGAATTGCGATGGAGAGCTATTGTGAGACTAGGGTCAAGGCAAAGTCAAAAGTGGCCAGATGAGCAAATGTGAGTCTTTCTGTGATTCGTAGATTTTTTCAACAATTTCTAACCACAGATTCTGCATTCAGGAGGTTCGGCCAAGGACGGTCAACCGCTATGATGAGCACCTAAGACCAATATTTGTTGTTATGCGCACGAAGCAATATAACCGCAACTCCGACTCAGCTCAGATCCTTCCTTCCTGTAGTCCTACGGTCACCGGATGGTTGCTGTCAAAACTTACTGTGGGTTAATTTCATTAAATACCATGAGTACCTTTTCGAATAATCGTCATTTTTAAGAATTTCCCTTAATTAATAATAACCAGTGTGTAATTCTTGGAATCGTCGGATTTTAATTTCTAAGCTTCCGACTTTGCTTCTGAGAAAATCAAAAACCGTCTGCCTACAGACACACGCACTAAATTCAGTCATCTTAGAATGAACATTCATGCTTCTTTTTTCAAACAACATTATCAATGTTTTACTTGAGGTGTTTTCATGTCCTTAATGTCAGCGCGCTCCTCCCCTTTGTTCAATTTGTTAAATTTTATTACGTTTTGCTCAACTGTGAATAAATTACATATACACCGAAGAGCTGTTTCATTATGATGCAACTCCATCTATAACAATGGGCTCGTCTAGGAACAAAACCACTGCGCGTGCGCGACTGATGTTGGAGAATATAAAACAGCTATGTATTGTCTTTCCAACATAGCGCGTTTAGCGACATAATGGGAAATCAGCTAATTTATCAGACTGCGATAAACGTCGAATGCTATGGCTCGGCGACTGGGAGCATCTATATCAGAAACAGTGCGTTTAGTGGGCTGTTGACATGCAGTTGTTGTGACCACATATCGAAAGTAGTGTATGCATGATGAGACTACAAGACGCCGGCCAGCAGTGTGTCGTCGACGGTGCATTGATTGCAGAGCAGAGGGGTGAATGCTACGCATTTTTTGCCGTAACCGACAAGCTACAACAGCCTAAATCCCACCCAGCTACATCAACGGCGACGCAGACAGTGTTTCTCAACACATTGTGCAGCATACATTGCTGCACATGGGCCTACGCAGCCGAAGGCCGAAGCATGTTACTGTACAGACGGCACGTCATCGCCAGTTGTGTCTGCAATGTGCCAAGAAACATCGCAATTGAATATTAGAAGAATGGAAGAAAGTTGCATGATCCGACAAATCACTTTGTGGGGTTTTACTATTTAATCCTAAAGTTCTAACTTAGAACCCCACGAACACTAACAAGCGAATAATCGCTTAAGTGTGTGAACAGAACACCTAAGACTTAAGGAGGGTTTACAACCCTTTGTTTTTCCGTATATTTACACTCAGTTCCTAACTGGAACTTTACACAAAGCCGCCAATCGGGCTTGAACTTCAAATAATAATAATTTGAACTAAAGCTAGCTTAACTAAGCTATTTAAAAGGTATAGCCTAAGCTATCAGATATGTAACTAGTTGGCCCCTAAGTATTAATTAAATCGGCGAAGCCAAGCAAAGGCCTAAGGTATGACTGGGCGTAGCAATAGCTCAGAGAGACGTAGCCAAAAGGCAAACGCTCACTAGTCAGGGAATCAGACTCTCTCTCTCGAAGTCGGTGAAGTCACGACTTAAATAGTACTCTTTCTCATTTGCATTAACTGCGGTTCTGAATTTACATACTGGTAGGAAATTGTAAGCTGAAATTAGAATAAGATAGGAAAGATACAAAACTTAAAATAACTGTTAATAAACTTAGGATAAACCTTACAACGTTTTTACAACGTTACCATAACATCGACGGGTGTGTGCTGATACGCCGATTTCCAAACGAAATCCTGGCTCCCGGATGTGCAGTTGGACGGATACAAACTGTATTAGGGCGTGGACAATGTTTCCGTGGAGCACATTAGGACCCATAATCCCCAAAGAACAATCCCTGACGTCTGTGCGCTACGTGAACACTTACATTAATGCAATTGAGTATTTGTGGTCCCACCAGGAAAATCAAATTTGTGCTGCCACGCTACCCCATCGCAATATGGTATGGTATGCAGGGCCAGTTGGTGAGCGTTTGGTACCAGGTACCTCAGACTACGTATCGACACCTTGTGGCGTCAATGTCACGCCGGGTGCTGGCAGTTTGAGGCCGGTGCTGGCATGTTATTCACAGGGTGGTCATAATGTAATGGCTCTTTGGTGTATGTTCCCAGTGAGCAAAATATTGTGGTGTAATTTTCAATAAAGGATAATATATAAGGATCATCAGATTAAATTTAAACATCTTATGCTGTGCCGGAGGTCTTTCACATTATTATATGTGTTTTGTTTTAAAATAAAATATTAAAATGAATGTCTTCGAAAATCCAACTTTAACATGTTTGTTAAAGAACACCTATTTGTATCAAGGCATATTTGCATATGTAAATATATAACTTAAAATATAGTTACCGTAAGAAATCTAATGACCTTATTGAACATTCCATCTGAATTTCCTTTTTATTTCAATTAATAGTCTGTATTAAATTCATTTGATCTGCAAAAGCGAATTTTGTGCAGAAGTTGTCCTATTTCATATAGATTTATTTAGCATCGTAAGTTATTTGACTACATCCAGTTTTATTTCTTAATTTAGGTCAATTTTTACTGCCTTGTAGGAAATAAAGTAAGTACTGTAATCGCGAAAAATTTCGAGTGTCGTATTTCAACGAAAATATCCATTCTGACCGCTCTCGATTCCATTTGATCGATGCTTTCGTGTTACATATGTACGCACGAAGGTATAATAAAGGAACACTTTTCACAAAACGGATTGTGAAATGGATTTAAAATGGATTCAGAAGATATTTTTTTACATCTGTACGTACTTGCCTACATAAGTACGCACATATGTATATATCTCGCATAACTCAAAAACGAGTAGCCTCGGAACGTTGAAATTTTGTATATGGGGCTGGTATAACATGCCGATATGCATCTCCGTTTTTGGTTGCAATCAGAAGCACCAAATGTGAATAAATAAATATATAAACCAATAATTCACAATAAATTATAATAAGAAAACTTTCCATATACCATCTCCAAGGAACAGAAATTTAGTTTAAAGTCATAATCGAAAAGGTATTTGTCAGAATTTTATAAAGAATTTTAAAACTTTTCTAGTTCTCCTTTGCTTTAAAAACAGTTAAGGAAAACCTTAAATCGCAAAAATGCCGAAATCAAAAGTAAAACTTATTTAAAATTCTTTCGTAGGCCTTGAGAATATTATTTTCCATCTACATGATCCTGGGAAATACACCTGTGGGAAGCGCAAAACCCACTATAATATATTTACTTTACTATTATAACGTTGGAAACACCAATTCCCATTTCAGTATTGTGTTGCGATTTATGTTCAAACGATTGGAACTGAGTTAGGCACATTTGTTTTGAAATTTCGAACGCGCTATGCGAGATCTCTTCCACTGAGATACATGCTTTGATTTGAGATTCGCATTACTATACGATTCTACTACAAATGTAAGTAAAATACTGTTTTTATTATAATAACATTTTCTTATTTTGTATATTTCTGCAGTAACTATCTAATATTGAATAATAAATAATGGGTGGAAAGTGAAAATGTTATTGCATCATGTATAAAAGCCACGTGCAATATGTATGTTGGAAAAAATAGAATATTTAGTTCAAAAATGGTATGTTTATAACATATATAAAGAAAATATTGCTTTTATTGTAACTGTATTTACTTATTTCTTACGTTTCTGCTAATTTTGTGCCAGTAATTATCTAATTTGAATAGTAAATAACAGGCTTAACAGTGGAACTGTTACTTTGATGACTACTGCACATAGTCCAACGATTATTACATCTGGTAAATCGAATAAAAATGGATGGTACTAAGACAGAAGTACCTTATCCTAAAGCTGTTGCTGTATATAACGATATCATGGGAGGATTTGATCGCTTCGATCAAAGAAAAGAAACATATCAAATAGGAAGAAGATCTGTAAAATGGTGACATTGTATTTTTTATTTTCTTATTGATCTTAAAATCGTAATTAGTTTTATACTGTGGCAAGTAAACAAGAGAAACAGAAGTTTACACCAGTTAACATTCCGTATAGCATTAGCTCGTCAATTAACAGACGAATATTCCTGAAGAAGGAAAGGCCGTCCTACTAGCTTCCAAGCAAAAAAATGTGCATTTCGGATGATGTACATTTAGCCAGTGTGAGAAAGCATATGCCAAAGATGGTTTCCAGCTATAGACGATGTAGGAAATGTAACACAAAGGCCCAAGAGAAGAGGACCCGCTATATGTGTGCAGAGTGTGATGTACCCTTGTGCATTGCAACATGTTTCTCATCTTTTTATGGCAAATAAACGTCATTAAATTGAATTTTCTCTATGACCATAAAAGGTCCCGTGGGAAGTATACTTCCCACCCTTATAATTTAAATATAAACGAAACATTTAGCAAAATAAAATATATTTCCTTAAATGATATTGTTTAACTGACAATAAAGCGTAAAAAACCGGGAGAAATTCAAAAGAGAAGTAAATGGCCCACGAAAGGGTTAAGCATTGAAAAACAAGTTATTGTTATTGATAGCAGATTAATCGACTTATCAAGGGTATAAACCAATCTACCATCAATTAACAATAATTAAAATAAGAGAGAGTGTTTCATCTTACTTCCAAGTAAGCATCAAATTATTTGCTAGATTCAAATCATAATTTCCACTTAATCATCAAAATGAAAATATTAGTCTACTTAAACCAAACGAACCCTGTTAAAAAGCAAATACTCTTTAAAATTAAAGTTTCTCACTAAGAACAGAGTTAAACTAAACGAGATACTTACTTTAGAAGAAATATCCCCTATACTCTCTTTCATTTCAAATACAAAAGTAAACACAAAAGTATAAATTCAAGAGCAAATTTTAAAATTATAAGAAGAAAAAAACGAAATAATCTATAAAATTAAAAGTTAAAAACTTGTAGTATATAAGAAATTTAGAAATCAAACTAGTAAGCAAAAAGTAACCAACTTAAAAAAATATTTCGTAATTTTGAAATATATATATATATATATATGTATCATAATTACCAATCATAATTACCAAACATATATATATATATATATATATCCACTCTGTTACCCGGCTTGATGAGCTAAGTTTTCTATCCTTGTATGTTGGTAAACTGTACATTTTTTGCTTTAAATGAATTATATCGTTCTTATGTTCCGGCTAAGGTTTTTAATGTCTTAACCTGGATACGGTTTTTATGCCTTATTTTAATTAATCTGCATGCAGTAGTTGGAAATTTATCAACAACTTGAATGTTGTTTAAGTTTCACTAAACCTAACTATGGCGCCATTTGTTTACATTTGGAACTTGAATAGCATAGTGGATTAAGTCAGCTTCTGCACCAACTTCAGTGTTTATTTGCCGAGTTGAGCGAAAACTTTTGTTATCTGAAAAATCTGTCTTTCTGCCCAATTTTAATTAATTTAAATACTAATTGTAAGAAAACAAATAACTGTTTTTGATTCTATTTGGAGTTTTAGGTTTTTCTGTATTTTACAATTTTTTATGAAGATGTTTTGAGTTTTTATGTACTTTTCCCTTGCCGCGAAGTGACAACTGAATTAATTGAATGACAAATATATCTCTAATGAAGTTCGAGGAAATAAGTTTAATTTAAATGCAGCGAAAAATGTTCAGAATTTAATAGGCTGTACAAGGATGTCATTTGGTGTCCACATCAGAAGTTTTACTTCAGTCTTAAAAGATAAACGTTTAAAGAGAGAATTTTGTTTTAAAAGCAAACTTGACTGTACTAAGAGAAAATGAAAATGCTATATATAAATTAACAGTAACATTTTAGTGTTACGTAATTTTGGAAAATTATAATTAAGGAATGCTGTTATTTTGCAGGAACTGTAATGCACGAACATATTCTCAATATTTAATATTCCACGTTTCGGTAAGACAAATCTGATGTGAAACTTAATTACACACATTTTATTTTTTTTTGCGGAATTTCATTTAAACTCATTTCCGCGAATTTAATTGGAGATATGTTTCTCATTCAATTAATTCAGTTCTCACTTCAAGACAAGGCGAAAATACATACAAACTCAAAATATCTTCATTCAAAAAGTGAAGATATAAAAAAACATAAAACACCAAATATAGTTAAAACAATTACAGAAAGCAGTTTTTACAGTTAAAATTAGAGTTTTTATTCAAACACAAGCAGTTCGACCAGCGGGCAAAGAGGCAGATTTTTGAATGCACGAAACTGAAAGTTTACTTTTGCTTCCACTCGGCAAAAGGGCACTAAAGGTAAAGAAACTGACTTAATTCACTATTCTGCTAAGTATCAAATGTAAACAACTATTGCTGCTCCGTTAGGCTTAGCTGCACTTAAAAAACTTTTAAATTGTTGATAATTCTACAAGTATTGCATGCAGATTAATTAAAAGCATAAAAATCTTAACCAGAGCATAAGAACAACATAATTCAAACTTTTAAGCTAAAAATTCACAACTTACCAGCATATAAGAATAAAAAAATGAGCTTACCGAGCCGAGTAACAGTATATATGTATACATATTCTTTTGGTGCGGCCGATTATTACCAAAACGATTTTGTGCAACTACATGTTATAACAGATCTATATACAAAATTTCAACGTTCTGAGACTACTCGTTTCTAGGATAGATACGTACGTATGTACAGACGTCGCGAAAAAAAATATCTCCTGAATGCATTTTAAATCCATTTTACAATCCAATTTTGGAAAAGAAACTTTTATTCTGTCCTTACGTACGAATGCCACTCAAAATCGTCGTTATACTGCATTCAATAACGGTCAAAATGGATATTTTCTTTGAAATATGACACCGAAAGTTTTGGTGATTACAATACTTCCTTTATTTCTTACAAGAAAGTGAAAAGTATGTACGGGGATTTCAGGAAAATACAAAAACAATGTTACGGAATTGGTGGAAATTAAATAATGAGCTAAATATGAAGTAAAGCAACAAGAGTATGAAATCTGAAATTAATTGTACTGCTAAAAGTTAGTTTTCTTAAGAACACAACAAATTGTTCATAATAAGGTTAAATTTGAGTTCGCTTCTACGACGTCGAATAATGTAAAAACGTAGAATTTATTTATTAAGAAAAGGAAACAATGACGAAATTTTATTCATTTAAAATAAGTTGGGATGTATCAGTAAACTGTCATTTCTTTTGTTTTAATTAAATTGCGAGATAATTTATTTTCTTATTTAAAGATATTTATTCATTTTTTGATTCATTAGTGTGAATTCATGTATGTATTAGCACATTCGTAATTGCTTGCTAAATCAGTTTCTAATCTGTCAGATATAAAAATCTGAAGTCAGAATCTGACATTTTATGAAATAATTACAAAAATTATAAAAGTTTGGAAAAGAAAAACAGATTAAACCTTTAAAGTTGTTCAAATATTTTATGATGAAAATTTGAATAAAAAATATTATTAAGTTTTTCATTACTGAATTTGCATGCTTTTGAAATGGATAAAACATTTTTTTCTAGAATTTTATAATTTCTCTTATGCAATTTCAATAAACTTCACTTCATACTTTTTTACACATATTTATCTAAAACGTGTTCCTTGCATTACTTTTTGTTTTTACTGCATTCGTACATTACGCTACATATAATAAATTATTGCTGAAATTAAAATTTTTAGTCTAAAGGGATTTAGTCCCGAAGGACTATTACTTTCGTTTTGCGATTTTGCGTTGAATCACTCTGAATGCCCGTTTCACTTTTCAAATTGTTGCCACTAAATGTTATCGCTCTGCATTAAATTTAAAAAAATGAAAAATCTGCATAAATGTATGCATGTTTCTCGCATTGTGATAAAACCTAGAGCCATCGAATTTTGAATGACGTAATCCTACTGCGAATATGGGCATCTGGAAGCCCTAATTTTGAATTTGAAATTTGCTTTATTATCGATTTTATGTTTTGTAACATTTCAACGAATTTCTGATTAACAAACTAAATGATTTCAAAGCGAGCAATGGCAACACTGTACGGAAAAAGAAAAACATTTTTATCTCCAGCGCACGAGACTTACGGAAATTCTAAAGATATGTTCATTTTAAAATGATTTTGCGATATTGATTTTGAACTGAATTTTATGGTTTGAGTACGTAGTACATGATATTTAATAAAAAAAGGTAGCACACGAAACGTTAAAAGAACGCGCCTTTGGAAATAATTTAAAATCTGAAATCTTTCAGATTTTTTTTTATTTAAAATTCTTTTCATATTCTGAAAGAAATCTTCTTCGATGTAGTCACTATAATCTGTAATTCGTTCTCCGATTT
>KK119898.1:441068-453066 GCA_000611955.2 Stegodyphus mimosarum | reverse complement strand
AAAAAAAATATAATAATAAAATATAAATAAAAAAATCTGAAATGTTTCAGATTTTAAATTTCGTCCAAAGGGAAGTTTATTTAACATTTTGTGTGTTACCTTTATTTGTTAAATACCATGTTCTTCGCACTTAAACCATAAAATTCAGTTCAACAGCAATATCGCAAAATAATTTTAAATTGAGCATATCTTTAGAAATTTCGGTACACGCTCTCACGCGCTGGAGATAAAAATGTTTTTCTGTACAACGTTGGTATTGCTGGTTTGAAATCTTTGAGTTTGTTAATGAAAAATTCGTTAAAGTTTTAGAGAATATTGTTACGAATGTCACATTTATTTGGCTATTTATTTAGAACTGTAATTAAAATTCCTTTTTATTTTCCCGTGCAATGCACGCAGACGATTTTTGAAGAGAAAGCTACGTCAAAAAAAAAACATGCATACATGTAGGAATATAGGATCGGTACTTAAGTCTTTTCGCACAGCTTGCAGCATCATCTGATTATTATTGACGACGCCATCCCATATACATTTATGCAGATTTTTCATTTTTTAAAATTTAATGCAGAGCGATAACATTTAGTGGCAACAATTTGAAAAGTGATACGCCGTTTTTGTGTTTCCGACGCAAAATCGCAAAACGAAAATAATAGTCCTTCGGGACTAAATCCCTTTGGACTAATAAAGTTTTCTGTTTAATTTCATCCATTAAGTGATATATGTATATTTCTGTTGAATGTTAATGTTTTTTTCGTGCATACTTTGTTTTAAAAAAATGCGTATATACTGATAAACTCTTTCAGAACTGCATTTTTCTCGGTGTGTATGTCTATATACTTTTCTTTAAGTATTTGTAGGAACCAATGTGAGTGTAAGGATTGCCGAAACGTTTTAAAGGATTCATCTTTCTACTAATCATAAAACATTTTATTACTGCTTTTCCTGATTTATATTAGCATTGAAAAACTTTCTAGAAGGCAAATCACCGGCGCTTCTCGAAAATAGACCTTTAAAGTGTGAAATAATGTAATTAATTACGATATTCCTTTTTGCATACTATCATTGTTTAATGAGTTACCATGACAAATGGCCAAGCGAAAGGTATCTAATTTAGATCTCGGTGAGGGCACAGATGATGTCTCCCATTTTGTTCTTCGAATGCCTAATAAAAATCTCTGCATTTTAAGTCTATGACATAAAATGTAACAATTCTTATCGGCTACTTGGTAGCACTTCCAGTATAGGTAGTGGCACTTAATATATAAAGATATTTTTTCTTAACATTTTGGGTTATTTTAAGAAGCACTATAAAAACAATAGAAAATTGCGAGGGAAAGCATTTTATTGCAGTGTTACGTACTGGATTGAGGAAACATTATCTTCAAATCACCAAAATCTTAGGGCCTTTTAAGCAGGTACTCACATGACTAATAGAAACAGTAAATGGTTGAGAAAATATTCTAGTTACACAGTACGTGGCATTATTAATTTTATACAAGTGACATTTATCAGTTCATATGTTTATGTTTCTCTTAGTGCTAGTGGTTGCAAATTTGGTCTACAGGCATTTGTGTATTTCTTTTTTTTCGACTGTAAATCTGATAACACATTTTTAAATGTTTTATGCCATATAAATTCAGGTAAATCTTATGGTACTGTACAGTACAGTAATGTAACGTACACGAAACTACAGTAAACGTGTTATTTTTGTAACTTCATTTTTACTGTAGTAAATGGTAAAATAGACTAAAAGCAAATTTTATTCCTTTCATGGGATATATAATACAATAGACTGACAAGCGTGCGCCTTGCTTTACAAAAGTTTGATTTCACAGTGTATAAGATTAATATCAATCTGCTTAAGATAATAATTAATAAAGATTAGAAGACGGTTTCCGCTTTTCTATGAAAGAAGAAAAATCAATTGTACAACTCAGCCGCTTCATTATAATTTGTATTCAGCTTCGATATATATAGCTTTATTGAAAAAGATGTAATTTGACCTGTAAAACTCATGAGAATGTGAGATGATTTAGCAGCATGTCTGAATAGACTGGGAACAGGCGTGCGATAGAAAACATCGATGGCTATCAGCGTTCAAGCGTACTACTTGTCGTATTTCAAGTGTTTCACAGTTCATATGTTTTCGCAGATCGGATGAAGAAGATTATATCTTCGATTTCGGATAATTCAGACAATGAAACTGGAGATAATTATTTACAGAATCTATGTCAGACTATGTCACCTGATGAACATGGCATTTGAAAACCCTCTCCTTCCTACACTCTAGCATTTTGCATCTTCCACTGCTTATACTGCTCTCACTATCTATGTTACGGCACTTCTCCTCAAGATCTTATTGGGCGCAATTTTATAGGAACTTCTGAAATTTTAGGTAGTTCAGTAACGCAGTCAGTTTCATGATCCTTTCTTCCGTCTAATTGCAGTCAATTACATTCCTAGGAAAATTTTCTAGAAACATTTCTAGAAAAGCACCATTCCCACGAAAATATTTTGATGAGTTTCCATTTCATAGGTATGATACCAATTTTAATCCGTTATATCTCATCTTCAATACCTTCATACTCATTAAATTTACGCATTCCAGAGCTAATTTCTTTCCAATTTTTAATGATAAATCCGTCTATGACATTACAACACCCCCGTATTACACATGTTATCATCTGTTTACCTGGATCATGTATTTATTTGATTTCTGTATTTTATTTACCTATATATTTACTATAGTTATTTTAATTTTCAATGATCAGCTCTTCTTTGATATGCTATTCAGTCACGCAGGAATTTTTTCTTTTCTTTTATTTTCCATCCTTTCTTTTTTTTTTCGCACTATTTCAACATATTTAACAGTTTTTCCCACGTAACCTAAGAAACCCTGATGCAACACTTCACCCCGTCTCGGTATTTACGAAGTATTTCGTGGATGATCATAAACCTATATCTTCCTAGATTTCAGAAATACGTCTAAGGTTTCCTAATTCATTTTAAATTATTGTTGGTGGTTAAATAGTTTATAGATTTAAAAGTTGGTGTAAACCTTTTATAAAATATTATTTACTGACAAACTCCTCGTATGCGTAGTCCTGCTTGCTTTAAAACCAGTTGTGCATATTGTAACTACCCTTAATTTACACGTCTTATTGTCTAAGACATGAGTCCTCAATCCTGTGCCTGCTGGTACTAATGCTGCCGCCGACGGTTTTACATGTGCCCGTTGCTGCGCGACACGTTAATTATTTTCCTTTTCGCTTTTCGATAAAATGTTACGTAAAGTATCTTATTAATTAGAAAAACATAAGGGTATTTCTTAAAAAAATATTTATTTATAATAATGAGTTTATCACTTGAAATGGGCTTAAAAGATGTCCTGGTTTCGCCGGGATTCTACCACATTTAAACTATAGTGCCGGCGTTCCGATCAGTTTATTATTTTGTCTTGGTTATTTGTTAAAAATTAAATAATCTCAAATATATTATGCATTAAAGTTATTTTAATACCTCTCCATACTATTGTCTTTTATGCCAATATCCATACCTGGCCCCGTACACAGAGCGTAATTGTTTGTTCTTCATTATGGTACCGTCTATAAGGAGGAATCTCTATTTAAGTGTTTATTAGTTATATGCTCATATTTTTAGTGTGCTTGTCTTCTACTTCGTTGTATTTGTATAAATATTTGATTTAATACCAAAATTAGCGACTGAAGTAACAGACAAAACCTATAGTTTTAACATTTATTACAAAATATCATATTGTTTCATCAGTTTTAAAGAATATTGTTTTAAAGATTATAGTATTTGTTTGTTGTGAGGCAGGAGGTTTTCTATGCCGGAAAACATAATATTGAACGTCACTTTCACACAATGCAGGCTACTCTTAATAAGAAAGAAGGAAATAAATCAGTCAAAATGAAACCCGTATGCCCAATGGTAATTTTTCACTGAGCTTGCGGCAAAATGCAAAAATGCCACTAATACTTCCTTTAAAATTTCTCACATGCCCGAAGAAGAAAAAGCCTTTATACAATGGTGAATTGTTAAAAGAAGTTTTTTAATTGGTGGCAGTTACTTAAATTTTAAGGATTTTCTGATAAATGTAAGATTGTTTTAGTATAATACAAAACTTACAGTTGTCAGATAGCTCGGTCACAAGAAAAATACGTGCCATTTTAAAAGACATGCCCACTCAGTTAAGCGTGACTTGCAAATGTGTGGCGGGTTTTCACTACAATTTGTCATATTAGAGATCTATCAGACACTATACAATAACAGTCATGATGAGAACTGTATTTAGTAACTTTACTGTAAACAAACCTACTTAAAATATTATCCATGAAAAGGCGAACAAGAGGTGAGGGTAGCTGCAAAATATTTACAAGCATATGGACAAATTGGGTAGAAATTCCTCTGCGCAAGCAGTCTACGATAACACTGATAGGACACCACAGTGGTTGGTAATATTGATAGTTTTATTGTCCTCTGCAAGAAAGAAGAATCATGTCCAAACCTAATGCCATATCACTCTATCATCTATAGTGCTGTGTGGTAGAATATTGATTGCTCTCCTGAGATGTCATGAAAGTATTTAAAAAAATAGTAAACTTAATTCGATTAGCTTGTTGGTAATATCGTCGTTTCAAGGCCCTACAAAGAAAGTTTGAAAATCCTGATCTCATCCTGCATACTGTCGGTTGACAGTAAAGGCAACTTTCTTTCAAGATTCGTAAATTTCATTCAGAAAATAAAAAAAAAATATCTTGATGCCAAAAATCAAAATTTTGCTGAATTAACAGACATTCGCTGGCTGGAGGATTTACGCTTCGTCGTAGATATAATTGAGAAATTGAATTCTTTAAACTACGAGCTGCACGAAAAAGGCAAACATAGTTTTAATGGCAGGGTTCCTTAAGTGGTTTAAAGCTAAAGTGATTCTGTGGATATTACATCTACAGAAGAAGTTATTTGCCTACTTCCCAAATATGAAAAAAAATCATAGGCGGAACTGAAGATGTTAAACCTTCATTTGTTACCAATTTTAATTACTTCGACACCCGTTTGAAAAACGATTTCAATAGCTTAATGTTATCGAGCCAATGGTTACCTTTTCCGTCAACCCTTTTGCTTGATATGAAAATGTAACCTAAATAGTTGCATACAATGCGATATTTTGGATATTCAAAATGACAGTATATCCTATGAGAATGTTTGGAATATATGACGGTGTATCATGTGACAGAAACAAATTATATTCTTGAAAGAAACATCATACTGGATAAAATTGTTTTTTTGGTTCTAAATACTTGCCTGAATTATTGTGCAGATCTCGACTTACAAACGAATATCTTGATGATTAATTACAAGCATGAATATCATCATACTCTGTTAATTATTAAGGAAAGGTCAGTGAAAGGCTCTGTCAAATATCCCACTGATCTTAAGAACTACATTTTTATTAAATATTTTAAATATCAGTTTTAATAATGAATTATTTAATTAATAGTAATTTTAATAATTAATTAATATACATTTTAATATTTAATAGCTAACAGTAAGCCATAGATTTTTTAAACTTTTTCCTGCGTTGTTTAGTAATTACTTATTTTACATAAGAATACTATCAATAACCTTTAAACCTTAAAAGTATATTTTTGGAATATAAATTTATTTTCTTTGTATATCATGTGTATTATTAACTGCTTTAAGCTATAAATTTGCCATAGAAAAATAAATGTGCCCACGGCCCCACTGATATTCTTGAATATGCTCTAAGGTATAAAATGTCTGGGGATCCCTGATGGCAGATAATGATAACAGTGTGCATCTACGTAAGTAATACGTATATGAACAAACAAATAAAAATTATCACTTAGAAATATAAATCCTACCTTAATAATGTCGTGCAATAATAAGACATAATTATGATCTGCAGATATACTGTACTTCTGTACGTCGTACTCCGCCTAGAATGAAGTAATTAACAGTAAATTTTTAAGAGAAAATAATAAAAGAATATCAGCGTTGAAAAACCAGAATAATTTCTCAGTAATTTATGCAAAAATAACGTAAAGAAAAGAAGCAGACTTGAATAAATTCTAAATAGAAGTAGAATTTAATAAAATTAACACTAGATTTTTTTTTAAATTTGGAATTCGATTCAAAAAGCTCAACGATCAAAGTAAGCTTCATGAAGATTTTTCTTTACTTAAATTCTACCTTTTAGTTTAAATAAAAACGTGTTCATTCATTAATAATGTAATGAAATCCATCAAAAAGACTGTTGCTTTGGTACTTAGGTTTTCGTGGTTGTTATGTGTACGAAAACAAAAACATATTTTCTTGTAACAGTGAGTTGAATTCTTCATGAAAATATATTCCAGATTTAAGAATTTGGTATATTCAAATAAATGATCTTAGTTTTAAAACATGCTAATATAATTTGCAAAATGCCAATTTTAAGCAGTCATTCATTAGATATGCAAGAAAATGAGTTTTAATCTGCTTTTTGAAGTCTTATTAAGAATACGAAATAAAATATCAATTTTTTAATGTAGAAAATAAATATGCTTAGAGAATATTCTTTTTGATCGAGCTCATTTCATTCTTCGGTAGTGTCACTTAAAATATTAAAACAACATTTGCTGCACATTAAGCGCAAGTGCGAAGAATCGTTCAAAAACCATAGAAAATATTTTAACGGAACTTTATGTAATAGTTGTATTATTTTTAATTGATGTTTATTATTCTAGTGTTTAAAAACTGCTCGTTAGGTGTAGAGCAGACTAATATTATCTGTCAAGGTCCATAATGTATGATATTTGAAAAGCACTTTATGACTTACAATAATATAACCAGAATTATTTATAAATTATTTATTACATGCATAATAAAATAAGATAAATTACATTATTATAAACTGTGCATGCCTCTTGATGTGAATCAGTATCATACTGCACTAAATTCAGCAAATATATATAATCAATATCATATTGCACTAAATTCAAGATATATATATAATCAGTATCATATTGCACTAAATTCAAGATATATATATATAATCAGTATCATATCGCACTAAATTCAACAATGACATATCAATTAAAGTGCACAGAGACTATCATAAAAGTATTATTAAATATATCTATTAATACTTACAAAAGTCGTGTTCTCTACAATTAATTTGATGTTTTTTGACCTGACGGAATATATTACAAGTCGTCCGTATCTATCCCGGTATTCCAGCTGGTCATCTAAAATAGTAATTATAATATTAAAGGTTACGTTACAAAAACATTCTACTCAAAACGAAATTTTTTGTGTGTGTTGGTATAAATGTAGTTTGCAGTTTGATGTTATATCATACGACTTTTCTTAGCTTGTTCAGCGTAATTTACAAAGGTTTAGTTAAAGCGGTTTAAACATATATCCTTTACAAATCAAGCCAAAATAAGGGAACATATCTTAAAAAATTAAAATTGTGAAAATTAAAAATGAATCTCTTGAGTGGGCACAGAACCATAAACTTTTATTGCAGTCATCTTTAACAGATGAATCAAAGGAAATCTAAAACGCAATGAAAGTTCTCTGCCTTTTTGTACGTGTTATAACAAATAGAAGATTAAGATTTTGTTGTTGTGGCTTGTTTGACAACAATATCAGAACAAGCCCACGAAATTCATTGTGCAAGAACTGCAATATTACACCTGTCATTGGCAAGAACCTTCAGGACCATACAGGTGACAGTATGACTTTGTTCTGTTCCTCCCCCAATTTTGATGGAATGCACCACCAAGCACCGAGCACCACTGACCAGGTTAAGGCGTAACCAAACGGAATGATGCCTGATCAGTGGAAATATCCTAACTAGCAGCCATGACCACTGGTTTAGAGCTGACAAAACAATGAACAATGACACTGCGCTTCATGAAAATTTGTTACGGAGTCACAGTAAGGTTTCGTACAAATGAGTCAAAATATTTATCAATGAGTGTGCTACTACAATAATCTATATAACAGAAATACATCGAATAAAGTTATTATAATAGAGTGATGGTTTATAGTAAGTGGTTGAACAATGTTCTCATGCGCACATTTACTATAGAGCAAAGTCCTTCATACCACATACAAATATTACTTATGAAAAGGTGCAAATATTTGACAGATTATATGATGAGAACATTGATTATTTGATTATGAAACTCCAGACGGTGCGTTGAGACACTGGATTGTCTTACATAGTGCAAATAATAAAAAGTGAAATTATGAAGACCTACAGAAGGTAGAAAAATTTATAAAGTCTATTATGTTAAACAACAAAAGAGTATAATGATTTTCAATAAAGGATTATGCAATACTGGGAGACAATTCCGAGGGTCTCCCACCCTCGTTCCTCTGCAACGAGCATCTCGAGAGGAATATTGGCTCGTCATATATTTAGGATGCCCCATGCCGCACAGACACTTTACATTTAGAAACATCCATGCTTTGTCCGGGATTCGAACCTGCGTCTTCCCTTACGGTGGTCAGGGTCACTAACTACTATCCTGGCTGGGCGACAGATTAAGATTTTATACATAATTATGATCTGAAATGGAAATTGCTTTTGATGTGACTGTTCAGTTGCGAATTTTAATTGTGTGTATATAATTTTATTAATCACTATTTAGGTTTTTATTTAATTGAAATTGTTTATGAAGAGCGCAGTGGGAATTTATTTTTGGCAGTTAAAAGCTTTTTGTACTTATTTTTCAATGGTTAGACTTTCTCACGAAGACAGAGCGCCGGTATTTTTTTTTTTTTTTGAGTATCTGAGCGGAACAGTGGGTCTCATGTTCCCCCAACTGATTGAAAATAGCATTTACAATGATATTAATGAGATTGAATTAAAGTATTTTATCGCTGCAGGAGGTTTTGTTCACTGGGTGGTAAAAGAAGATATAACTGGCTTCACTTTTGCTTTTCGTGAATTTTAAAAGCGATGGTTTAAAAATCTTAAATATGAGTTTTTCGAACGGAGACGCGCCTGTAAATTCTTATTTTAAGGGCAGCAGTTACTCTATCTCTTGTTGTTCTCTGTTGTTAGCAGGGATCGAATTTTGTTTTTCATGCGTTTTGGGTGACTCACTTGTTGCAGGTGTCCAGCTGTTGTCTTTCTGGGGATTAAAGTAATAAAAAAAAGAGATCGTTCTTCCGGTTGGTCAGATTTAAGTTTAGGTTTAATTTTTTTAATTTTACCTTGAAGAATTTATGGATAGACACTTTGAGGCTTATGCTGGAGTTTAGAGTCCGCAGTATTAAGCTTGATCTAAAATCTTCTAATAAGAAAAAGGTAGATTCTGGGACCAGCTCGTCTTGCTTTTGGATGAAGCCGCGTTTTTTTTCCACGACTGCAGGTTATCTTACCTAAAGAGCTGTCTCACTATGGGCACTAACTGGCTAGGGGCCCGACAAGGTGAATGACTGGAGCCCTTCTTTGTACTTCGGATGAAAATGAAATTTAGCTCGTATTTAAATGTTAAAATTTGCACTACCCTCGAAATTGCTCTGTAATACCTACAATACCGAGGGCGGCTACGCCTTTTTGAAACGACTGTTGATTAACGAATAAATCAAAAATGTGTTGGAATTGAAATTTTTGGCAGAAGTTTAGTGTTCAGGATGAGAAGTGTCGTCTGCTAAATTTATTCTTCTTTCAAAAAATATGTGTATAAGCAAACTGGATTGAAGGATATATTTTTGCATCTTCTGAGGAAACTCTTCATTAAAGCTGATTTTGGACTTCAACCTGTGAGTGATGAGTTGGCTCAGGACATTTCTAGGACGACTTGAGCCCTATCTTGTATTCCCGACGAGTCTGCAACTAGAATGTAAACAAACTGTGTATTGAAGAATATGCTTTTGCACCTTCTGAGGAGAACCATTTAAGGAAGTTGATGTTGGGATTCAATCTGTGAGTGATGATTTGGATCAGCACTTTTCCAGATCGACTTGGCTCGAGCGCTAACTTGCATTCCTGACGAATGTGAAATTTGAATGTAAACAATCTGTGGGTTGAAGGATATCTTTTCAAACCTTCTGAAGAGAACCCTTCAAGGACTTTGATGCTGGGTTTCAACCTGTAAGTAATGATTTTTTCCCTGTGTTCTCTAATTTAATTTTGACTAAGAAATGTCTAGTTAAATTAATATATATGTAAACTGAGTGATTAGAAATTTTAAATAATGATCAGTTATTTTAATATGTATAAAAATGAATGACTAGAAATTTTTTAACCGTATAAATTTGTGAACTATAGAATGTAAAAGTATTATTACAATAAGATATGTTATGTATACAGAAGGTGTTAGCGAACGTGAAAATTATGTATTTAAATGCGTCTTAAGGAAAATACTGTAGGGAACTGATGAGCTAACCCAATTACTTGAATGTTTATTTAGTCTTAATATAATTTATTTAGCCTTTAATGCTTACAATTTAATAAATATATTTAGGGATAAATTTATGTGTTATTTGGGTTATGCTATTTGATGGTCTGTCCAGTCTCTCCCTTGAGTCTATGTCTTTTAAAAACATACAGACTGTATTAGCTCAGGGTCTAGTTAACTATTTTTATGAGTTAAAAATTACACAACACAACTTAGGTTATTATTTGTACTAACCACTTCTTTTTATGCTTGCTATTATTACAATGGATGATTATTTTAAGGTGCCTATAAACTAGGTAAACGCTTTCAATTTTATTATTTATGTGGAACTGATTGATTTATATGAATTTCTTCTCTGGTGTTTGTGAAGTTGCATTCATGGAAATTAACTTATTGATATCGCTAGAGATTTATGAAATGAATCGTATATTTAGCTCAGGTGATTTGAAGTAACGTTAATCTTTTTGAGAGATAGCATTCGGACTACACAACCATCAGCGAAGATTTATTCCTCTTTATTTTCAAGTTATTGATTTAATAAGTGTGAACTTGAATTTTGTTAGAGTTAATTGATTTTAAGGAAACGTTTATTAATGTAATTTGGGTTTTGATCAACCACGCAATTCCTCCAATGCAGGGTTTATAGTTTTCAGCTTATAGGCTTAGTTGGCTGCCTAGTTTCCTTATTTTTATGGCACCACTGGAGGTTAAATAAGACAAATAAGTCAATTAGTTATTTTAAAGTTAAATAAGTCAATTAGTTATTTTGAAAAATACCTAAATTATTAGTACTTAAAATTTTCTTATAATAACACTGAAAAAAGTAGTTTAATTTTTAAATATCATTGAGTGTAAAATAATGTTAAACGTGTAATATAATCATTACGTGTAAAATAAATTATTAATATAAAATAATTAAAGCGATCTCCATAGGGTTAAAGAAATCTTAAATAAATTTCATTTATGCGATTTACTACCATGGGTTTTCTGTTTTTGAAATATGTGACTATTATTACGCGGCAGAAAAAACAAATATAATCATAATACTTTGTACCGATTACGCTTCTCAAATCTTACCCAAAGGCACTGCGAATGTACGCTTATAGCTGTCACAGGATATGAGAAAGAGTATTTGATGAAACTTTCGCTACCTAACGGATATATTAAACAAGTTTCAACTGAGTTTTGTCACAGTATGTTACTTCTCAGATTACTTGCATGAAAAAAAAAATCTGAAAGGTTTCAGATTTTAATTACGTCCAAAGGGGCATTTATTTAACATTTTATGTGTTACCTTTATTTATTAAATACCATGTTCTTTGTACTTAAACCATAAAATTGATTTCAAGAGCAATATCGCAAACTAATTTTAAATTGAGCATATCTTTAGAAATTTCGGTACACACTCTCACGCGCTGGAGATAAAAATGTTTTTCTGTACAACGTTGGTATTGCTGGCTTTGAAATCTTTGAGTTTGTTAATGAAAAAAGAATTTAGTTTGAATGAAGTTTTAAAGAATATTGTTACGAATTTCACATTTATTTGATTTATTTAG
>KK119898.1:416378-440994 GCA_000611955.2 Stegodyphus mimosarum | reverse complement strand
AAAAAAAACATGCATACATTTATGCAGATTTTTCATTTTTTAAAATTTAATGCAGAGCGATAACATTTAGTGGCAACAATTTGAAAAGTGATACGCCGTTTTTGTGTTTCCGACGCAAAATCGCAAAACGAAAGTAATAGTCCTTCGGGACTAAATCCCTTTGGACTAATAAACTACTCTTTCTCTAAATGCAGTAAAATAATAACAGCTTAAAATAATTATCGTATATAGAATTTCATTTCTTCATCTCTTCATTTGCCGTATCACTTGCTTGTTTATATTCAGAAAAATGCGTTAGAACTGTAAGGCCAAAAAACATTCTCAATTCTGTTTTTCGAATAACTATGTTTTTCTGTACTGAAATTAAAAGCTCCTTTTTTATGGTAAAAACTGTGCTTTCTGCTTCTTCAGTTTTACGCCTAGTAAAATCAGTTAATAACTAAAAAAAATCTGAATGTTTTCAGATTTTTATATTAGCCCAAAGGAGATTTTTTTAATACGTTGCGTGTTACCTTTATTTATTAAATATCATGTTCTTCGCACTTAAACAATAAAATTCAGTTCAACATGAATATCACAAAATAATTTAAAACGAGCATATCCTTAGAATTTCCGATACACAGTCTCGTGTCCTGGAGTTAAAAATATGTTTTTTATTTTCGTGCGGTATTGCCATTGCTCGCTTTGAAATCGTTGAGTCGTTAATCGAAAGTTCGTTAAAGTTTTATAAAATCTGAAATGGATAATAAAACAAACTCGAAATTTGGGCTACCGTATGCTCATATTCGGGTGGAAACGTACGTTATTCAAAATTTGATGGCTATAGGTACCGCTGTTTTTTCACAAGGCAAGAAACAATCATGCATTTATACAGATTCTTCAATGTTTAATTTCTTTAAATATAATACAGGGTGATAATATTTTGTGGCATCAATGTGAAAAGTTATTCAGACTTTTAAGGTTTTCAACGCAAAATGCCAAAACGAAAGTAATAGTCCTTCTAGGCTAACGCAGTTTTGGCTAAAAAACAGAAGTCACGAAAAGGACATCTGGAGGAAATGGTTGGTTTTGCACCTGCAAAAGGAATACTTGTATACGAGCATAAAAGTTTCTTATTGTTTGTATAGTCATTATTTTTTGTATGTTGGAGACATGAAAAATGTGCAGTACCTTCACCGAGACCTCAACCATGGACCTCTCGAATACGCGTCGAGTATACTTCCATTTACAGCACTCTTATAGCTTGAACAGCCAAACTTATTGTGAAATTTCTTTGAAAGCAAAGAATGAGCCGCTGGGAATATTATTAACGCTTATAAACAAGCAAATAGTTTAAAAATAAGATAATTTTGTTAAATAGTTTAAAATAGTTATTTCTTTTAAAGAACTGTTTAAGCATTTTAAAAAAGCATATAAAATTCAACTGCGTTTTCGACTGATACGAAGTTTGATCAACTTTATTTTTTCAGTTGCTTTTAATAAAGCACCGGCATTTTATTAGCAAACGTATAAAGAATGGACAGAATAGCGGAATAAATGTTCCTGATTCTTTCTGATAAATATTGCTATTTCCAAAAAGCATATCAAATTTATGTCGTGTGTTTGAAATAAAATGCTGGCACACATGAAACAAACCATTTTGCCTTTAAAACCTATTTCGCATAAGAACTTGCTGCAGGTGTTCTTAAACCTATGGAGATCGAAGTATGGATATTATTACATTCTTCGCAGTTTTTATTAAAAGGAAAAAGACTTATAAATCCATGTGATGACATAAATTGCTATAAAATGAATACTTCGACCTCATTTTATTTTCCAAAATATGGACGAATATATTGATCTAAATAAACAGTTTTTCGGAAGAGAATGTTATCTTAAGAGATTATGTAACTTCAGAAAAAGTGATCTTCGGTTAAAACAATTTTTAAAGAAATAAAATTGCTTCATTTTAGTGGATATTCAAAGAAAGAAAATATTAATATGAGAATCAAATTTTAGAATACGAAAACATCAAAAGAGAGCAGTAAAAAGAGTTTAATATTAAGTAAACTGAAGATTTGCACATAAATGTAAGATTTGCACATAATGCCCCCTCCGGGGCAGATAAATCTGCCTCGCCGAGGACAGCAGTATTTCAAATTTCAAAATATATTAAATAGGTTTTTTTTAAATAATAAATTACTTTTTATTAAAGTTTAGGGCTGTATAATAATTTTGTCATATATATTAATTGAAATATGTTTAGACTATGTTATGTCTGCTGTTTATTGCTGAAAAGTTTTAAGTGGCACTTAAAAGTTTTCAGGCCTAGCAGAAATTTATTTTGAAAGTTGCTCAAATGCATGTTCCTCATGCATCAGCATTTAAATAATTCCATTTCTCTGTGAATTCAAAAGTATTGAATAAAAATTACTGAATATTCGTACGTTTCTATAAATTTAAATATATTTAAATTCTTTACATATTCCAGGTTTATGAATTAATAAAACATAATTTTATTTGTTAACATATAATTTTTTTCATAATTATTAAAGTTTATGTTATTTAAATTTTAGTGTCATTAAAATTAATTTATATTTCAGTCCAATACTGGTTATAAAAATGATTTGCTATTTGCATATTCTTAAATTATATTGCATTTATAAATTTAACATTAGATCTAATTTTTATTAAATTAACATGTGGATGTTTGAAATATTCAATATTCATAACGTATAAGAGTTATCATTGCATCCACCCTTCCATTGTTTTACAGAAGTGCTATGTTTCCATCCTTGGTGATATTCTAGATGCTGTTAGAATTTACAATTCGATCACCTCAATCGGTGTTTTATAAAAACATATTACGTGGAATACTTTGGATTTGCTTCATTTGCAAAGTGTCATAATATGGTAAGTATATATACTTCTAAAATTTATTTTAAGAATGCATAGTAAAAATAATAGGACTTAAGTTTTCAGAAACACTAAATCGTAGATGAATGTTGGAATTAAACATGTGTCTACAAAGCTAGGAGCTTATCCTCGTCCCGTCAACCTGAGAAAATATAAGAAAATATCTTATAACTGCCAAATAACATTACTTCTAATACAAAGCCTCTCCTTAGATACTCAGGAAGACCAATCCGCCTATTTTTGTGTTTTTTTTTTTTTTTTTTTTTTTTTTTTTTTTTTTTTTTTTTTTTTTTGTTCCCACACTGCATTCTGATCACTCTTCCAAATCTGTTCCATGCGAAAGGAAACAATTATTTCACTGCACAAATAGCAGACTTAATGTACTTCCGGTATTTTACCGGGAAATTGCTGTTCCCAGAAGTTCTCTTCTCGAAAGTGTTGAATATGGGGTTTTCTACTTCACAAAAGCAGATGAAGCTTTATTGTGCAGTGTTTCTTAAACTAAAACATAATAAAAAAGAATAAGCAATTGCCTCTTAATTTATATGGGAATCGTTATAGTTTTCGTAAGAAAATACCAAAACTAAGAAAACTTATTAATTAGTGAGAAACAGCACATGAAACTATGTTATAGGAGATTCAGCACGATCGTCTTTCGATAGCTTTCTTTCTCTTGTATACGTTAAGTCTCTACATTTATGAATGCTCTGTCTGCTTATTTCAATAACAGATATCGTAGTTTTTCTGAGGATGATGTAAAAAGTCTGAACACGAATTGTTATACAGTTTATTCTTTTCCTTGGTTCTTCAATCACAAACATCTTATTCAAACATCATGAAAAACTGGCGTAGATTTTCCTGGTTTCAAATTAAAAATTTGTTCAAGTACTACATTCGTATCTTAAATGGCATTTTCGCTTTTTTCAAAACGAATATCAATTCTGAATTTCTTTCAGTTTGCGAAAATAAACTAATAGTAATTTTTTAGCAAAAGCAGAATGGTATAACATCTCGTTATAGTAAGGTACAGGATATTTGTAACATAGTTTATTTCAGAGTTTAATATTTAGCATATGAGAGCATCATTGCAAGAACGACATAATGGCAAACTGAATCATGAGTTACTTTATGCTAAGTTGGGAAATTCGTGATACAAGGAAAATTTATAAGATTTTAAAAGACCATGAAATGTGGTATGTTGTATCAATTTTTGAAAGTACTATGTTATGTAATATAATGAATAGGAAGTTTGCACAAGAGTTCAAAGAAAGCCGTGATTTTGACTCATTAGTTTTGACTGTTTTTATGAATTCCTTAAATTTGAATTTTCGTTTCATAACAGAAATACTTGAGAACTGGCAGCGAATTTGTTTATTTTCTTTTCGTAAATTTGAATAAAACTTCCTAAATTGTAAAATTGTACTTTTCATTGACATGTTTTGGCAACAAATGAGAATTGATCTGTTTGAAAAATTCATGCAACGTTCTTCCTAACAAGGAGGAAATATGTTCAAGGAAGAATATGTTTTCTACGGATAGCGGTTAATTTTCTCTTTACGAACCCAGAGTTTCTTAGTTAAAAATTTAATTAATAATCAGGGATGTCTCCAAAATTCATTTATTAAAATACACTGGTTCCAAAAATTAAGGAAAAATCACAAAAATAATGATAACTCGTTCAAAAATAAGCCACTCTGCATAAAATTTAGATATGTTGCCGAATAAGAACTGGGAAGTAAATCTATAGTATGCAAATTAATGGTGCTGCAAAAGGAATACATCATCTGCAAGGAGCATGAAATTTCATGTTTCACAGCTAGCTTGAAAAATTCACTATGACACTGAGATAAGAAATCTGGGATAGCCGATTTGTAACATGGCCTCCAGGCATCATTTCCCCAAAGAACTGCGATGAAGAGCTATTGGGAGACTAGATGCAGAACAAAGTCAGATAGAACTGGCTAAATAGCTAAATGTGAGTCCTTCTGTGGTTCAGAGAATTTGAAAATTTTTAAACCACAGATTCGGCATCCAGGAGATTCAGCCAAGGACAGCCAACAGCTACGACAAGGGCTGATGACCGATGTTTGTTGTTATGCGCATGAAAGGATAGACCCTCGAATCCAACTCTCCTGAAACTCTAGGAGGTTGACGTCAACGTCAACCATGCGCAGAAGGCTTCACGAAGGAGGTCTGTACGCGAGGCGAGCCGTTCACGTCACGTCGTAGAAGGCGACGTTTGAGGCAGGCACGTCAACATGTTCACTCGCACAGCTGATCGATGGAAGGTTATTCTCTTTATGGATGAGTCCAGGTTTAACCTCCAAAGCGATAGTAGGCGTTATTTGATTTGGAAAGAACCTGGAACCCATTATCATGCATCAAAAATCCGTGAAACAGATGCATACGGAGAGCCTGTGTTTGGGATGGTATCGCTTTGGTTGGACGCACAGACCTCCATGTCTTCCCACGTGGAACCATAAACGTTTAGGCCTATATTGATGGAAACCTTGATACTTATCTCCTCCTTTATGCTGGGGTAATTTTTATAATTTTCTGCTACAGGATGACAACACTAGACCAGACAGGATTTGCATCATGGATGATTATCTTCAGCAGCAAACAATTTAGCTCATGGCGTGGTCAGATCGATCACTGAACCTAAATCCTACCGAGCTTATCTGGGAGGCATTGGGAAGACATATAGCTGCTCTGAGTCTTGCTTTTCAGACCCTGGCAACGCTTGCAACTACTTTGCAAGAGCACTAGTTTTCTATGGAACTGATAGAATGCATAATTGAGAACATTGCTGAATGTGTTGTATTGCTTCTAGGGTAGATTATATTCCATATTGAAGTCAAGTTTTCCATACCAAACTGACACATCCGATTTGTTAATGTTATACATACACTAACTTCTATAACACTATAATTGCCAGTAATTTCTTTTCATATTGTTTTATACCTTTCTTTGTGTTCTATACGGTGGGTCAGTTTCATTACATTCTACATGAAACTTTTTGAGTGATCGTCATTTTTATGATTTTTCTTTAATTAATGATAACGAGACAAGATTTATCTTTTCCAAGAATTTAACTGATCACAGCTTATAAAATTAGATAACTCTAAAGCGGCAATAACAATAATACTTCTAATCATCCTGTAATTCCAAGGCACGTACGACAGTGTTTCTGCCGATGTTATAAAGAGATATGAATATGGTCCAATATTACGCAATTCAAAACCGTCATCATGTTCCTTTATACATATTCAAGATCACCAAATATCTTTTTGTTGCAGCTGTCGAACTTTGTGGTTGTGGAGGGATGACAAATGCTACGATATCTGGTCCGTTGGGCGGATATGGGAGTTCAAATTATTTTTCCAAATTTTTCAGCTGTTTAGAATGTTGAATGATCTTGAATGTTAACGTTTTCTAAGATCCGAACTTCGACACCAAATATGGCCTTACTCGCACAACTGGACGCTTAAAACGCTGCAAAACTGCACAATAAATTGTCGACTTAACAGGCTGGATCAGTGGTACGTATTGTTTATGTATCAAACCACAAATATTGAGGAAATTCTCGACCTTCTTTAAAAAGATGATGCGCAATATCAGTTATTATTGCAACAGCGATCTGCCTAGTTACTATAAGTCCATCTTTTAAAATTCAATAACTTCCGCAATGTATTATGCAACAGCAGGTAGGATTACCAATTAGTTACAGCGCCAACAGTTATAATATTATTTCCATTAATGCAGATGCCATTATCTGACTATAACAACGTGAACACAAGAACCGTTAAAATTAACAAAACAAGCGTGACTGCATCATTTGAGTTAATCCCGCTACTGACGAATCCATCGCAATCAGAACCGAAAAAATACTGTATTTGGTTCATGACAGTGGCCTAGGTGGGAAACATTCTAAAGAAGCAATTTAGAATTCACATTACTCATAGGAAAAACCATAAATATCCATGTATTCAGCTTGTTCATCAGGGTTTGAGCGAATTACCAGTGATCAATGGTTTTAACGGCTCAACCACTGGTGGACTGCAAATACAACATAATCAATAATTACAATGAGTAATGTCAGTGAGAAGCAAATTGCATTAAAAAATTAAAGCATTTGCATTTTAACTTGCAAGAAAATATTAGAAGCCTACAAGTAATACTTGTTAAAAATATTGCACTTTTAATTGCATGGATTACGTCTTACTCTATTCTGAGTATTTAGAAGATATTACATTTAATCGTTTTCTCTGACACTAAATTCTCCGTATGCTAATTAATGATACAGCTTCATTATAATGATTGCTAAAATAATAGATAAGGGATTATGTTACAGCTATATTCCACTCTTGACAGAATTCATGGCAAGGATTATCATCGTGCGTCATTATTCTAAATTATTCTCAGATAATCATCTCTTATCCAAATCTATTTTAACATAAAGGGGTTTAAGATCCAAAGCTTTAATAAATATTTCAACGATGTGCGCAGAGAAAATCAAAATTTCGTTCTCTCTTGAAAATGATTAAAATTTTGAAGTTATACATTGGAACCTACGAGTACTGACGGATGGAAATCAGGATTAATAACAATTATGCATATGTGGTAGAAATTAAATTTTTGAAAAATTTAAAATTTTGTTAAAAAAATAGAAAATCGAAAGGAAATATAGCTTATTTCATCTAATCCGGCTTCACCGAAACGAACAGATGTCCGTTATCTAAAGAGTTTTAATTCAAGAAAAAGACGGAACTAACTAGCTGTGTCTAGCTTTGTATATATTTAAGTGATACATACAGAAAAGGAAATAAAGTAATCATTAAATTAAAAGAAATGAAATTTGTTTTAAGGTGTTTCTGTTTAACCTGACGATCAGTTACTTCGATCAGAACAAATTCTCTCAAAGCAATTTTTTGGTAATAACTGCCTTCAGAACTTTTACTTATTTAGGAAATTACAATTGAATTGCATTGACACTTATCCCGTTTCTTGACTAATCTCTAATGAAAGATAGTCACCATTCTCAAAGAAAAAAATAATTAATAATTTATTCAAATTTAACAAAAGGTAAAATTTAAAAACACATAAAATTTTCTTGAAATCGAAATAACCAATTTAGCAAGCATTTCTAATTTTTTATTGTGTTTTCTTGAGCTCTGCTTGGATATAAATATAAAGATGATTATGGAAAAAATATAGCAATTGGATATCTTTCCTTGGTCTTTTGCACACAAACGAAACAGAGACAAGACTGCAATTGCTCTTCATTATCCTTCATGTGTTCATATTATCAAGAGAAAAAATGAGCCCTCTTTATATTTCACTGTTCCTAGTCTCCAACACTTTAAAAGGATTATCCATATGTGGCTAATTTCGATCTATTTCATTTGAGGATATGAAACGAAAGGAAGGAAACTTGTTGAAACCGATTTTTAATATCCGAATAGGGAATTCCATATAGAAGAATATAAGTTCTCTTTGCTTATTTAAAGGATTTAAAGCAAGTCATCCTACAGAGTATTATGGTTAGTGAAACGTTGCAGAGTCATTAAGTTATTTCGAAGCAGAAGTGATGAAAAAGGCGCAATGACCTGGCCGGGAGTCGATCCACGGACCTCTCGAATACGCGTGGAGAGTGCTGACCATTACAACATGAAGGCATGCCAAGATGGCGGGAGAAATACCTTATATACGCCCCCTTTTAAAGGGTGACTGGGGATTAGGAGATCCAGTAGGAAATTCCTGGTGGTGCAGAATCATCACCCACCACCCTTTTTTTTAGTTCGGGTACCACTGAAGAGACATTGGGTATTTTTTGAAAGCAGATGAGATGAAAAATGGCTTCTGCCCTCGCCGGGACTCGAAACACGGAACTGTCGAATACGCGTCGAGCGTGCTGACCACTACATCACGAAGGCATGCCAAGATGGCGGGAGAAATACAATATAAATTGACCGCTACATGACTGCTATATGTTGAGCAGGTTATGTGGTTCAGGCGCCAGGACAGAGTCCGATCCTGGTGTAATGAAATGATTAATTGATAGTAGCTTGTGGCTAGTATTGAGCTGATGGTAATTCTAGAACAATTAAATGCTCCAGATGTTGTAAAAGACGCTAGTCCAGTCGGAGAGTGCATGCGAATTAGTAAAAATACGGTGAACTCTAGTCGTAATGAGGAACTGGGTGACCTAGCAGTGAAGCCAGGAACAGGAGTTTCCTATAGGCTGGGAGTAAGGACTTAGCAAAATAATACCTCTGGATTAGCGGATGGGAGGAGAGTGCTTGTAGTGGATGGAAAGAAAGTGGATTTCAGAGCCATACGTAATTTAATACAAAATTATAAGCCGACTTATAAAAAATGGGGAAGGGGTAATTAAGAATACCGGTGAGCTATAGATAGATAAATTACGCGTAACCCCATGCAGGACGAGCATAAGTGATTATGGGTCACAACATAACCTTACACACGATTAATTTATTCTCTGCAGATAAAACTGAGTTCCGGAAAATTAAGGGAGTAGTTTGGCTTTAGTGGCCCGGAACTTTAAGTAATATGTGTTGTGTGGGGGTTCCATATATGTTTTTGATAACGCCAAGATATTTAACCTGATTGGTTCACTGGTATCAGAAGTGTTATACGTAGTAACAACCATACTGAGATCCAGATTTCGTTTTTGAGTGAAGAGTACCACATCAGACTTGTCCAAATTAATAGTTAGTAATGTAGAAGTATTTCCTTTCGAAAATGAAACGTTTCCATCTCTATCTTCAGATACTTTCAGAAGCTTATATCGTATAAATTGGATTATCATAATAGACAATAATTTCAAGATCTCGCTCCCAAAGTGGATAGTCTTAAAGATTGAACATCTCATTAAATTCTTTCGTGATGATACAATGTCACACCCAGGAAATCTATGACGTCAGTATATTTTCCCATACAAATCGATTCTGTTAATAATAAAAATAACGCATCAGCTAAGGAAGTCCCACACATTTTGACGGATGAAAGAAGAGATGAAGTATGCTCAAATGATGAAAACAGAATGATGCATATGATAAGCACAGATAGGGATAAACAAAGAATGCTCAAGAAATTTATTTCAGCGCATAAAAATAAATTCAATGGAATAGGAATGCAGCAGGAAAGAACTGAAAAACCTGGAAAATGTCGAAAAAAGAGAAAAGGTAAAAATTAGCAAATTCACAACTAATTCTCGAACATAAAAATTAATCTCAGGTTACTAAGAAAAGAAAAGCAACTTGGATAATAAGAAATACCTCTCTGGTTTCAGGAATAAGGAAATAGAATATAACGAATGCATACTGCTAAGAGCAAAAGAAAATAAAAATACTTGTTGGCTTTCACGCAAGAAATACTCGAAGGTGCCGAAACGTATGAAAAAGAAGTTAAACTGAAACAGATTCGCATCACTTGCAATTTGAAAAATTTGGAAAAGACGCGAACAACAAGAAAAATAAATGAATATTCACTAATTATTCTTTCACGGTAAACTAATTAGGTCGAGAGAAGAAAACACTTACTTAGTAACAATAGTGATGTTTCCAGAGTTACAGTGCGTAAAGACATATAAAAATCTTTCTTCTGTTATCGAACAATTAGGGATTACGAAATTTCTTAAGAAAGGCGAACTTATTCATCATGCCAATGTGTAAATAAAAAACTGCCAGAAGAATAATTATCAAAGAATTTCGAGGACTGAAGAAATAAAACAAATAAAAAAGATATCCAGATGAAAAGGACAAAATAAAGCATCGAAGAAATTACACATTCAGGTAGAGGTATAAGTGTTGTTGTTGCTCATGCTCACTTGTCTGACGTAGTCAGCCGAAGCCCACAAAATTCCTCGTGGCAAAGAGCGTTAGATTACGCCTGTCGTTGGCAACTGTCTTGAGCACCTAACAGGTGATAGTGCGATTTGGCTCAGTTCCGCCCGCAGTTTTGAAGGAGAGCCCCCGGGGGGACGGATCCGAGGGTCTCTCACCCCTCTCCCCTTCCACCAAACCACATGAGAGGATTTTCGGCTCGCCGCATATTTAAAGTGCCGCCATGCCGCACCGACACTATACATTTACAAACACCCATGCCTTCTCCAGGATTAGAACCCGAGCCCTTCGGCAAGGCAGTCAGTGACGCTAACCACTATACCGGTTAGACGGCAGAGGTATAAGTGAGATTCACCATTGACCGTACAGTTGTAGACACGCTGCATCAAGTGTTTAGCTTCGTCGCAATTTTGATGGGTTCCAAAAACTTCGGAAAGCGGTTTGAGGAACTCCCACCCCTCCTTTCCTACCATAGAGAACCGGAGGGGGCATTCTATTTGCTCTGTGTTTAGAGTACCCTTTATACCGCTATAAACTACATGTTTGTGTAGTGCTTTATGGCTTGTTTTCGGATAGTATGGCACTTACAAGCAGCCATACTATCCGAAAACTAGCCTAACAATACCACAGTCAAGAGCTGTAAATACTACGCAGATCAAGTCGGCAACTTAAAACGTACAGCAGGAAGTAAAGAAATTCAGAGTTGATTATTGCATGCAAAGTTTAAGAATGATTGCTGAAGAATATAAGTTAAGATAATGCCAAGCAAAAGTTTTAAAATACCGATAAGAGAGCGCTCTCAACTACCTTGTTTTTACCCCCAAGTTTTGCAATTTGAGGACACTTTCTATATGGTAGAATCATAGTTTGAACAGTTATTAGTATCAGCAAATAACCACTATGCGGAAGGGGTAGGTACTTTATTTACGTTGATGAGTTATTTAAATCTGTTATACTACATAATCATTAATATTCAGGATATAGCTTTAATACTGTATGAGAAATTAGATATATAGCCATCGATAGAAATCATGGAGAACTTATGATATCTCTAGACCTAGAAAATTGAGGCCTGAGGATGGGTTTTTGCAGAAAGGTTTTAAAACTGAAATTAGGCTATTCCTTTTTGGATGATCCCACCGAACAACAATTGAAACCAATAATTCCTATCCTCTAGGATATATTAGAATTTAATGTTATTTGATGTATGCTGAAACAAAATCATCATCAATCGATGGTGAACTAAAAGCCGCTGTAATAGAAACAATTTACTCATGGAAAAAATAATTGATTTTACATATATACTGAAGGTTCGAAAATGCTCGACGAATTTGGAGCTGGTATGTATTCAGAGCTTTCTGCATTCTATTTTTCTCTTGGTCCGTTTCGGATCACATTTGATTTAGAACTGGAAGTCATTAGAGTTGCAACTAAACAAATTATTGTCAGAACAATTCAAGTTATTGTTAAACAAAGTATTAAAATATTGTTATTTTTCCAGACTACCTTTCACGTATTCAAGCGATTTTTGCACATAGTATCGCAGAATCAAAAATGATTGAACCTTACAGAACTCTAGCCTCAAAACAGATGACTGTTGACAGTGGTTCCCAGCTCACATTAGAATAGCTGGTAATAAATTGGTTGATAAACTAGCTACAAACGGAAGTGAAATTCTGTAATCAAATAATAGTGGGGGACTATTTACATCAATGAAAACAATAGTAAAAATGCTATGAAGAGAAAATTTAACGTTAAATTGCTTGAAGGAATTACGAATAAGAAACGGAGGGATTAGGTATGTAATATCCAAGACTCTCCAAGATCCATCGCAATTGAGACGTTTCGTTTGGAGACCGGATATGAGTGTCTAGCTAGACATCTGCACCGCATTAGTCCCTTGTGCACTTTGTGCAACCAAAATTTTGAGATAGGCTCATATATTTGCGAAAATGTTCTTTGTCGGAAGAAGAATACCTATACAGTCGATACTGGCGGGCTAGAGAGTTATTGCAGTTGACATCCAGCGACTAAATGTTTTTTAATGCTTTACGTAGTCATATGTTATTTCAGTTCCGAAGTATTGTTATTGCAATGAAGTTAATTACTATTTTCTCTTCTTATGATTCTATTTTTGTATATTTTTTATGCTCCAATCATATGCATCCGTGATGCATGGGGCAAATAATGTATAATCAAGGGCCTCTACATTAAAAAAATGTATTTCTGTCTTAAATTTTCCAGTAGAATAATATTTAGCTGTACTCGATTTACTACTAAGAAGGTTTCTCTTTGAAATCAAATTGCTTTAAGAACATACTCGCTTAGTTGTATGACTCACTTTATCTATTCGAAACATATTTCTCACAGTGCTGTACTTTCCCTCCCCTTTAAAGCAGTATATACTTAACTTATAATTTACAATGCCTTTTAAACATGTCAATATTTTTCATAGAAGTAATATTTGTCTCGCGGACAGAAACGTATCTTCTTAATAATCTTCTCAAAGAAAATATTATGTTTAGAAAATTCAAATTAAGGTGCACTGCTCTAATTTCTTGCAATTTTTATATTTGTTTCTATTAGGCATGAACTAAATTTATGAAGGAATTTGAAGAAAAACTGTATGCAAAATATTTTAAACTTAATGTTTTAAAACGCATATTTTTTATTGTTTACGAAAATAATTTTGATAATCACTTTAGCTAATTTGTTTCCTTAACAAAAATCAGGTTTATGACGAAAATAATTTTGTTGTTTTTCTCTATTGTTTACAGTTTGAAATTTATTACATTTAATTATTTAAACCTCTAATATATCTTCAGCTCAATTTAGAACATATTAAATCTTTTGTAGAAAATTTAAGTAACTGCTTTCACAATTTTGAGTTTTAAACACACTTGCCCAAACTAAAATATGAATAATCTCTTTAAAGTTATCTGCGTTATCCCTTTAAGAAATCTGTATCAAAACCTTCAGAAATAATTAAATATGATTACAAACATATATTTTGAAATGTTTAGCAGATGATAATTACACCATCACTAAATTTTTTTCACCATATCTAATCACGTAATTAAATGAAAGAGTTCTAAATGATCGGTTAATGCGCTTCGGTAAATAATGTTTCCTGATTTCGTTTGAGAGTGGTAATTCCCATTTAGAAAATCGAAATGATTCTAAATAAGTTATTTAAAATTGTCTTTCTCCGGCAGCATACAAAAATAAAGTTTTATCAGTATTCAAGATTCTGTGTAATTGCAATCGGTGCGATTTATAATGACACGAAAATGTTGATTTTCTTTGAAGATAACATGTAGAGAAAGAACCATTGTCGATGGAATTGCTTTCTAAATCTACTTGTTTTCTTCCGTTAATTGAAATCTGATAGTCGCATCGAATTTAAATTAAACATTAGAACTGAATTACATTTCTTGGATTTAATCGGAATTTTTCTTTTATTCTTGCATACTTCAAAAGTCTCGGATAATTGCTGATCTGGTAGAAAATTTTGCAATCATAATGTAAACTGATTTCCATAACTAGAATTTAAATTAAAAATTAATGCTGTACTTCACAATCAATCTTGTTAAGCAAATCCTATTGAAAACCTGTTCTTTTCCTTAAGGGGGTATGGAGTTTTTATGCAGCATTTTTGCAAAGTATTTCTATAAAAGCATCTCATTTAATTTTTCTTTGGGTACAACAATTACTTGCAATTTGTTTCTAAGTCCGCGTCATCAGAACTTTTATCTTTTCTTTTATTAAAGAGTAAAATCAAAGCGTTAAAATTCGTTTAGATTGTGATGTGTCAAAACCAAGAGGCGAAACAGAACATTTCAAACATTTCATTTAAAACTAAGTATACAGATTTGAAATTAAAATGCTTTAAAAATAATTGCAAATTTGAATTTTCATCCTTTATGTAGAGTCACAAATTATAAATTATAATGAAAGAATCAATAAGTTGTAAGATGATAGGAGAAATATTGCATTTTCTTATTAAATTCCTTTAATGAAGTACTGTTTCACGCAGAGCAGGCCTGATAACTGTTAGAGATTCGATATAGTATTACAAATAGCCACTAAGGTTAACGGACGCTGCAACTACATTGCACTTTGTGTGCGAGTGGAATATGGGTGTCAAATAGCTGTGACTTGAATCTTCCAGCTTTATAACAGCGTATTAACCAGATATTGAACAAATCGATGCGGACTTGTTCGTAATAAATAGATTACATTCTGAACACGCGCTACCTGATAGAGGTTTACATGTTTGAAAGTTGCAAATCTTCACATTTCTCATGTACACTGAAGACAGTAAAAATTGGTGAGTCCTCTATCACGAAATGTTGCTTGATATATTATACGTCATCATGCATCATGTAGTATATTATATCGCATGTACATTCTGAATAACGCTCAACATTACATAAAAATAAGTTCATTTTATACAAAAGATACACTGAGCAAAAAAAAGGGTGGTTACAATTGTATGTCTCTCGTTCTGCTGGGTCGATTGAAGAAATTCAAATTACATTTTTCATGTCTCGAAAGCGCGAATTAGGACATATATTCGATTTACATATAGCATTGTCCTAACATAGATATTTTGACACAAAATCTGGCATTTTCTGAAATACCATACCAGGTTTTTTCCATATTTCGATTCTACGACTCAAATTATGCCTAGATATTAAATTTTGTAAAATTTGGTGCGACATTTATAGAGAAATTAAAAAAGTTATCTTGGCGCAATTTTTTTCAGTTTGCGCCAAGAATAATTCACTTGGCGAAATTCTTAACTTTTAGCAACCTACTTAATTTCTTTTTTTTTCATTGATGCACAAGAGGATCCATCGTTCCATCGTTCATTTTTTCAAATAATTTTAACTTAGTGCGTCAACCACATTTTCGTTATTATCGCTTATAATAATTACGCCAATTTTCAAAACTATCCAATATGTAAATTCATCTATATTTTAGAGAATCTTGAATTAAAAATTCTAATTTTTTGATGGTATGCTTAGAAATGCATGTACTTTAAGTTGATGGCAAAAATTTTATAGGTTATAATTTAAAATATTTTTCGAAAAATTTATAAAAATTACTTAAAAATACAAATTTAAAAAATAAATCATAAAAAAGGGGTGAATTTTATTTGGTATGAAGCTAAATTTCGAAATATGAAAGGAAGAATCTGATAAGTTTAATAAAAAAAAGATATATTAATAAATATATGCCAAATTCAATTAACATTGAGGAGCTAAACTTTTGACAGATAATGTTTTAAAAATTACTCGTGCGATTTTTACAAAACTTGGCAGTTTGGCATTATTTGAGTCGTAGATTTGAAATATGGAAAACAATTGGCATATCATTTCAGAAAAAGTCCGATTTTGTGTCGAAAGACTATATTAGAAGAATGCTTTACATGAATCTAATTCATATCCTACGTCACGCTTTCGAGACAAGAAAAACGCAAATTGAATTTCGTCAATCGGTCTAGTAGAACGGAGGATACAGAACTGCCTTTTTTTCCGCAATGTACATGCCTATCAAATATCCCATCATTTCATAAATGTTTAAACCTTAAACCAAAAATCGATGTTCGTGATATCTTATTAGTGCATGTGATCTGCGACTGGCTTTGAAATGCAAAAGATTGCTTTTTAGACTTTACGGTTTAATTTGTCATACAGCTATTTCTTTGTAGGTAATCAAACCATCGCAAAAATGTATCTTAAATGAATCCTTTTAAATAAGCACTGAATGCTGTATTTGCTTTTCCATCTTCTTAATAAAAAAGAAAATTGTCTTCCCTTTCTTTTAAGCAACAATCGCTTTTAGCAATATGGAATTTCTAAAGGCATGCAATATTTGTAGATTTGTCAAGAAGTTAGAGGTTTTCAGTGAGTTTGATAATTCGAACGTAACAGTCTGTGAATGAGAAATACGAAAAGAAAGACAGTGAAGCTTGTAACATCGATTAACAATAGCATTAATATCAAACTTTTTTTGAATTCATCAATTGACAATAAACATTAACAACAAACTTTATATTTTAGTAGCGAGCTGCTCAAAATATGAAGTTTGATGTTAATGCTTTTGCAAGCTTTACATTTTGATCCCCGAAACCCTCTTTCTCTAACTTATAAGAGTCGATTTCAGGTTCTGCTTTTTTCCAAATTCCAATTCTTCATAAGGTAGATAAGCTGGTATCTTATTCTGTGTAATTCTAAGAGTAATTTCCTACTGTAAACTCCTTCAACTTAATACTAAAGTTTATAGTGAGTTTTTCGAGATAATTCTTATTCGTTAACATCTTCTTGGCCAAACAATTTTCGAATGCCTAAGGTAAGTTTTAAAACTACATATTGCAAGAAAATTTCACCATTCCCTTTCAAACTTAAGCACTGCATCTTCGATGGATGTGTTATTTATATACTATTCACTATAATACGAAATCTTACGGTACAGTAATCCTAAATCTTTACAAAATGTGAAGATAATCCTTCAGAACAAGCTTTTCTGAACTGATTACCTACGTCAGTACAATCATTGATATTATTTCAAAATTGCCTGAATGCCGTAATATTATTTCATGTCTTCTTACATAATATCTAAAATAAAATAAAATTCCTACAAAATTTTAAAACTTTAAAAGAAAATTAAAATGCTACAAAATTTTTTAATTTTTAAAGAAATGAAATTCCCATGAAATCGTTAACAGTCTTTTAAAAAATCTGAAGTAGTTTACACCCTATAATACTTTTTAAAAGTATGAAATGTTTATCTGAAAGCTCCAAAGAGAAGGATAAAAAAAGATGTTTTGAAGGGTTTATATGTTTTTATTTTACTTATTTATTTTTTCTCTTAATGTTTAATTACTCTCCTTTTACTAAACAAGAACCCTCTATATTCAAAGCCGTCTTGAGGAGCCCGTGAAGTGTAGACCTTTTTACTTTTCTAACAAAAGTTCCTTTACTTCTTTTTCATACTTTTTTCTGCATTTTCCTGAAGTTTTAAATAAACGATTAAAAAATCTAAAACAATTTAACTTATAGGATTTTTTACTCATTTCTGCAAAACAATTTATAAAAACCTTTCGAACACTTTTTGAGCCCCCTTTTTGGGTCATTTAATTTTAATTTTAAAGTATAATTAGTTCTATTTTTTTTAATTTACACTGACTCACATTCTTTATTCCCTATTTGTTTTAAAAAGATCAGAATTTCCTTAAATTTCATTTTAGTAAAGTATTATTATTCTTTCTGAAAACATAACTTTAATTTAAAATTTTAATATAAGTTTTAAAATGTCTCTCTTTTGGCTTCAAAATTCTGTCTTTCGTTACAATTTTTCATCTTTTGAGGGATTACTTTCTTTTCACTGAATTTTAGTTTCGCCAATGACTTACTGTCAAACTATAAACTGGCAAACCTAAGCGTCACTATATATAACGATCTTTTTCATAGTTTCAATAATATTTCAGCTGAACGTACTCGAAGTTTTAGTTATTTCTGGTGAGTTTATATTTCAATTCTGTTTCGATTAGTTCTTTTCACTAAAGTATTTATAATTTCACTTAAGTTTTCAATTCTTTAGATAGAGTTCGCTTGGTCTAAAGGCAAAAAATATTACTTTAATTTACTTTGTTTTTCCTTGCTTTCATGAGAGGTCAGAAATTTCAGATGAACTATTGTAATTAAAATACAATGGAATAGTTCATCGACTAATTCTGGGTAAAGAAAAGCAAGGATTTTTATGGAAGGAAGATTTCAATTGATTTCAATGTTCCTCCTCCTGACGAAGTGGCAATGAAGTTGATTAAATTCCTCTTCTTTTATACTCGTTATTCTTTAAATTTTATTGATTTTTGAATTAGGGTACTGTTTGTTTGAAATGCATTAGTTTTAACATTTTTGAAATTCTTCCTTACATTTATAGGATTTTATGAAATTTTTTTCAATTTTTGGTCTTTGTGAAAAATTGGTTCTAAATGTCTTACTTTATGTCTTTATAAATATGCTGCTGTTGTTACAGTTAAGATTTCTTAAGGGATTTCTGAAACTGTGGTTCAAAGCGCTTGTTTGTGTGTAGCTTCCTCAAATTTCACGCTCATTACTTTGGGTTAATGTCACATGCAGATTGAGCTTTCTGTGCTTCGCATATTTCTGTACTTCGTACCTGAGAAAGGCTTTGCGTAATTCATACACTACTGTACTGGATTTATTTTTATTTTAAGGGAGTCCAAAATTAAAAATCTATGAACATTTAACAGCATAAAATCAGATCTCTGGAAATGGCAGGAATGTTGGCCCAGACCTCAAACAAGATCCTGCTTGATTCCTGCCGGCAGTTTAACTCATAATCTGTTAGTTCATTGATGGACACTGAGCCGAATTCTTGGGACCTAAGTCCTTTTTCATCTAGAGCTGCATTGTGCTCATTTTTATTCCAAGTTCTGCAGCTCGCTTTTTTGTGGATTTGCAGAGTGAACACACCACTGCCTCACTAACGTCAGCACAAGTTTCCCTTCGTGTTGACGTACGACCAGGTCGGAGGGGCATCCAAAACATTTCCCTGGCGAAGATTTGTTTTGCCACTTGATCAAACTCTGACGACTTGATTGTTACTTACTGAACGTTCATGAACCCTATAAACAATATACTCATGAAATCCACAATATGCTAATACACTAACAAAATTATATAATGAGCCCTACTGCCACAATATCTAAAATATACATGATGTGCAAAATACCCACATTATCCACAAATTGTTGCCACAATGTCCAGAATATGCTAATAATATGAAAAATGTAAGTCATTCTTGTGCACAAGGTCAATTAAAATTGAAATTTTAGGTTTATATTCTGATTTTCTTTCTCAGAGGGAATTTCAAAATTATAATGACAAGCACGCAAAACACTTCCTTAAAGATATACTAGAACAGAAAAACGCTTTGACTGAAAACGCTAGTCAAACGTTGTTGAATAATAAGAACTTATCTGATGTAAAAAAACGAAGATTATTTATTATAATCACGCAATTGTTCCATTTATTAATTACTTTATTTACTTTACTTAAGAGTCTTATGCATAAGCTTAATTGTTTGAATATAACAATGCGTTTTAAAAAAATATCTTTTACTCAAGAAGAGAAAAATCAAGATATGAATACTTGCTAAGACTGGAGATAACTAGGAAAAGAACACCAATTTCAGTTTTGAGGTATTTATAATTAAAAAAAAATGTCACAGGTTCCGCTTTCCTTGTTTTATTAACTAATATAATTATGCTAGTACTAATTATTATAACGAATAAATTAGTCGAGTTCTTTATGGAATAGTCTCAACAAGGCCAAATAACTGCTGTTTGAAGACAAAAAGTCATTCCAGACAAAATTTATCCATGATACATTAGGGTAGCATTTGTACGAATGTCTCCCAACGCAAAGATTAGCGGATGGTGCAAAAAATTATACATTGTATCTATAAAAGTCCTTACATCACGGTACTGGATTTACAGTTTCATACATCACTGTATTGGATTACTGTACTAGACGTTTACTTACAATTACGAAAACGCTTTAAATAAGGAAAATGTTGAGGTAGAGGCATATTTTAATTTAAATAATCAGTTTTATGAAAATTTTGAAAGCTAATTTATATATGGCCTATATACCATGTAGTTACATTTAGTAAAAGTTTTTATTCATTCTAAAAAAATGGACACCCAAAAAATGTTGTTTATTATAGTTATCATTTTGTTTTGACTCGCATTATGTGCGTAGGAATAACTGCGGAAGCCTGCTTTAACATAGTATATGAAGGTAGCTGGTAAGCAAGAGAAAAACACCCTGATCTTCGGTCCACAAATACATTTCCTGTTTTTTATATTTCGTATTATTTATTTACTTTTATTTATTAAAATTATTTTTTTTGTTTGAAGCCCTTTCCGCAGTGACCATTGTGAATTTACTGGTTAATGAATTCCGTATGAAAGAATTTGCTGTTAAAAGAAGGCTATAATGTTTTCAAGTCGTACAATCTTCAATAAGTGAAATTTGTTTTTGAGATTCTGTAATATACGATACTACAATTCAGATACTTATTTTCAAAATATTGGAATATTATGTCATAAAATGTTTATCTCTTTCTTCAAATCTCCTTTTTTAGGACTACGAATTCAAATGAATTTCAAATGAGCAGCTATTGGTCGATTATTTACTTGCGCAAATATTAAAAAGACAACAAAATAATGTGTAAAAATTTGTATGATTAAAAATAGGAGAAAAAATATCTTTTTTTTTAATTAACTGATTTCATTCTCGGCAAATTTCAGTTCCATTGAATTTAAAACATGCTTTATTTTTCACTTTGGAAATAGCATATTATTTATTATTCCTACTTTTAGAATAACAGCTAATCCATTTATTTGCAAAGAACAACAGTCAGTTAGGTATAGATAACAAAATATGAATCTAGAATAACCTCAAATTCTATTGTAAATCAACTCACTTAACATTTTGCCTGACAACTTTTTGAATGTTTATTTCCAATACACAGTGACTTTATTTGACATCATTTCCAACTCATCTACAATTTCGGCAAAGGAAAAATGTTACAGCCTGAGATTTAAGAATATAAGGTACGTCACACTTACCCACTCCAGACTCAGCTCTTTTGTTGGATGCAAAAACATCCTCTCAGAAATTTCACTGAAATCCTTTATTCTCTAGAAAGATGCAAGTTTACAAAATCTAACCTTATTTTCAAAAGCATCATATCAGATATTTCTTTAAAGCTCTCTGCTTTGTCATCCTAGTGATTATAGTTTCTTTCTTATGTCTAGGTCCAAATGCTATGGAACTTACTCTAAATTAATCACATTAAATGTTTGTACTTTTAAGCAAAGTACAAAATTTTATCCTTTAAATGGATATTTGAATAAAAATAGTTGAATATGCAACGTTTTAAGCACAAAATGAAATTCTAAAATTTAATTTGTATGGTTGGATAAAAGACTAATTTATGTAATGTGTTGTCATATCCTTCTTTTTTAAAGTATACATATATTAGGCTCATGAGAATAATGTGCACAATACCCACATTATTCATGCTCATGAGAATAATGTGCACAATACCCACATTATCCACAAATTATTGCCACAATGTCCAGAATATGCTAATTCATATGCTCACAAAATTATATTGCGAGGATATGAAAAACGTAAGTCATTCTTGTGCACAAGGTCAATTAAAATTGAAATTTTGTGTTTATATTCTGATTTTTCTTTCCCAGAGAGAATTTCAAAATTATAATGACAAGCACACAAAACTGAAGAGGATATAAAAAATAACAAAAAAAAGAGGATATAAGAAAGGATTGACTCGTATTAAAGCGAAATTTTAAAATGAATAGATTAATGTAATACCCAAGGAATAGGTAACCTATGTCGTTCAATTTTTATAAAAGCTGCATTGGCATAGTGCCTTAGTGAAGTTTGGATTTTGGATGCACATGAAGTTTTCTGCCTTTTTAAAAAATCATTGCCTTATATAAACTTTATGGGAATTTCAAAATGAGGTGTCCTCTGGAAGGGCTCTGAAGTAAATGAAATCTGAAATAAAATAAAATAATAAATAATGTACAAATCTAAAAACTATTTTTCCATGTTGTTTCCTTTGAGTAAGTTAACAGAAGAGTTACTATATTTTATAAATTTAATAAAACTGATCTACACAATTCATAGGGCTTGGTTTGGTTTATGAGATTACGGCAAAACCTCGAAGGCAATCGGCTTAATGGAAGGGATGCCTTTATGGAGGACTTTCTAAGAGAAACTGGTTAGTATTCACAATAACATGGGAGAAACCACGAAAACGCCCATGCAACTAGCCCGTTTCCGGGATTTGAACTTAGGACCGAACTACCAGTATTATGGGACTTTACCGCTCGGCTGGTGGTGCGGCATGTATTTCATGCAGGTATTCATATAACAATGAAGTCACTAAGCACCACAAAAAAAAATCTGCATAACAATGCTTGTCTAGTTAAGGCCGAGAAATTTCAAATCTGCTGAGTAATAGGCATTGAAAGTGATGAAATTCACTAAATGCATTTTCAAACGTCTCTATGAATTTTGAACGCGAAATTATGAGAATTAATTAGCTTCTGAAAAGTTTCTGAATAAAAATGAATATTGTACGAATTTGACATTTTCGCAGTACAAAAGCCATTTACATTTTACTTACAGAATCCTTGCCCTCGCAGAGCTGAAATACTTTCAAAATTATGTAGAATTTTTGCAGAAGTACATATCTAAGATTGATATTTAAAGAAATATCTATATCAATGGCTTTTGAGCAGTCCCTATGTGTTTGTTAAAGAATAGCTACACTGAGCACGTTATGTTGTTTTATTAGAGTATGTAACTGAAAGTAAAATTAGAATACACAGTGACTAACTTTTCTTTACTTTTCACGTAATACTTACATTTAAAGTTAGAAATGTTAAATAAAAATAAAGCTACATTCAAGCTTAGATTTTTTAGGAACGCTGAATCAGTTCTCCACCATAGGCAGATAAAAGGGTGAATTGGTGTTTAACTACTTCCTTGAGTAAGCAAAACTGCGAATGCATGTTGCATTTATCTTTAAACTTTTATACAGAATAAAAGGATTTTTACACTGTAGAATTAGTTTTTAGTAGCGTTATCATATGAATCGCCACACACGTGTTTGAGAAATTAGGATTTTTAGATGGTTTCAAACGCATACTTCGGATTCATGTAATGAATTTCCCTATTTAGAGGTCTTAGATTTTTGGAGGCTATTCTTTGAATTTCCATGTACACTACATTCACAAAATGCAGCTTTAAAAGTTGGTCTCAGTTAACAACTTTATAACCACTATCATAATTTTGATTAATGATCTCAACATAGTTTTGGTATAATTTACATATTATTAAGCACAGAATGTATCCACTTCGGGGATACAGGCGTATTCCTTTATGACAGTCCGTTAACTTGTAATAATTACTTAAGCAAAAATACTTAAAGATAGTTACTGAAGGCAAATTTGATTAAGTATTGCTTCGAGATAGTAACTGATGGAAGACTTCTACCAGCAATCAAGTAAAATGGCATAGTGAACTTAGGCCTCTGTGTTTCCCACGCATTGCGTCATGTATTCAGCAGTCATGTTTAAATGATCTATCTTCCACTTGAGACGATAAACGCTATACTGATTATGAGCCTCAGTATTTACACCGCTAATACTATAATCATATGTAAAATTACTCACATGATAGAAATTGCCCCTTGGTAATAGCATCCGACTGAGTAGTTAATAAATCAGTACAGCTTAACTGCAGTAAAAGGTTTAAACATTATTCACTTGTTACGATCTCTATAAGAGCTGCACTAGGGGATTGCGGTAAGTGCTTTGTAATTTAACAAAGGCTTCCTTTACGCAAACTTAAAACAGGTCTTATTATTATTCACTGCTCTAAATTCAAATACATTAACACAATGATAAACTTAAGCATAAATATTCTAGTCTTAACATATTACTCAACATCATGTATCATTTAATATTATTATGTTTTAAATGAATATTTGATTAAATAAATGTTCGAAACAGCTAAATCTGATCTCCAGTTTTAACAATTTTAGATGTTGTTTCAAACGTAATTAATTACTTGAGTATTGCTTACAATAAACTGCAATATTAATTCATAAATATCTGGAGTAATCTTTATTTTATATCAAATTACATTATCATTACTACCTTCATTGGATCATTTACGGAATACGAACTTAAGTACTTGATTCAAGATTACAGG
>KK119898.1:390457-416350 GCA_000611955.2 Stegodyphus mimosarum | reverse complement strand
ATGTACTATGCACTAGTGTTTGATTGGGTTTGGTTTAATTGATTAAGGCAAAGCACTTGCAGGGCTAATTGCCTCAAAGGAAAGATGTGGAGGACATTCTAATCAAGACTACCTCACATACATGCTACACGTGGGGAAACAACGGAAACCCCAAAGTAACCAATCCATTCTCCTGGATTCGAACCACAGACTGAACTACCAGTATTCAGTGTTTTTACGCTTGGTACTGGTGGAGTCTTATGCACTAGTAAGCAAACCTTAAGCAACGTTCCCAATTTTGGCCGTGATTCAGCAAAGATTCAATTAGGGGACAAGAAACTCATATTACAGAAGCACAATAAAGTAATTTATGGATGAGGAAAATATAGTAACAGAAAAAGTCACTAGCAGAGTAATACAGTAATATTTTACGATTGAACTACTGAGCTATTGAACTGCTTTCTACTGAACGAATAGAAAAAGGCTCTGTTGAGAAATTAGCGTTGGTACAAAAGTCTGTCGGGGCAAAATATCATTTCCAAACCCTTGGGAGACAGATGCCAAACTGCGCTCTTCTTTGAACTTGCCAATCATTCTACCACGTGTAAAGGGCTCCTGATGTTTTTTTATAGCCAAACTGCACGTACAACCTCCCATTCCTTTATAGAAGAATGCCTGAAAATGCTCCTTCCTTTCTTCATTTTAATTTTCTTGCATTCCGCGGGCTGATTCCTTGCGTTCTTTGCGTCCTCTGATGCCACATTTATGTCACAGTTGACTTTTCATTGTACTGATTGCAAAATGCCCTTTTCAGACAATTTCATAGTTCAGTGTTACAAAACGGATTTGGTGCTTACGTTTTGCTCACTGGAGTATTAAAGCGATTACTGTAGAACGTTTTGATTAAATTAAATCTGTAAATTGAAATCATGTTTAAGAAATACTATGAGCTTCATAAGTATTCACAATTGTCTTTTTCTCATGATGTTACTTTGCAGAGTCATTAGGATTTATTTGGAAGTAGAAGTCATGAAAAATGAGCAATGTCCTCACCGAGACTCAAACCACAGACCTCTAGAATACGCGTTGAGCGTACTGACTACTATACCACGAAAGCACGCGAAGAAGGCGGAAGAAATACCTTATAACTTTTGGATGGAGGTGTTTCAGATTTACTTTACTTTAAGATGTCTGACAGCAATATCATTCATAAATTTTCACTTATATAATAAATGGTAAGCTATGCCATACTGTCAAAAACATCGCTGTACTTAGTAAATACAGATAACCATAATTGAAGTTGTTGATGAAATCTTAATAACTAATTTATTGAAAAACGAAAAATATGCAGCATTTCTGAATTGTACTTAATGAAACATTCCTCGTCTTGCCTAACTATACACGAAATAAAAAATAGTCTACAACATGTGAGCTGTAAAACTATTAATTCATATTTAAATTGAGAGTAATGGAAACTAAATTATGTTTGCTTTAAGAGGAAGCAGTAAATGAAGCACAATGCATAAGGTATTTTCTCTCTCATTTCTGCATGAATTCGTGGTGCCACACTTGGCACGTATGCGAGGGATCCATTTCGAGTCCCGGTGAAAGCGTTGCTCATTTTTGTGTTTCCTACTTTCGGAAGTCTTAATGACTTTTTCCCGAATTTAATAAATTTGCATTCCTTGATTTTTTTTCCTGCAAACCATACAAAACTTAAGAGCAGATCATACCACATAAAAATTACATTAATATTGTTACGGATTTCGTATTTATTTAGATATTTATTTAGAATTGTAATTAAAATTACTTTGTTTTCTCAAGCAACGCAGACGATTTTTTAAGAAAAAGCTACGTGGGGAAAGTAAAAATAAAACAGCGCGTGCATTTAATATTTAATTAATAAATATCTCGTAATTGCTGTTGCATCCACAAAAATCGAGAAAAATTTAGAAAATAGGTTTTACCAGAATATTCTGGAGAATAATTAAAAAGGTTATAAAAGCCGAATTAAAACATCTCAGCTCAGTTGTAGCTGCTTTAAGCGAAGTGTTTGTTTACTTAATGCTGTTATTGATTGTAGCGATTTCGCTGTGAGATAGAATTAGTTTCTCTGTTTTTGAACTGAGTTTTGTTTAACGTTTGAGATATTGTGATATTGTAGGAATATCGCTGAGGAAATATTCCAGTATTTTGTTTTATTTCTGGCGAAAAGAATGAATTTTGTTAACTTTTTAACGATTGGTGCATTCAATCCATTATGAATCCGTATGCACGCAACAATATGACTAACCTATTCCTGACTTTTCATTCTTAACAGAAAATTTACAGAGAATGTTCGCCCATTTTTTTAGAAGAAGCTTTTGCTTTGCTATAAAAAATTGCGTGCTTGGAAAAAAATTAACTGCAATTATATTTTTGAAAGGCTAAATTATTGTCTGCTATTTGACAATTTTGTTTTCATGCAAAATGGAGCTTTAAAAGAAGCATTGGATGTGCTCTTTCAGAAGAAAATTATTTGTATTTAGTTATTCAAAAATGCTTTAAAGTCATGATTTTTCGGTATCTAAAGCAACGATAGATAGTATTGTCAGTAAGAAAGAAAAAAAAGAAACGTCATAGTTTACCTTCAAGATGAAAAAAATATTCAAAATACATACGCAAGGATATAATGGAATATTTCGAGAGTTGCAAAATGATAAAGAAAATCTGTGAAATGAAAGGACAGTTGCATAACTATTAAAATGCTAATTGTCAAATGTAAACTGCTGGTTTTTGATATAATGAGAAATAAAAATTAAAGAGAGCGCAGAAAGCTGTTAAGGTCAACTCCGCATATTATCAGGAACATATGTTATACCCAGTTTTCAAATACGATATACATTTTCTTTACTCACAGTGCCATCAATCAGTAGAACTGTAGCAAGACAAAACGCGCAAGCTGTATCAAGACAAGCAGCCGCACGTCAATCCACTGTTAATTTCCTAGGAGAAATGGAACAAAGAACGTGTATCAAGGGCATGCCCTTCTCTGATATCCTTCCTAAATCCCAAGATGTATCATCCACGGAATTTGTGATTTTGGACTACTGTCGAAACGTCGACCTACAATCCCCCTTGGACTTTGGAAGGCTGTTCAAGAAGAATGGGATAAAATGCCTCTTTCGATTACAAAAAGGCTTATTGTCTTTAAAATTACGGTGTAGAAAGATAGTGAAAATAAGGGTTATCAAGTGGAACATTTAAAACACAAAAAGCTGGTAAAATGTTTCTGTAAATATAATGAAAATCGTCTACAAAATGTGTGAGCAGCCTCTGTATACATTTAGTTTTGCATCAAATGAGGTGGCTAAGACATTTCATTACCATTAATTTAGAATATCTTCAGTATAGCTTTTAAATCCATCTATTAAACTGCTGTTTTCTAAATCTCTTATGAACCATAAAATAATGACGTCAGAGCTGAACGTCTCTAGGTACTATATCTGGACACAAAGGGAATAGTTGAGGATTGCCATACTATCCTTTGTTTAAAAATGCTTGACGAGAAGTGAATTCTGGGACGACGCACTATCATGCAGCAGGAACTGGTTATTTGGTTAAGCGTTTCTAGGCTTAACGTTATTAAGTCTCTTCAAAAACGTATTCATTAATCTTCATAAAGCATGCAATTCACCGCCTGTCCCTCAGGTACTACATTCCTTGTGAGTTATTTCTTTCCGATCAAAAAATGTCACCGAAATTCTCTTCAACCGAGATTTTTGAAACAAATGTTTCTATGGCTGTGGTGAAATGTTTTTTCACGCAAGCTCATGATTGCCATTTTGACTCAGAATGAAAAACAAACCATCAGATTCCATCTCCAGTTTGTTTAAAAATTAAGTTTAATGTTTGTTGCTTCGATGAAATAAATGCGTAAAGAAATTCGATGTTCTTTTTGTCTTGCCAGCGATGTGTGTAAGAAACAAACCGAGAATATGTTTCGTTTCAATTGTCTTGCAAGTTCATTTGTGATCAGTGTTATGACTGACTCTGATTTGAAGCAGGCGTTTTTATTTTTATCATTTTGATAGTATTACTCATTAATTAAAATAATAATAAAGAAAAGTTAAAAATTACTTTTTCAGCTCTGTATCGATTTATTATACTATTACCTGATTATTTAAAAGTATTAAAATGGACTTACGCCTTTCTTCGTATTTGATTCCAATGGAATTTTGTATGTAGGTTTCAGCAGCCATTTTACATGAAAAAAACAATTTTGTAACTGCTAATATTAGAATAAACGTGAGAAATTTTAATCTTGAATTCAAGCTTCGAACTGTGTTGAAATTAATAAAATTTAGCCAAATGCATAGTTGCTGTCCTAGAATTTTTAGAGCAAAACATTTTCCGATCCGCAGCTTTTGAAATGATATATGAGATGCATGAGATGATGCATGAGACGATGTATGAGAAAAGATGCATTATTCTAATTACTAAGTTAAGTAAATATTTTATTTTTGGCAGATGCTTTTGATTTGGCAGATGCGTTTGATGACACCTGCCTCATCAGTTGTGATTCAAAGAAACAGGTGGCAATGTTTCTAGCATATCTGTTAATGGCGATAATTCCTAGATTCTTTAACAGTATTCTCATCACGGCGCGAAATTATCTGCACCGACAACAACCATTGAGTCCTGTTAACACTTGAACTCCATATTCTTTAGAAAACATTTCCAGTGTTTCAGTTGCTGTTTTTCTTGCTTATAGTGAACCTTAGCTGATATTCCTTAATCGGCATTCTAATTAATGGCAACATATACTCACAAAGGAAATAATTAACTGCATGCAAAATTCTGCCGATAAGATGATGATATTTTAGGGGAAGCAAATGTTTGATGGGCTTGCAAGAATTTTTCCAAAATAGTAGTCCTAAAACCTTGTAAGTGAACTGTGTATAAAAAGCTTGAAATTTTTTTATTAAAATATTTTCGACAATGCAGGATCGCACTGTATGTAACGCGCTCTTTTATTTATGCAAACATGGAAAATTGGATTCATCATCTAACATCTAATGAATCCCTTTTTTGTAAGAATTCATGGTTTATCAAACACATTGAGAGAATGTTGTATTATTTTGAAATGCGTATTTTATTTTTTTAACTCTACATTAATTTCATATTACTTATTTTATCAGAAACATCTACTATAAATAAAATCTTTGCTTAATTTAATGAGTAGAAAAATGTTTCACTCATACATCAATTCAAAAGCTGCGGCACGGAAAATATTTTGTTCTCTCCTAAAATTTGCATGGCAGGAACAATGCATTTAAGTAAATTTTGTTAATTTCATAGTAATAGGAAGCTTAAATTCATCTTTAAAATTCCTCAGGTTTATCCTAATATTACCAATTACAAAACACGTTTTTAAGTGTGAAATGCTTATTATGACCTAGTACAATATCCCACTGCAACCAAATGCGAGGAAAGAAATAGCTACATTCTGATACTTTTAAATATTTAGGCAATGTCAGATGATATCTAATGGTGAAGGGTTGAAGTGAAACGATATAGTGCTGAAAAGGAATTTTAAACTTTTCTTTAATGTTATTTTAATCAATCATTAATAATATCAAAGGGATAAAAATAAAAACGCCTGCCTAAAATAGACCGTTAAAAGACATTTTTTTTATTATTATTTATAACTCCAGTTTTCTTTATCAATCATTCTCCGCTTCCAGTGTTTTTGATGGTTACTGTATCAAGCAATCATTCCGTCAATTTGATTGATGCTTGAGACGTCAAAAAACTTAAATTGATAGCCTGGCTTTAATGTTCTTCTAAATTGAATGGAACCAAGGGGTTTCAGTGTACTGCTTGAGAATTCAGAAATAAATGTTCGTCATCTCTATCGAAGACTGTTCAACAAAAATAATAAACGATGTGTCACAAAAAAATGAGTAGAGTAAATATATTATGCAAAAAAAAAGGAAGCAAAAGAAAATATTTCATATTATGAAGACAACTGATATTAAACACCTTATACTCATGAAAATAAATTTGAGTTTTTAATTCAGCACACCCTTCATATTTAATTTCACTGCTTCATATTTAATTTTAAAAATTCAGATCTTGTATTATGAGTTTCTATTCACATATGTCTTATCACTCATATCCTGAAAAGATAATTTTAAGAGTTAATGTGCACTTCCTCATCATACTTATTGTTGTTGTTGTTGCTTATGCTCACTTGTCTGACGTAGTCAGCCCAAGCCCACGAAATTCATCCTGGCAAGGAGCGCTAGATTATGTCTGTCGTTGGCAACAGCCTTGAGCACCTAACAGGTGACAGTGCAATTTGGAACAGTTCTGCCCCCAATTTTGATGGAGGGCACCCCAGGAGGACGGGTCCGAGGGTCTCGAGGGTGTCCCACCCCTCTCGCCTTCCACCAAGCCACACGAGAGTACTTTCGGCTCGCCACATATTTAGAGTGCCGCCATGTCGCACCGACACTGTACATTTACAAACACCCATGCCTTCTCCCGTTTTCGAGCCCGGACTTTTCGGCACGGCAGTCAGCGACGCTAACCACTATACCGGTTGGGCGGTTAAAACTATTGTAAACTATTTTATATAGCGGCAAGATTTAGATTTTATATAGCGGCTTTTTATTTTATAGAGCGTTTGCAAGACATTTTTAATGTTTAGCTATGCATTTGAATTTTCTTAGACAGAAAGTTTTAAATTTTTTAGCGGTTCTAAAAATCGGAATTTGAGATTAATGCATTTATATCTACCTAGTATCAAAGACAAACCGTAAAACATTTAGCTCCCTAAAACTTAATTGCATAGTATTATTTTTATAACGCTTGTTAACAACGTCTAAACGTTTGGGTTATTACACCTCAAATGATTTTGATTGTAAAAGCATAGATCTCATTCTGTTTACATATTCCGATTACGAAAACATTTGTCTCATTAAGCTGTAAGGTATTTTCTCCCTTCTTTGAGCATGGCTTCGTTGTGTAGTTGTAGCACACTCGTTTCGTACTCAAGAGGTTAAGGTTCGAGTCCTAGCGAGGGTACTGCACATTTTTCATGCCTCCTGCTACACATCATAAACTCTAGTGACACTACAACGCATTTATTATATATCAAAATGTAAGTGTTGTTTATTTTCAATAGAGCGCTTTAATTAAAGATGTTTGTTTCAATCTGAAAGGCTGATTTATATATTAAAATTCGTATCACATACTTAGGAGCAGTCTTTCAAGCCTTATTTGTCCTTGTTATCCTTTGGAAATGCCTTAATTATAAAACAGGTAAATCGACAACCTTGTATTCGGCGTAGATTTTGTAAAATCGCAATTGATTTTGAGGGCAAAACGGATCCCCCTTCATCAGGAGTGAAAAATTCTGCAAAAGCGAGAAAGCGAATGGCGATCATATTTATACCCTACAGGCGACTAGTGGAAGAGCCTGCAGAAATAATAGCGAAAAATGAAGGTTTAAGTTAGTAGAAATTTGAAAGCATTAGGCAGGACGGGATTGGAATTGAAGTCATTGACTAAACAGGATAATTTTTTGTGAATGTGAAAAGCTTCAAGAAAATCCAATCCCCTAATAGAACCAGTTTTCTGGATAATTTTAACAGAATCAAAATCAAAATTGTGATTTAATTTCCAACTATGATTAGCTATTGAAGATTTGTTAATTATATTTATTATGAAGTATTTTATTACAAGCATTTATCGAAAGATATGAATCATTTTATTAAATATAGGAATTATAAGTAATGAATAAATCTAAATTAAATTTGAAAATCATATCATAAATATTCTTACCTTTTAACCAACTACCATTGAATCTTCGCGGCACCAAATTTCCTTCCAGTATATCCGACAAACTTATCCTTTCGTTCATTAAGTCATTACCAGTATTTCCTGAAATTTTGGAAAGTATTTAACATTATTATGCAAATTGCCCATGTCATAAACTACAATTCTATAAAGTAAAAACAATTGCCATCAGAACGTTTATTTCTTGAAATAATTATATGTTTTAGGTACAATAACAGAAGAAATCCTTAGTTCCATGTAAAATAAGAGACTATATTTCATTATTATTAACAATGTAAACTGTTTCTTTCTTCTATGTAGAATTTCAATTGTTTAAAAATATAAACTCGTTTCTTATAACTGTAGGCTCCCATGTAAATTCTATTCGCAACTTATGTGACATTTTATCATATTCAAAGTGAAAGTAGTAGACATTTTTGAAATCCTATTCGTGAGATCTCTTATGTCGTAAACATTGCGACAGCCACTTTTAATGTTCTTAAGTTTAATAATCTGATAATTAAGAATCGTTTCTCTTCATAAATCCCCTTTCTTCCTTATGGTAAGAATAAAAAGCTTCCACTTAAGATTTTTTAATATTTTGTGGAATGCATTTTACAAATTCAAAATTTACAAATAACAGTATAAAAACTATTCTCAGTGATTAGTTAATTTAATAATCGCTTTTATTTCCTTCGATTATTATTTGGGAAATTTCCTGTTCTATATTTTGATTGTTATCACAAAACTGCGTACGTCCAAATGGGCTATTAGTCTCGAAACCGGATTTGCGGCGTCTCACTTTAAATGTCTGAATTACTTTTCAAATTGCTGCGGTGAAATTTTACCGCTCTGTGTTACTTTTAAAGGAATTAAATAAGGAAGAATCTGTAAGAATGTACGTATAGTTATCGAAAGTTGAAAAAAAGACATAACCTTGAGTCATTCTATTCCACATAACGTAGTCCACCACCCGAACATGTGCATCTGGAAGCCTGCATATTGAATTTCGAATTTTAACAAACTCGACGATTTGAAAGCGAACAGTGGTAACACTCTACGCATGTTTTGTTATTCCCAAACTGTACAACAGAAATTATGAAGATATGCTCTTTTTAAATTATTTTGTGATTTTGCAATACAACTGGATTTTACGTGGCGTAAGTTCAAAGAACATAATATTTAATTAATAAATTTAACACATAAAACGTTAATGATACGTTAATAAAACGTTAATGATACGTTAATAAAACGTTAATGATACGTTAATAAAACGTTAATGATGGGAAAAAACATTTCGCAAGCCATGTTATTAAAAAAATTGTACATTGATATGATAAACTGAGAAAAGACTGGAAATAGAAAAATGTAATGGAATTATAAATATATGCTGCTTTTAAAATTTTTGTAATTTTGCTGTTGAATTACATATGGCGAAGAAAATAATGCTAAATAATGAAGCTAAAAAGACAAAATAAATGGGTTATCACGAGTGGATGCAACAGCAGACTAGTAGACTGCGAGAGCGTAGAAGATCCTTACCAAACCCTTTTAGGCGACTATTAAAATCTGAACACTTTCAGACTTTTAATTTTATTTTTTTATTAAAATTTGTTTTATTACTAATATGCAATTTATACTTAAATAGGAGAAGAAATTAACTACCTCTTACTCTTTACAGAACCCATGAGTAAATTATTTGCAACCGGGACAAATTATCATAAAAACATGTTTAGAAATTTAGGAATTTATTTCACTTTACAACTTTAGCAGCAATTTCTTATTTTATAGTTAAAGTAAAGAATCAGAAAATACAGTAATATTTCAATTACCTGATGAGTTACTAAAAGATGATCTGAAGATGAAATGCTCGTTTCAAAAACAATATTCATTAATCTATTCGCATTTGTTTTTACAGTCTTGTTTCCGTTAGACAATGTATCCATTATATTATTATTTCACAGAAATTCTTAGACTTTGGTCCAAGCTTTCTTCGAAGCAGTTTATCTTTTTGTAAAACCGGGATAGAAGAAGGAGCAGGAAATATTTACAAAGAAATATCAGGCTGAATAAAAATGCTGCTGAGCCGAAGTTTATATTTCTCGGGATAGTCATGGCCCTAAGGGCGGATAGCCTAACCCAGGGACTTTACTTCCTGCCATCTTCTCAGATCTCTGCAATCAATAGTCCCATCTTCCACAAAAGAAAACAAAAACTGAAAAAAGATCTATGATTCCAGCAAGCATCATGCAGGTTTGGTATTTCTGACTCCCACCCCACAGACTGAGGAAGAATACTTCTTTTTTTTTTATTTACTAATATAGTGCTCCCCCTCCGCTGAAATCTATTATTATTATTTTCTACCGAACGCGATAACTTATTTTACCAAAGGTATTTAAAATATTATAATATTAAAACAAATTTTAAGACGTTTGCCTTCCCTAAAAGAACTATTGTACAGAATATAAATCATTTTTAATTTTACACTATCAGTTAGTATATTTTCACGAAATAATTAATTTGTGTTGAAGAAATTACCATTTAAGCGTTTTAAAGGCACTTTATATTCTTTAAAGATTTTTTAACAAAATTTTTCTATCAGGGTTCTTATTAAAATGTCCACCATTAACATTTCCTTTTAATGTTTGTTCGCCATTTTATTTAAAGCCGAACAAAGCGTTTTTGAATTAATTTCCTTGTAAGCATTATTTAATTAAAATTACCTATGTTTCATCTAATTAAAATGCTCGAAATAAACCTTAGATTGAGAATATCTCCTGTGTGTATCGGTGTTCTTGATTATATCAGGATTAAAACTGCACTCCCGAAAAAAATGAATGATAGCAAGATTTAACATCCTAACGTCAATTCCTGCGAAACATATAAAAGAGGTGTTTCCAAAGGGAGGGAAAAGCTCTAAGTCTTTTATTTACCTCCTAAGAATTCTGCTTTAATTTCTGAATAAAAAAAGTACTTTTATTCAAGTGTTGGTGTTTATCAACATTTTCTGTACTTTTTCTTGTTTAATTTACAAAACACATTAAAAATAATCTAAATTTAAATAAATGTATATCATGATATTGTAATCTTAACTGCGATTAAAATAATCCTGCTAAAGAAATAAACAACAGAGGCAAAACACGGAATAAAACAAAACTATTTAATGGATGTGCGTGAAATTGGTCTAAGAGGTTGGTGTGGTATTATTAGACATCATAGTAAACAGTAAAGCCAAGATTTGCAAAAACACATTTATTGCAACCATCACATTGCAAAAGATCAAGTGGGTCAGAAGAATGCACAACAGAATCATTTCGCTAATAACAGGTATGATACCGAATAGCTGATATGCATGCTTGACAACGGCGAGGTAAGCTAGCAATAGTGTTGTTGATCGCTTGTTGTAGCAGTGGCACCCATCCCTATAGCAATACATGTCACAGCTCGTGGAGGCTCCTTGGCGGCACATTGCGACCTGCTACCTATTTTTCCAAGATGTTCCATGCATGCTGTATGGTATTCAGCTCCAGTGATCTTGCAGGCCACGGCAGATATGGAATGGTTTCACTCTTCAGATAACTCCGCAACTCTCGAGCTCTAAGTGGCAAGTGTTACAGTTCATAAATATCACGTCGGTACCCATTACAACGGTACAAGAACTCACAAGAGGATGTAGAACTTCATTGCGATATCGAAAGGCTGTGACTGGCCCACCAGGAATTATATAGTAATCACTGTGGCCGTTCATAGCTATTCCAGCCCATACAAGTAAGCCTCCTCCTCTGAAATGGATACTTTCGACGATGTTTGGCGACCGATATTATCTTCTTGACTGACACCGTATCATTGCTCTTCTCGAATCATTCTGGATGTTAAATCGAGGCTTATCCGTAAAGAATAAGTGGTCCTATTGCTCTGGTTTTCAATTTCCACTTTCATGGGCTCAGATTAACCGCGCTCGGTGGGGACAAAGTAACACAAATCACTAGTCATCAGGCATGCAGCTCATTTTCTTGCAGTCAACATGATACAGTTCGGTGGGGGGATAATGGGCCGTTTTGCAGAAGCAGAGATAAGCAACGCCAGCTGTCGTGCTGTTAGTGATATACGGCGTGTTGCACATAGGTACAGGTAATCATTCGGCTTTCAGACCCACGCCTTTAGAGAATTTTCTATCACTTTCGTAGCGATTCGACTGAATATTGATGACACTACGATGCACACTTAACTCTTTCGCAGCAGGGTTTTTGTCTCACACCAGCTTAAAACATCCCGAAAGCCATCAACCCATTTTATCGTGCAGATGGTGTCTTCGACTTATGCTTTCTGCTTTGATTAACTCGGATTACACGGAACTATCGCTGCCTGTCAACCGACGCATACCCCTTTTTGTCTCTTTTTAAGGCATGCACCGTCCAGCATGCGCTTTGCGTTCGGCCAGGCAACCTCTTCCGCATATGTAAATGTATGTTTTAATTCCTCCTTTTACATTCGTACCTATTTTTAACGTTTGTGGCTTATTTTGTGGCCACGAGTGTAGATGCCAAAACACAAAATATTAGAAGCCTGCGGTCGTGATATATTTAAAATATTCATTTTATTTTAGTAAAACGTTCTCAATTTACAAAATACCTGGTACATTAATCTCGCCGATTCCAGAGCGTAACATTTACATTTTGACTTTTTGCGATGGGAAAACCAGAAACAAGAAGTAGTCTAGCTAGTCCAAGAAAAGATGTACTTTGTATTCAGGATAAAATCTTAATTCAGAATATGTTACTTTGGGTTTCAATACATTTGACTGAATAATTAATTATTCTCTATAATTATTATTGGCTGTTTGAGTTCCATTTACGCCACCAGCCTTATGTAACAGTCATATGATAGAAATTAACCTAGACCTGACGAAATCGAGAAAAACTTACTTTAAGCTATTACTATTTTTTGAATAGGGAGATGAAATTCCCAAAATAAAAATGAGGAATAAAGAGGGCTATGATCAATTAAAATTAGAGGTTGGCTGTTATATTTTTTATCTCACATATCCCGCCAATCAATGAGAAAAAAGCTAAGCGACAGATAAGCCTTTTTGAGAAAGCACGTATTAGAGCTGCACAATAAGAGAAATATAATTTTGAAAATAACAAACATGAGGCAGAAAAGATTGAGAACTATTAATCTAAAATCATGAAACCAGTACATTGTAGCTTATTTATATCATATTTTCTCTAGAATAATAAAGGTTTTTTTCCTTTCTTACATATATTTATGTTATATCTGGATCATTTTATTAGTTAATTATACATTTTTTGGGTAGTAAATGTGATTTTAATTCAAAAAAGTATATAAGTTATTACTAAAGCTATTATTCTGACATTGTTTAGCTACTGCAGTGAAAACGGAATATAAGTTGATAAAATAACTGTATGTTTTGACCTGATTTAATTAATTGCATTAGTGTTGCTTGGCTAATGTTTCATTAAGTAATTAATCTTTGAATAACTTTAAATATTTATCTCTTACAGCACAGAGAAGTGGTTTCAAATATTAAGATAGATTAGAAAAATGTCGTGTATTTGTTTCAAGTGCGAAAATAATTAAGAAAAGCTAATTTAATTTCTTGTTGACATTAATGAAATTCTCATCCTCTTAAGTGTTTCATTATATGATTAATTTTATTAGATTCATGCGTTTAAGTAATATTTAAGTGTTTGAAGAAATGGCTTATTTTATAAGAAGAATAACAGTGATCAGAGATATAATTCCAATGCATTTGTATTTTGATGAATTCCTCTTTAGAGCAAAATATTTTAATTAATTACGAATTATCTAGAAAGATAATGATTATTTTTATTTTATTGCGTTTTAATGACTTAAATCCACGTGTAAACTTCACCACAGTTAGGAATACTTCCTTAAAAGCATAGATTATACAGCTGAAAAGTGCATGCAGTAAATATTTATGAATATTTATCTGGATCTAAACACGAAACATCACTAACAATATCTTTTAATGAAAGGTTAACTGAAAATTGTGAAAATATAAAATTATAAAATTAATTCATAATAAAATAGCTTGAATCAGCTAATAAATACTCGAACTTATCACTCATAAGTTCATTGCAGAATACAAGTAAATGCAATTAGAAATACCATAATAGAAACGCCACTTAAGCACATTTACTATTTCTCATAGACGAAATCTAATGTATTTCTTCGATTTATTAGTATACATATACCTATGAGTATTCCATAAATGTTTTTCAAAAACAAAATTAAAATTATATTATGTATTCATAAAATTAATTAGAATTAAGAATAACACCTAGATCAATTGAAAAGCAATATACACATATTCACAGTTCATTTGCATAGCAGGAAATTATGCTAGCAGATAAAAATATATACCAGTTGAAACGCATAAGACATAACGCATAACAGTAGGTAGGAAATATGCAGATACTAAGCGATTGCTTATAGCTGTGGTTGTAATTTTCTTCATTTATGAAGTGTTCTAAACACCTATGTTTTTCTATTTACCAAAATTCAGCAAAGCTGCATATAAAGGGCATTGGGCATATCCTTGCTTAGAGAATACAGTTCTCCAAACTGCAATAATCTAATTCGTAAAGAGAGATCAAATTTTTCAGCTTTCTCAAGCTCCAGATGTTCTCGTCAGCAGTTATGAAATCCAGCCTGTGATTCTTGTGGACAAATCTTTTGAATAAGGCTTCCAGTTTTTCCATGATACAGTTGAATCTTGTAAATTCAAACCTAATTATTTGGTAACTTTCACTCAGCGAAATTACATGATTGTCAGTCACCACAGCTAGCTTTTGCAATAATGCGGAAGATGGTTTATTCACATGCATATGGACGAGTTCTCAAAACATTTATATACATTTTGTTGTAAGACCAAATTGCGATTGCTATCAAGGGTAAAAACAGACGGTATTCATATCAGACTCAAGTGATTGAGGCCAATTTTTAGTTTTGTATAAATGTTCTGTCATATGTTACATTATTGTTGTATACACATGGTGAAACTTAACGAGGAAATCTCCAAAAACGGTATAGTTGAAAAAATGCAAAAGTGCTTTTCTGTGGCAAAAAATCTTGCTGCAGTCAAACTTACTGATTATGTTGCCGTTAGAAGCTATCGCAGTCCTGTAACTGGTTTTCGTTACCTAGAGGAACGCCTCTATGTGGCTCAGTTATCAGAATCTATTTGCGATATAACAGAACACAGCGTTGCTCAGCTGTGCAGTAGAATCAAATTGCATGAAACCAAGGTCAGGAACAAGACCCCTCATTACCTGATGGACACATTACCAACGAATGTCCTATAGAAACTAATCGCCTACCACAAATTTTACTTCAACATACGCTAATCATGATCTTGCTCTATATACCTTTACATTCTTCATCTTTCATTTTGAAAGAGGCTTGTTCCGACTCTGGTAATCATCAATAAAGAGGTCAAGTGTTCTCTTTTAATTGAGAGGTGTTGCCCAAATCGCATTTAGATTTTTATTGGATTTAAGATAAACGCAGCATCTCCATGCTCCACGCAAATTCAGCGCGTGGTTCAGAAAAGTAAGTTAATAAACATCTAAGTAACAATGGGGAGCCAGAAGCAATAAAATCACCAACTTTCATTGCAGAATATAAAACACTTATGGAGTATCTGTGTACATAAATGTAGAGGAGAAGAAAAACCAATGTACAAGACCCTGCTGTATCCTTTCTTGAGCATTTCCACAAATTATTTGGTTTAATGTAAAACTAGTAGAAATATTTGTGGTGATGTAATCTATCGCATATGTCATCATATCACTATCCTGCTAGTTTCTTGGAGCAAAGTAATGAGACTACAGGAGAAGTATTTACTGAGAAAGATAATACGTTATTACAGACATATTTTGTTAATACTTATACTTCGAAATGCTACCAACGAGTACTTTCCAAATATTGCTAAGTAACACTAAATCGTCCGGTTGTGTTTTTGTAGCATAAACTAACTAGACGTTGACACACTGTATAGTGAATTGTTCTTCATCCAGAGAAAGGTATAAAGGGCCCTTTATTAACACAATATTAGTCCCCTATAGCACTGACCTGTGCTTACAAAAGCCAACACTTTAAGCTTATTTCAAAAGGTAAAATTGACTTAAAAGAGAATACACAGGTTATTCTGATAGGCAGGCTGTGACTAATAAAAGCCAGGGTAAACAAACCTAATTGCTAGAAGCGCTCAACGCCACAGAAACCTAATTGCTAGAAAATTAAAAATAATAACGCGGCCTTCAGGTAGGTAGAACACACTTTAAAAATCAGCTTCCAAAATCTCATCTTAAATATTTACTTCTTTCTATCTCATTTGAATACACGCTCGCTAACTCATTTACATTCTGTCAGGAAAGCGTGGGTTGAAAGCGAGATCAATGGAAAAGGTTGCTTCAAAATAAAATTAACTGTTAGATAACTTAAATAGATCCCCACAATACATTCTAAACTGTATTAAATAATGCGTTCTAAATAAATTTCTAGGATTGACATGAATAGCAAATACTGCAGACTATAAAAGTTTGGTGTTTTTATTGTGAGACCAAGATAGTTTGAAAAACCTTTTTTGACTACCTCTACGTCTAGAGTAGCAGAAACACCAAAGAAAGAATACAGAAGAAGGGCAAGGCACAGTAAAATGAACTGTTTGCGTTCATTGGCAATATCAATTTAGGAAAACTAGTTGCTTCTCTATAATATATTGATATTGCGGAAGTTGGTTTAAATCATTTATTTCGCCCAAACTCTACAGACTTGGTCAACTCTTTCTAAATACCTCTAAAAATTATCTCCTCATTTATTCGCTGAAAGGAACAAAGCAATGATCTCCTTCGCTGCTGAAATATGAAGAATTACAGAAACTACAGAATTCTTCAAAATGTGTACTATGATCGAAAGTATAGAGCAGCGTATCATTTGTTATAATAGTTAACAGCATCTAGATTTATCCCAGGATAAAAAACTGTACGAAACGCCCACGAAAACTACAGACCGCTTTGACAAATATTGGATCTAAAATAGGTTCCAGGTTCAGAATACCTGATGTCATAAATAGGTGTGGAATCGTTACCAAAACCAAAACTCCTCTAAAAGACATGGATCTAGACGCCGGACGATAACCACAACCGCAGATGATCGCTTCCCATTCCTGTGCGCAAAACGCCCTAGATCACTAACATCACGACAGCTGAAGTCGCATCTCTCTGCTGCAAAACAGCAAAGATCTTTCCAAATTGTATTACGTCGACTGCTTGAAGAACTAACTGTACGCCCGACGACCTGTGATTTGAGTTTCTTTGTCTCCATCGAACGAGGTTGAGTTGGGCCCGTGAACGTCACACATTTTGCACCACAACAGTGGGAAATATTTTGGTTACGGATAAATATCGATTTAACATCTAGAACGAATCTCGAAGGGCAATGATATGCCGAAAGCCAGGACATGCTATCGGGTGAAAAAATCGTCGAAAATGGCCATTACAAAAGAGGAGGTTACTTGTATGGTTGGGATAGCAACAAGCGGCCGCACCGACCTCTACGTAGTTCCTGGTGGTTATGTCAGAGGCATCTAATACGACGACGAAATTCTACATTCTCTTTTGCGTCTTTTTATTGCTGCAATGTGTACCGACGCGATATTTATGGTTTATAACGTCCCGCCTACTTAGAGCTCGAGTGATGCGGAGTTATCTGGAGAGTAAAACCATTTCACATATGTCATGGCCTGTTAGATCACTGGACCTGAATCCCACAGAGCATGTATGGAACATATTGGAACGGTGGATAGCAGGTCGTAGTGTGCGGCGAGGAGACTTCCACGAGCTCCGACATGCATTAGCAAGGGAACGGTCGCTACTGCCTCAATAAACAGTCAACAACACTATTGTCAGCTTGCCTCGCCATTGTCAAGTATGCCTTTAAGTTAGAGGGCATAATGCCCGTTATTATCATGATGTTTCCATAGCACTTTCTTTCCATCCATTTCGTGTTTTGTGATGTGATGGTCGTAACATATGTGTTTTTGTATGTTTTTGCGTTATCGTTTGCTGTGTGGTCTAATAATGCCACATCAACCTCTTGGATTAATTTCGTTAAATAGTTTTTATTTTATTCCGTATTTTGCCTTCGCTGCTTATTTTGAGCAGTATTGCATATCTATCTGGCAGTCTACTACTAACATTTGCTTTTCTACAGCTCGATTCTGCTGCTTGAAAAAGCATTATCTTCTACAATTCCAATTACGTGATTAGTATACACTACACTAATGAAATCCTGAAATCCGCTGAGTTGGCTTCCGTCCCGGAGTATTACATAACCCATATAGAATTGGTTACCAACTCAGAAGTTTAATGTCCTTAAAGATATTTATAGCACAGTGGTTTCTTAGGGAGCCGAAGCTCTTAACTACCGTTCAAAATACATGCATAGTTACTAATACATAATACAAATAAAAAGAGTTGATTCAAATACGTGAAGCAATTACATAATACAAATACATAGAACATTCTTGAAGAAATGCTAATAAATTCTTAAATTACTAAAACATAACTGATTTTTTAAAACAATTCACAAAAATAATTACATCTTATGAAATTAAGGTATGGTTTCAATACCTGTACTTTATACCTATACACTATACATCTACCAATACATGATAGACCAAATATCCTATTCTGTATTTTTGAGTAATATTTGCACTATTTCAAAGAATTTTTCATAAACAAAGCGTGAAACAGTGGGCAAAGATTGATGCATAGACATACGGTTGTTGCTATTATAAATATTTTTAAAGTTTTGCTATTGTAAATGCTGTGATGCTGCTTGCAAGTCATTACAGCTCTAGTGTTATGATAGCTCTATCATCTTCTGTCGTGCTGTGATAAAGCACTTAAAAGTAGACAAATACGTGCTTCAACCCCTTCTTAAACTCTCTAACCACAGAAATTCGACACTGGTTTTCCGTCTTTTTCCCAGAAATGTATTGTTTCAGGACTAGCTTGTACGACAGCTTTCCATGTACAAAACTTTTCTTCAATAGCGAAACATTTGCCTTAATACCTGTGCTAAATGTTGACTAACTAATTCGAAAAAAGGAAGGATGACAAGGCTTAGCTACATAACATTTCTTGAAGGGAAGATTCTTGCAAACATCCCGCTGGAAGGGCAAGAGAGGTTTTTTTTATTGCCTGGTGAATGACAAAGAGCACAAAGGTTCTGCGAAATAACCTGCAAACACAGAGGTTTTTGGATCTGTTCTCTACAGCTTTGATTGTGTTCTTCGAGTTATATGCTCTGACCGCTTACTGATGTCAAATTTAATCAAAAAGGTAAAAAGATATTAGAAAGAGTTCTAAATACGTATGCAACCTTGCATTCAATATAGAGTACAAAGCAATCTGATTAGTTGGAAAAAAGTAGAATCTAGTGTCCGATGTGGCTTATTATAAGAAATCCTTAAATGAAATTTACTGTATGTTAATTCCTCCACGTCACTCACTCGTATCAAACATTTCTTACCCTAGTCCGGTTTGATGTACGCATTCGATAAACTCCAGCTTTAACGTTTCTGTCTTTCGTCTCAGAATTTGACAGTTAGACATACTAAAATACATATTCTATTATTCTGCGACGTTCTGAAAATCCTTCCTAAATCTTTTGCTAGCCGCTTAAATATTATGAAAAAATTCCATCAGGCAACATATTTATTTTTATTTAGTTTACAGTGAAAAATGGAGGATAGTTTTATAAAGTCAGATATTTCTATGTATAAAATTCAGAAATTTGAAAGTAGAGGTAGATGTGTGAAAAATGAAACTGAAGGTCAAAAATATCTTATCGCATACTACATAACTCTCGAGTAATTAAATTTTTTCATTGATTTCGAATCTTTAAAGCAACTTATTTATTTTAAGGTTATAAGTATTTTCTCTTTCCTTTTCGCATTATTTCGTGATGTAATTGGAAGTATACTCGACACGTATTAGAGAGGTCCAGGGTTTGAGACCCGCCGAGAGTAATGAAGAGTATCCTGTAACATAATGTTTAAAATCTGAAATTTGTAACAATATTCCCTAGTTATATTTAATTTTAATATTTTTTTACACGTTACGTGTTACGTTCGAAAAAAAATTAAACAGGAATTAAAAATGAAACAATGTGCAAGTGTAGGAATGAAATAGAAATAGAAATGAAAACATACTGAACCTACTTACGGAATAAATAGTACAGATTTTAAATATGATAAAAAAGTGCTAATCTGTTTAAATTTAACAATTATAAATTTATTCATCATGAGACGTAAATTATAAACCTGTCAAGAAATAAATATGTGAAATTAATTTGGTAATTTTAGTACTTTTCATTCTGCACTTATTGAAGACATTTTATAAGTGCAGAATGATATTTATCATTATGATAAATAATCATAATTAAATATATTAAAACTAATTTTAATATATTTAATTATGAACTTACTAATGTAAGAGAAATGCATTCTCATTTTTTAAATTTAAAACTTATAATTATACAGTTATTAAATTAGAAAATCTCTTAATTTTACCACTTCTAGTTACACATTTCTTAAATAAAATAATGGCACACTTATAGAATTCAATTTCAAAAATTTTGTTGATAAACTTGCTAAAATTGGGAATTGCATATTGAAATATGCCAATTTCGACTTAACAATTATCATTTATTTACAAACGTAAATAAGATCTTAAATTGGTTAGTTTTAAAGTTAGGGATTCTTAGTTGGTTAGTTATTATATTTCACTTGCTCCGAAAGAAAAATGCAGTTAAATTTGACACTTAAAATAATACACGTAAAGTATTCATTAAAAAAACTGCATTTTAATTACAGTAGTGCCCCTCTTGTTTTTATATTTTTATTGAAAATTATAATCATGGGGGTTAAATAATTATTAATCAATTTATTAACGATTAGTTTTAATGAAAAAAGATTTTATCTGTTAAATTGTAGTACATTAAGTTAAGTCACTACTAATTTTGACATTAATTTCAGATCTAACCTATAAGATCAATACAATGAAAAGAAATTCTTCTTTTGAGTTTAGAATATATTATTTATCTTTTGCTAAGTAAAATTTCTTTGAGATTTTCTTCGCAGCTTTGCTTTGAAAGTAATTAACCATCGTGAAAGTGTTACTTGTATGAAACTTTTCGTTTGCTCTAATATGTATCACCCGAAATTCTTTGAACTTAAGCTTTAACTTCTAATATCCTGGCATCGACCGTCTAATGCAAATATTAGGTTTAATCAATCTCTTTGATCTGAGGCATGGCTCTTTAAATATTTGTTTAAACAAAAACTCCAATCAAAATAAACAAGAAAAGCATCCGATCAAGAGAAATGGCCAAGCGTTAGGAAGGTTGTCTTCTGTAATTTCTCTCTTCTGTAGAAATATAAAGAAAAAAAAAAAACGAGAAGCAGGCATCAATTAAGTTCTAAATCAAGCCTTTTGCATCAAGGTAGTCTCGGTAAAACTTCATTAAATGCTTCAGTGGTGCCCCCATGATTTTTATACTACTTGTTTCAAGATGCATAATAAGAATGTCTGAAAACTATTAAGAATAAAGTGAATGGTAGTAACTTAGAGGAAAAAAAACTGTTGTTTTGTTGGCACTTTGAGTAAACTGTACTCACTTTAATTACTAAAATCTAATTTATAAGTTTCTTGTTGTCCGTATTTGAATTAATAAGGGAAACAAACGTAACATTATAACTTTTTGCGTGAAGCAGCAAGCAGTATACTATGTAGAAAATGTTCCCTAGCATGTTCCGTTTTAATGCCGATTTGAAAGTCTTTTATTCTAAAGTAACTAATATACAATACTATAGCGTTAACATATATATATATAACTAATAAATAAAGGTGATGATCTGGTCATCCTTAAAAATCAGGGCTTTGTTCTGCACGTATTTATGATATTGGATTGGATAAAATTATTTGAATTTTGACAAAGAACACTAAGATAATCTAGCTAAGAGAAAAATAGCCTTCGTGTAGCACTTTCTAACAATTTAGTTCTCTTAAAAATGAAATAAGACAATTCTTGCATTCATATGATTGGTTAAAACTTTAAGTGTTTAAATTAACGTAATAGGCAAATACACTCACGTTTGTGAAAATTGCAACACCATGAAGGACTTACGCGAGTGAGCTGAAATTTTCAGGAAATGCAAAGTAGCGCATGATATGCAAATGATTAGAATTGCAAATCCGTAGCGCATGCGTATGCTGAGCAGCGCCCTCTGAACGGCTGATGGATCCGAATAAATAGACGGCTGTAGCGAGGCGTGTATGGTTATCGGTGGTTATCTGCTAGTGGTAAACGTTAACTCAATCTGTACTTATGCCTCGTCGACGAAAGAGAGCGAGATTTGAACAACTTACAGAGTTTGAACGAGGGAGAATCATCGGCCTTCGTGAAGCTGGATTGTCGTATCGTGCAGTAGCCTCTCGTGTGCAGCGTAACAGCAGCACAGTGATGCGCGTTTGGAAGCAGTGGACGGACGAGTGTCGGACAACTCGGAAATCCGGGAGTGGACCCCGAAATGTGACGTCAGCTCGCGATGATAGACACCTGGTCCGCATGGCGCGGACGGACCGTACAGCTTCCTCTAGACAATTGGCAGCACTGTGGTCAATAGCTACAGGTGTTTCATTGTGTGCTTCATCAATTCGTAGACGTCTGCTGCAGTGTGGACTGCGCGCACGGACTCCTTTATACAGGATCCCCCTAACGCACGACCATCGCCGCCTGCGGCTACAATGGGCCAATCAGCATAGAGACTGGCGTGCTGATTGGCAGCATGTCGTGTTTTCTGACGAATCCCGCTTTAATTTGTGGTACCATGATGGCCGCATTCGTGTCAGACGCTATGCCGGTGAACGCCACCTTCCGGAGTGCATTATCGAACGCCACAGTGGACGAACACCCGGAGTTATGGTCTGGGGCGCCATAGCATATCATAGACGATCTCAATTGCTACGAATTGTGGGCAATCTGAACAGCAACCGGTATATCCGTGAAGTTCTACAGCCCGAAGCTGTTCCCTTCCTTCAAAGCTTGCCAGGCGCTGTATTTCAACAGGACAATGCCCGCCCTCATACTGCTCGGATTGTTAAATCCTTCTTTGCAGCGCAGCAGGTACAGCTTCTTCCTTGGCCTGCGTGTTCCCCGGATATGTCGCCAATTGAACATGTGTGGGATGTCATTGGTCGGCGTCTTGCTCGTGATCCTCGTCCTGTTGCGTCTGCAGACGAACTTTGGGTACGCGTACAAACGATATGGAATGCTCTTCCTCAGTCAGACATTCAAACTTTGTTTGACTCCATGCCACGTCGTGTAGCAGCACTTATTGCGGCGCGTGGTGGCCACACAAAATACTGATTCTGATCTCTTGTTCTTGTTTGTTTGCTTTGAACATTTAATCATTTATTTGTACCACTACAACTCAACTGTGTATTAAATTGCATTCAATTATGACGATTCCTTCTTGGTGTTGCAATTTTCACAAACGTGAGTGTATGTAGCAAATTAAGCTACATTTTCTCTGGTTTTTTGATCACCCTGCCAGAGATTGAAACTGCATTAATGTTTTGCTATTTTCTCTCGGAATATAAACTTATCAATACAAGTCAGTAGATTGCAGTTTGACAGATAACTAATCATTCGAGAGGCAGAGTTAAGCTTATATCCTTGTATTAAGTAAAAGAAGTATTGCAATCACGAAACATTCCGAGTATCAATTTCAACGAAAATAACCATTTTGACAACTAACGATGTTTTGAGTGACATCTGTACATAAGGACAGAATAAAGGACTTTTTTTTTTCCAAACGGATAATAAAACATTTAAAATGGATTCAGAGCAGATTTTTTCTTGGCGTTTGTACCTGCGTGCGTATATATGTATTTCCCATAACTCAATAGACTCAGAACGTTGAAATTTTGTATATAGGACTGCTATAACATGTGTTGGGTACCTTCCTTTCTGGTTGCAATCGGCCGTAGCAAAAGTATATATAAATATATATAAACTCAAAATAAAAGTAATTAAAAGTAAATTTAAAACCTATGATTTGAGCTAAAGCTACAAAGAAATAAACCAATATTTGATAATAATTTATGATAAGAAACTTTCCATATACCGCCTCCAAGGAACAGAAATTCAATTTAAAAACATGAATGAAAAAAAATTGTCAGAATTAATAAGTATTTTAAATTAGTATTTTCTAAAACTTTTTTGCTTCAAAGGAGGTCTACACAATACTAATTTAAAATATTTATTAATTCTGACAAAAAATTTTTTTCATTGTTTCAAATTGAATTCTGTTCCTTGGAGATGGTATATGGGAAGTTTCTTATTATAAATTATTATCAGTTATTGGTTTATAAATGCATACATATATATATGTCTGCGCTCTGTTACTTGGCTCCGTGAGCTCATTTTTTATACTTGGTAAATTGTGCATTTTTTGCTTTCAAAATGATTGAATTATGTTATTCTTATCTCCCGGTTAAGGTTTTTAGGCCTTTAGTTAATCTGCATGCAACAGTCGTAGAATTATCAACAATTGAAAAGTTTTTTAAGTGTGGCTAAGCCTAATTTTTTTTTAACATAGCAGCCATATTTCTTTACTTTTGAAACTTGGCAGAATAATGAATGAAGTCAATTTCTGCACCTTCAGTGTCTTCTTGCCGAGTGGGACCAAAAGTAAACTTTAAATTCTGTGCACCGAAAAAATCTGTCTTCTTGCATGCTAGCCGAATCATTTACTTTTGTGTAGAAGCTTTAACTGTAATTCTAAAAATGGTTATTTTAATTGCTTTAACTGTATTTGGTGTTTTAAGTTTTTCTATATTTTTCAATTTTCAATGAAGATATTTGAGGTTTTATAAATTTTTGCCTTGTCGCGAACTAAGAACTGAATTATCTGAATGAGAAATATATCCTTAATGAATTTCGAGGAAATGAATTTTAGTGAAATGCAGCAAAATTTGCGTATAATTTAATATTCCGTGCAAGGAAGTCATGTGCTGTCTGCATCACATATTTTAGAATAATTCTTATATATTTACCATTAGCTGTTGTTCTTAGATAAGTTTTTCGACACGAAACTTTCTATTTGAGTTCTAGCACTCTTACTAAGAGCGATGGAACTACGGAACTAAGAGTGATACTAATAGCTCTACTAATAATCAATATAGCCAAATACCCTCTTCACTAGCCTTATGTTCATATAAAATTTTAAGAAAAGAAAATAGAAAATCTTTCTAAAGAGAGGTAAATTGCAACAAATAACAAGACAAAAGGTAAAATTGAAACTTAGAATTTGTTGAAAACATTGAAAGTCAGTTTTATAAAATAGTATTTAAAAAAATGTAATTCTTTAATCTAACAAAGAACAGTTAATAAGATAAGAAAACTAGCGAGTTAAACCCAGTCTGGTTTCCATTTTTTTACTTTTTAGGGGAACTATTTTTTTCTAAGGCAAAATTTCAAAATTTGCTTTCTAATAAAGATTGGGTAAGAGAATTTTTTTAATTTTTAAAGATTTTTTTTAGTCACGCCATCATGGTAGTTCTGACATCATGTAGAATAGATGCCGACGTGTACAGAATATGCGAGAAGTATTCGTATCTCTGGATTGAGTACCGAGCTATATCAGTGTAATTTTGGTTTATTTATTTGCTACACATAGTAAAAAACATTAAATCCACGAACTATGCATCTAGTAGATATGTATATACTCCTTCGTGCAGATGTTGTACGCCTGCAGATATTCGACAGATAACATGCTTCTACATGTACTCCTTAACATGTTAGGCAGCATATTAAGGGTTATCTTTCGAAAGACTTCATTCATACCTAGGCGCAAGCCCAATTCTTCTCCCTTCTGTACTACTGATAAGAGACACCTGACTTCATTATTACCTAAAATGACTTGTTTTGTGTTCAAACGTGTGGGGTTAATGAAGGATACTTTAATAGGGA
>KK119898.1:376427-390434 GCA_000611955.2 Stegodyphus mimosarum | reverse complement strand
ACTATGCACAATTCAGGGGCTTAGAAATTTTCATTAATTTAATTAAGTTTTCATTAATTAGCTGAAGCGAAAAACAGTCTGGAGCTCTGTCCTGCTGTACCTAAAAATGGACCATCCGCTACGGAACCGATTCAGAGAACCGATTCACTTTACTGAACAAATGATCAGCGCTCCGGCGAAAACGGAACGGCAGTTTTTTAACAGTTCACCGAGAGCTGTTGTTGGAAAGTATGCCAAAAATTCCTCTTAATGTAAACACTAACATTTTTTTGCATTTTTATTATTTACCGGAAACGTCTGTGACCTTTTTTTATGTATTTATGTGTATACATATGTGCTTTTGGTTTGCTTGTGTTCCATCTAGTATTTAATAAACAAAACGAAACTGACCACTTCTGTTTGCAAATGAATGGAGCTTTTTTTCCCCATCTGGCAGTACGAGGGTCTGTTTAATATGTAGGATATAGGAACTAGTTCCTCAGAATCCCAGCTGTCAGCGCTTCGGCGCTAGTCGGAGATCTGGGTCCTTCGGAGTCGTGAATATTCGCACTTTTATCGCTTCACTATTCGCTCTTTCTATCGCTTCTGCTCTAGCCGCAAATCTGGCTCCTGCGGACTCTTAATTATTTGCTCTCTTCTCTTCCTGGAAGTCATCCCATCGAATTTCATTTCGATTTGGTGTTTTTTTGCATTCGTAAGTCGTGAACAACTAACCGTACCGTCGCCACAATTTGTACCGCACATCTTACTCTTCTTGGTAGGCGATTCTAACCACTTACATCGCAAGAGCATGCAAGGGAAAGGAGATGAATTTCCATTGTGAGTTTAACCGTCTCATGAACGAGAATGTTGCCGAGGATGCACCACAGAGAGTGACTGAAATGCATCCACAAGAAAGAGGAAAAACGTTTCTCACTGTCTAAGTTTAAAGGAAGAATACCTCGAGGAAAGGATTTTAACATCTCTCTTTTCATATCATCAACATCTCGATAGTATATTGTAAGTGCCTCATGCTGCAAAAAATACGTATGTAAAACGAACATCCCCAGATAGCACGCCTCCAAAAATATACGTACAATTTTGGTGAAATAAGGGTATGGTATTTTTTTGCATGTTACTTTTACTAAATTTATACGAAAAAAAAAAGGCTGAAGATATTGTAGACGCTTTATCGTTATTTTCCACACGTTATTTTTACTAAAATTATACGAATCCGAATTTACTAAAAAAAAACTTCCGCTTTTTTGGTATATTACATTCGTAACTTTTACGAATATACGAATCCGAATGTACTGAAAAAAACTACCGCTTTTACGATATATTTCGTTCGTCACTTTTACGAATATTATACGAATTCTAAAAACTGAAAATGAAGTTTATGAATTCATAATATTTAGTGTTTTTCTGGCAATTTACTTTCTTTTCCTTTTCCCACGAACATGAAGAAAAGGGAATGCAAATGTTTCTTTTTTCCAACAGTATTTTAATGTGCTATCAAAATTATTTTTGCGTTTAATCGTCTTTACGTTTAAAATTAATTTTCTTCTGATTAAAATCCTCTGCGAATTGGCAAACAAGCTTGATATTTTATATAAATTTAAATTACTTTAATCAGTATTCTAATATTCATACATGAGGCTAAAATTCAATGAATTTTAACTTGTGAGCTAAATTTTTATATACAGTTGCAAAAAAATATATTTTCTTGATTTAATGATTTTTCTTGATTTCTTGATTTGATTCTTTTCAAAATAACTTATTTATTTTCTTTTATCAAACTTGTTATTTTTATTCATATCAAAACTTAGATCAATTTACGCAATTTAATTTCCTTTATAAAAATATCATGACTCATTCAACCTGTAGTAAGTTGTGTATTAAGTTTGTGCTACTGATTATTTTATTAAGTAAGTTGGTCAATTAAACTCGAACAAGGCGTCAGCGAATCTTTCATCTCGAGGAATAGAATAATATATAGAACAGAAGATGCTTGAAAATATTTAAGTTCTTAAACAATAGTTTAAAGTAGACCAAAGACATATGCTTCGGATCGTTGATTATAATCAACGATGCATTTATGCGCATTAGTTATGTATGAACGTAATCCTTTCATTTATTTTCCTAAACTTCTTTTCGAAGCGACCTGAGAGTAATTTTTTTCTCTCCGCAAAATTTTACTTTTCAGAAAGCAAATCACTCATTTTCGGCAATTCTAAGTTTTCTATAGCTTGCATGCGATTCCAAATGCTGGAAGTTCCCACGTATTTGTGACCTTGCTCAAAATAACTTCTAGCCAGGGATAAATAGAAAGGGCTGGGTCATTCCTTTGTTCGACTCCTCGCCGACGCGAGCCTCATGGAGGGGGTTAACTGGTAGTAATCTGACGTCACTGTTATGCACCTGCTCTGATTTCGCGCGTTTAAAACTGCAGTTTCATTCAGTTTGCGAGACGATTTTCTGGAGGTTGCATATCTCAAATTAATTTTAATCATACATATTTGTTTTCTAATAATGCAAATATTTAAAATAAATCGTGTATATATATGTATATATATAGTTTTAATCAGTTTTCCTTTTAAATTCTGCATTTAAAGTATCCTTTATGTAATATGGCTTCTTGTGCTGTAGCAACGTGCCGTAACACTTATAGAAATACGAAAGGAAGAGATATTGTATTTCATGCTTTCCCAAAGGACAATTTGATTTTGACGAAAGAATGGATACATAAATGTCGAAGACAAGATTTTATTAATGTGAAAAACGCAAGAATTTGCAGCGAACATTTTCTGTGCAGTGATTATGAAGATGATATGAGAAATCGCTTGCTTGGATTGCCACAAAGGAAACTGTTGAAATGCAATGCTGTGCCGAAAGTAAATTTATCGTGTGATGTAAACGAAATAACACCAAGAAATCGGAGACATTTGAAAAGAAAACTAATGCAGAGTGCTTTTGAAAGACTACACGAGTTAAGTCCAAAGAAAATTTATTTTGAGGCCGAGAACGAAATTAAAGCTGACAATAATAAATCAAATGTGAATGATTTTGAAATAAAACTTACAAACGACAATGCCGTAAGTGACAATATCTCTGAATGCCCTAATTGTAAAGATAAACAAGAATGCATTGATAATTTGAAGAACAAAATTATATTCTTAGAAAATTGTAATAAAATATTGAAAAATAGAGAAAAGAAAAATTTTAGAATGTTTGCTCAGCGACAAAAAAGGTGGACGACATCTAGAAAGAAATTTGTATCGGAAATTCAAAAATTAAAATCCCAAATAGCAAAATTTAGGAAAAAACAGCACAGATCGGAGAATTTGGAAAAACGCCTACAGCATATTTTTACAAAGACGCAGATTAACGCATTGCTAGAAAAGAAGGAAAAAATCAGGTGGACTAGTGAAGATATTTCACGCTGTATTGTCATAAGAGCTCTGTCATCTAAAAGCTACGATTTTTGGAAAGAAAAAATGGGCATTCCTTTACCTAGCACTAGCACATTAAAGAGATGGTGCGCTAAATTTTCATGTAGCCCAGGAATTCAGAGTGATGTTCTTGCTGTAATGAAGGAAAGATGCGAATATTTGAATTCTGTAGAAAAAATATGCGTTCTCAGTTTCGACGAAATGCATATAGATTCTAAACTCTGTTACGACTCTAAACTGGACCAAATACTTGGTCCTTTTCAAAAAGTGCAGTTTGTTTTAATCAGAGGTCTCATTTCGCAGTGGAAACAACCAATATTTTTTGATTTTAATACTCCAATGAAGCAAGAACTTCTTTTTTCACTCATAAGACATATTCAGTCATCTGGAGTAGAAGTGAAAGCAATAGTGTCTGATTTAGGAGGATCTAGTACTTTGTGGAAAGAGTTACAGATTTCGATCAATAGTTCTGAGTTTCCAAATCCAGTATTGCAAACGAAAAAAATATGGGTTTTTGCAGATTTAGCGCACTGCCTCAAATTACTGAGAAACCACTTTTTAGATAAAGGATTTATTTTAGAAGATGGAACTGTTTTAAATGTTGATATTATTAAAGAGGTTTTAAATAGAGATTCAGGAGAAATTAAATTGTGTCACAAACTAAAACCAAATTATTTAATGGTCAAGGGAAACGAGAGACAGAAAGTCGCTCCAGCGAAAACATTATTTTCAAGAACTACCGCGAAAGGTATACTCCACCTCACAGGAAATCAAAAAGCATCTGACTTCTTTGAGTTAATCGACAGTTTTTTCGATATTATGAATAGTACCAAGCCATACCCTCCTTCAGATAAAATACTTAAAGCAGCATTTGGATTAAATGAACATCATGAAAAACAAATTCAAGTTTTGGAATTAATGAAGAAAGTCATTGGTGGATTAAGAGTTCAGGGAAAATCCAACATGCTGCCTTTCCAAAAAGGAATAATAATTTCAATAAATTCTCTTTTTGGCCTACACCAGGATCTAAAATCATCGTATGATGCTAAATATATTTTAACATCTAGATTAACTCAGGATGCACTTGAAAGTCTCTTTAGTCAGATTCGAGGGCTTGGTAGGTTTAATGACCATCCATCACCTAGTGAAGTTATACGCCGCTTAAAGCAATTAATACTCGCTAATAAGCTGCCAAAATTATCTTCAAAAGTGTGCACGACTAAAGAAAGCAGAAATATTGATTCATATTTAACATCAGAACTACTTGAAATGGCTTTGAAAACTGAGGAGGAAGATGCTTTTCCATTAAATACTATTGATGATTTGGATTTGGATTTCATAGAGGAACCTTCTCCTATGGCTTGGGAATTAGAATTGAATTCCGCCAGACAATTTTCGACCGCCGAAAAAGAAGCATTAACATATGTTGCAGGTTATATTGCCTACCGTGTGCGAGACAAAGACCCGTCATTGGGAACAATATCTAAAAATAGTGCTGATGAACCAATATTTAATTCAGAATGGATTAAATTATTGTCCTTAGGAGGTTTGACTACACCTTCCCATTCATGGATGAATACAGTTTACGAGTTCGAAAAAATATTTTGTGCAGTTCATGGTACAACTTACTACAAAGGGAAGCATGTAATTGGCTCTTTAATTAATAAACTGGAGAAACATTATCCTGAAGTTAACAGAGAAGCAATTCGTTTATTTTGCAGAGTGCGAACTTTTATTAGAATACGTTTCTTAAATAGAAATGCATATGTTTTTTCCCAAAGAAAAGCAACCCAAAAGGCAAAAAAGTGGATTGCTTCGAATGTGGCAGCCAATAAATAATATTTCAACAGCTTGTAGTTGAATTGCGACTGTACAAGTAAGCATATATAATATGTTTTGATTTGAAATATTTTTAGATGACATTTTAGAAGTTAATAGCATAAAGCATATTTCAAATAAGAACTAATTTTATTAAGTTATTTTTATTGTATCCTGTGTTATTATTAATTCGATTTTGTGCTAGCTTAGCATTCTAGACAAAATATAATAGTATAATATTAAAGTAATTGGCATAAGAAGACTTGTCTCATTAATCTCCACTTTTGAAAAATTAAATAATGTTTTAGGTACTGTGAGTAAAGTTGTTTTGTCTAAATTAAGATAACAATCTTACATGTATTTATTTAAATGTAATATGATGAAAGCCTAAGTTACAAAATTATTTAAAAAAATATCTATTATTATGTTGAATCGGAAGAAAAATATGCCAATGTAAAATTTACAGTTAGGCTGAAACTCAAACTTAGATTAGCAGAAATTTTGCCATATATAACCATACATGTTTAAATCTATGCCAATTTAAGGTTGTTTTTGGTTAATTTTAAATAGTTGTTATTATAGTTATCTTAGAAGCAGTAGTAGAGTTCTCTTAGTTAACATGCAGATAAATAAATGATTAGAAATAAACAGGCATGTAAAGAAAAAAAAAATCCCTGCAAATTAAAAAAAAGTAACTTTATGCTAAGAGTAGCGCATTTTGTCTGTTATTTTAAAATTGAGTAAGTACTATTAAATTTTTTAATGTTCAATGTAAAATGCATACTGCAGTAACATTGTCTCTTCCAAATTGTAGCTATCTTTCACACACAGCTTATTTTAAACGCTGGTTCTTCAAATTTAAAACGCTAATTTCTATGTTGTGAATTGCATCTCCGCGCTCAGTGTCATCCTGGCTACGTCATCACTCCTCACTGCTTGTTTCAGGGGGAAAAGGTCTATGAGCTAGCCCTTCTCTTTTAAGTCCTGCTTTTAGCAAAGATTCTGGTTCTTTGGCTCTTAGAGATTGTGGGGGCAAAGGCTTGCCTGTGGTCACTTTGTTTACAACAAAAAAAAAAATTTTCCCAGCTGTGCCCTACGGCCATTTCTCTTTCATTGAGTTCTCGGAATCAGGAGCGTTTTCATGCACTGCTGAAAGAAAGCAGCAATCAGGTGGTCCATAGAATATTAGTTTTTCATTTAAACAACGAATTTCATCGGCGAAAGATTTCAGTTGATCTGAAGTAAGTGCACTTTCATACTTTTTCTATAATTATTTAAACTCTTTATTATTATAATTTTTATTATTACACTAGAACTCCATTTATCTGGACTGTATGAAAATTTACTGTTTGTGTCTAAACCAGCATGTCTGGTATTCGGTTTTAAAGAAAGAAAACTTTTAAACTTTATGATCGCTTATGAAATAAAATAAGGATAAGTAAAAAATTTCTTCTGAAGAATAAACGTATTTAGCGTACAAAAAAGTAATTGAAAGAATTATTTGGATTTTTTTATAGTAAGGTTGTGACGTTAGTCCAAACTGTTCCAGTTTGTCCGCATATTTGGAATTCTAATACAGTTTCGTCCAAAATATTGCGGACTTCTCATATATTTATTGCTGAAGTATGTATTGCTATGATGAATGAGAAATTTTCGTACACTAATTACAGTTAATTTTATTTCCAAATGAGTCACATTTTAAGCAATATTAAAAATTTCAGCACTTAATATGAGGTTCTTTGGCTTTCAATAATGCCTGAATTCTTCTGAGCATTTCTTTTATCGAAGACTGCAGTGCTGCAATAGATCTTTGCCATAATCCCATATCTGAAATTTCTAGATCTTTTTCGAATCTGAAGTTTATAGATGCAAAGTAATTTGTCAGGATCTTAGATGTATTACTTATCAGATTTATCTTTAAGTAGTTGGACTGAAGTCTCATTGCGGAGGGTAAAAAAACTCAAATTAAAAACTTTTAATGAGTTTTGATTTAAAACTTTTTAAATAATTAATGAACTAAAAGATAACTAATTTAGTATATAGTTTAGTAAGAGCTAGAGATTAACTAATTCCCTTCACACAATTCATCTACAGGTTTAGAACACAAATAATAAAAGCATGGGACGTCCGTGATCAATTTATAAAAATAATGGCTGATATGCTGGAGAATTAATTAGATTAATAGATTTCGTTAAAGACGCCCGTATTTTTCAATTAATTTAATAATACGGTCGCCGCATTGAGTAAGGTATGTAATGGAAGTTTACTATATGACGGTATGAATTAAAATTTATAAATACTGAAGTGGAAATTTCCCAAAATGAAATACTCAGTGCATTTTATATGCGTCTTATAATACTTCAACTATATTTCAAAACTGAAACTATATGAAGTGTGAAATTATTACAATTTTTCCTTTTTACTGTTAAGGTGCTGTTCTCGGAACATCGAAAGAGAAGGATTTCTCCTTCACAAAAATATCTCAAGAAATCAAAGATTGACTTTGACTAAGAGCAGCTAGATATAGAAAAAGACTGCAGAACAAACAGCTCAACGAAACCTGTTGAAATTGTTCATTGAAGAAAATTACGCTATTAAATCTGAGTTAATGTTAGCCTATAAAATAAACCTAATTCTTAAATTAATTTCATGCGTATTTCTTTTGTAAGTATTACAGTTTATAATACTTAAAAACCTGAAATTTGATATTTGTAAATTAGTGTGGAATATGTTCATATGAATTTTATAATTTAAATAACTCACTGTCATCATATGAACGTAATCGAAAATGCACGGAATTTGACAACAAATTAATTTATTAAATGAATAAAAAATGAGCGAACTTCTAACTGCTTCGTGTTATCCAATTGTGTCCTTTTTAAATCATTTAGTACCATAAAACTATGATGTCAAAACAATTGGTATGTTCATGTCAACATCTACATTTATAATTATGTTCGAGAAAAAGTCGCATGAAATAAATATTTAAAAACTTCAGATTATTACTAAACAAATTAACGCTTTAAAATTCCATGTTTATATAAAATAAAATAAAGAGCATATTCAGATAATTTTGAATTTGCATAATTTTATGAAACTATTAATTTTTTATAGATTGATTAGTTACATTGTAATAAGGAACTTTTTAAAAACACCTCGATAAATCATTTCTTCTGTAGAGGTGAACTTTTAGCACTGATCTAATATAAGACGTAAAACTGAGAAAGATAACAGTAATAGATTATAATGCATTGCAAGATTGACTGATAAATGTACAATTTTTACATATCATAATTATGTCTGTAACTATATGCCGAAAATTTTTAAAACAGAAGTTACTCGATTAACTTGCAGGTGCTAATTAATGATATATTTTCTTTCGCATGTTCTTGATAGACAAAATCTTAACAAAGGAATATAGATATATATCTATGCGCATTATCTGAAGATATGAATGCAATATTTGAGAAATTAAACATTCATTTTCAAGGAAAGTAAGTAAAAAAAAACAACTTCGTAGCTATTGGAAAGGTAAGTTTTCACAATATCCCTCCTGGTCTATATTAAAAAATTTTAAGATAAGATTTAGCATGCTAAAATAATCTAAATGTATGATGTTTTGTTCTGCGGTGCAGTTGTTTAATGAATTCGATAATTTTCTGTATTGTAGTTTAATAAATAACTGTATGATGCAGTTATTTACTAAAGTCAGTTTTGCTAAATAACACTTAAATAAATTTTCCGTGTTTCCAAAGGATATTTTCTTATGCCAGGTAAACTAACGGTAGCATTAATTGATTCATAACATAGAATTCAAGTTTACGAAATTTATTGCATATTTTGCATTTGCGAAATTTATTGCATATAAAAATATTCACTTTGAAATGAAATATGAAATATTAAAAGGGATTTTTCAGCCTTTAAGTGTAACGTAATTTTTAATATAAAAATCATATTTTCACTTTTTATCATAAAAAACCTTTGCATAGATTTATATAAAAATTATGAGATTAATATATGTACATTTTACGAAAAATGCACACATAAATGCAGTAAAAACGTAATTGAAGATTTCTAAAATTTTTTACCAAGAATCGGCATTTACACACGGTAAAGACGAGAATTGATGGACTTAAAGTTTTACCAAAATCACTCGCATATGCAAAGAAAAAATAGGGAAGATTTAGGTAACTTTCTACCAAATATATACGTTTTTGTACCGTAAAATACTGGGAAGATCTACGTAAATTTCTATCAAATATATACGTTTATTTACGGTAAAAGGTCGGGAAGATTTACGTAAATTTTTACTAAATATATATGCATATGCGAAGCAAAAAAAAACTGAAAAAACTGGAAGCAAGTGTCCAGGAAAAAATAGTAGATATTTACGTATATGCGATAAATATAGGTAAATTTTTAGTAAAAATATAAGTAAAGCCCTGAAATTTACATATATTATACGTAGGAGTTGCGAATGAACCGCAATCTTAGCGCATAAAAATACCTAAATTTTACGTAAAACTTACGTAAAATATACGTAAATATCTACTATTTTTTTCTGGACACTTTTCATGATATTTTGACGTTAAACGAAACGTTTTTTAGACGAAGGGCCATTCGTAAATTGCACGTATTTTTCTCGTGCAATGTATGAATGCATGCTGCCTGGGTTCGTGCCTTTTCCGGCGTTCGAACTGACCAAACATCACGGTACCCGGCTTCCTATCATCATGACAACAGGATCGCAAAACTTATATTTAGACCAATACATGAAACGATTTCTAAATAACTGAATATGCCATGGCATAAATATCTCACAAATTTAATTTATTCATACAAATCATTCCTTTGGTGAAAACTGCAATTTCCAATTCATGGCAGTTGTATTATTCAGGTTAAAGATGCAAGAAACAAAATACAAATATATTCAATTTAAACTTCGGGATGTAATCTAGTTACAGAGTAACACTAAGCACAGAATAGGAAAAGCGCATAATATATATTCCGTAAAATTCAATTGAATTTACATATAAGCCAAAAGTTCTCCAACTTCTCTTTTTATTTAACAGCAGAATTCAATGCATCCCTGCTACAAACAAAGACAATGCATTTGAAATCATCTCCAGCAGTTCCGTCTAACAGATAATCCATTGATAGAAAGGAAAGGAATATAAGAACAACTAATACTGAATGTCGAAAACTTTTGACACGAACATCTGAGCCACGTTTGTTGACACATTATTTTCCATACAAAAAGACTTTTATGCATTTAAAATTAACTTTATTTCCGTGGTTATACAAACCTATTAAATGGAAGAAAATGAATTTAAAATTACATTTTTCTTAAAATGTAAAGTGTTTCATTAGATTTTTCTTTGGTAAAATACGTATGTGAGGCTTGAAGTTCCATTAAAAATTGCTAGTACAGTTAAACAAATTTTATCTCTAAAATCGATATTTAAAACACATTCGCAGTTTTATTTACATCAAAAATTTTTATTACAGCGAAATAATATATAAATTTATGTTTTATATGTGAGAAGATAAAGTTAAGTTCTGAAAGAGGCTTCAAGTTTCCTTCTGTAGCGAACTTTCTTTTAATGTTAGATTTTTCTCTTTGCTCCTGTATACTGCATTTTGATAAATGTACACGGTGGACATAAATTCTTTCTTCGACTACAAAGAGTTGTTATGCGGAAAATATTATAATTAGACATATGTAGTGTTTCAGAGATGGTGTTTGGAGTAATTGAGCTTTTCTTTAATTAAGTAATAGTGTACTAGTAAATTTTAGAGCGTACATGAATTGTAGCCTAAAAGTTATAAAATTCGTTACTCTCGATCTTGTAACTGTTTCTTCAATATTTGCTATGTAATACTTGACACAGCAAATGTTATTCTACCGCCAACCATGATAGTGATCAATAACTCTAAATACTGTACCGTAGGGGACAGCTTCGAATCCAGGGGAAGGCATATGTGTTTGTAAACAGATAATGCCTATGCGGTATGTGGGCTGAAAAACCTTCTCGAGCGGCTGCTGGTAGGGGAAGAGGTGTAGGAGCCCTTCAGACCCGTCCCCGTCGGGTTGCTATCCTTCGAAGTTGTGGGCGGAACTGCGCAAAGTTTTAGTGTCACATGTATGATGCCCAAGGCTCTTGACAACGGCAGGAGCAATCTTGACTCCTTTCCACGATGAATTTCGTGAGCTTCTTTCAGACAAGCCAGATTTGTCACAACAAGAGCTGTTATTCTAGCCTCCAATGCATCAATATTATGAACTTATGTTGCAAAAACTGTGTCCTTGATAAATACTGCTTATTTCACGAAAGCTCTGAGCAATCTTATCGCTCAAAACACATCTGCCTCTTCTTGGAAAGATATTACGAATTTCTGTAAACTTTCTCATACCTATCCCTGGGTTCTTAACATCTGGAAGACAGCGTCCACACAAATTTCTAAACTACCGGTGTTGAGGTACTTTGTTTCATGATACCATAATAAACACTTTAAGATTTCAGAGTTCGAAGCACACAAACTTGCAAAATGGAATTTTGAACAAACTGAAAGTTTTACTACTGAATAAAATCAGTCTCCGTCATTTTTTCGGTATGTGTCGAGGCTCTTTTCATTCTCATTAATTATAAATAAAATATAAATTTCATCTTCTACACTCATTTTAATTATTTTGTCACATAAATCAAGCTAGGCTATTCTAACAATATTACAATTATTGGCTTAAGCATGAAATTGTGACTATCGTATTACGGAAGCAGATTTTGTAACATATAGCTTGAACTTGCATAAGTATACAGAAAGTATATGTGCATCTACGGTAGAAATATCTAAAAGATGATATTACATTATCTTCTTTTGAGATCCTAGAAGATTGTAAGCATATTACAATCAAATCATTTCACAAAATAAGAGGAATCAAGCATTTGCCTTGCTTATCACCATACCTTCGAGATATATCAGAAAATTAAAAATATTAACCTTTACGTAAGTACACCATGTATTTCAAGAGTATTTTACAATATGATTGCAAAAAATGAACAACTGTCATTTGTTCGTATTTAAACTAGAATTATTTCTGCAAATACTCTTAACCCGGCGGAAGGCGCACCAAGAAAAGTTACTTGAGCGGGCGCGTGGGGTTTCACATACCCCAATATTTAAAATAAGATTAAAAAAATATTTTATTTAGTTTTAAATCAGTTTTCTTATTTATTATACGTGAATAAACCTTAGGTTACCAAAAATTAATTCCAATATTAAGCTTATAGAGTTAAAATAAAAATAAATGAAAATAATAACAAAACAGACATCATACCTTTAAGTTTTGTTGCATCTCTAATGCACAATGCTTATTTTATCTGGTTACATTTTGAACATAATACATTAATATGTTCTTGGCAAAGAAAGATTTCACATTTTATACATCTCATTCGAGTTTTTCTATCCTTAGCTTGAGGACATTCACCACATCTTTTATACTTAATTATTTCGAATTTTATAGATTCGTTTGAATTATTCGTAGAAACTTCTGCTCTTCTTTTGCACGCCGTACGTAAATTTCTCGCTAACGTATTAATATCTGATCTTTGTTGAATACGATTTTTAATTAGTTCCAATGTTAAGTCCTTCAAAAACAGGCGTCTGCTTCTATATCTGGTTGGTGGATTAGCAGTTGAAAGCAATATGATTCGAGCATTTATTGCAGCAATATTCAGAGCAGAAAAAATATTACCATTGGTCATCTCCTTGTTATTTTGGCAACTGAATAGCTTGCTCCCATTTCGTCTACCGTATCCACTGCTCCTTTAGTCATATTATAAAAACATATCATTTCTGGCTTTTTATTTTCTCCAGTAGTATCATCTATAGCATCATCGTTATGTAATGTTGAAAGCATAAGAGCAGTTTTTCCTTTTTTAGGAACATAAGAAATTAATGTTTTATCTTTTTCAAAACCAAAAAGTGTAGAAAATATTTCCCTTCCCTTAGAAGTAACAAAAGTAGGAGGAATTTCCCTTTTGTTTTTCCGCATTGTTCCTACAAGTGTCAGCTTTTCTTTTAGAAGATCCGCAGGTAGTGGGTAACTCGTATACCAGTTATCTGTAGTAATGTTTCTGCTAGATTTATGCAGTGCTTGAATTAATCTTTTCACAACGTCAGATGGACTAGTACTGTGTACCGCAGTATATTTCTGGACTGGCTGTGTACCGCAGTATATTTCCATATTAGAAGTATAAAAAGTTCTTGAGTCTACCAGTGCAAAAATCTTGATTCCGTATTTTGCTGGTTTGTTCGGCATATATTGCCGGAACCCACATCGGCCTCAAAAGGGTTCAAGTTTCTCGTCAATAGTGACGTACTCACCTAAATTATAAGAATCTTTGAAATTTGAAATAAATTTTTCAAAGAAATCTCTAATTGCGGCTAATTTATCAAAGAGTTTTCTCTGTGGCCTGTCTAGCAATTTGTCGAAACGCATGCAACGTAAAAGAAATAAAAATCGCTTATAGGGCATTGTTGTGTGAAAAATTTCAATACCTGTACCGTCAGTAGCCCAAAGGTCCTTTACGTTGAGATGTGATGACTTGTGAAGACCACATAAATATAAAAGTCCTATAACTGCTTTTATCTCGACCACGTCAGTAGGTTTTGCATCTCTTTCACGTTTATAATGTAAAACTATCTCAGAAATATATAAATTCGTACATTCTACAATTATTGACAATATACTATTATC
>KK119898.1:351722-376120 GCA_000611955.2 Stegodyphus mimosarum | reverse complement strand
TTGCTGCGAGTAGAAATACTTATTGTTATACTCTAGAATTTAATTTCTGAAATAACTATTCCATCAGGAAAACACTTACGTGGACAGGCGCGTGGGGTGTGTCATACCCCAGTTCCAACAAATGCCAATAAATCTTTTTCTGAAACATACATATGCAACAGTAAACCGGATCTGAAGGTTATACACTACTAGAAACTCAGCTACTGAAAGGGGTACAAAATTACGGTTTCACAAGTTGGGAATATTCCACTATTTTGTAGTGGTGGGGTATAATACACCCCACGCGCCTTCCAGGGGGTTAAAATTCACCAATGGAATTTTCCAGTTGAATTCACTGATACCTTTTCTGTTGTAGAAATACTTTTCTAATTTATTAGACTGAAAAAATATCTTATTTTATTTTATAACAATTTAAATTATGAGTTCTATGACTCAAGTAATTATTGTTACAACAAACAACATGGCTCAAGAGAAAACAAACCTAAAGCAGTTGAAGTCTCTTATTCCTTTTCCGTTTATCATGGGCGTAAGCTATAATACCGCCTTAATCTGAATCCAAAGCTGAACCAAAAGCATATGAAGAACATATGAACATAATTTCATATGATCTTCACTTGTTTTGTGTTCATCTTTTCTTGGACCATTCTGCATATAGTAGAGGGAAGTATATTACATCAATAACTCAGTTCTTTATGCTCAACTTGGCCAACCACTTTATGTGTAATCATTTTTTTTTCAGAACATTTCAATTAATACCCAGAATTAATTTGAATTAATGCCAGCATACCTAATTAATACCCCTCATTAATTAGGTAGTGAATAATACTTTTTAATTGCCTGTAGTTTATACTTCAGCGAACTCATAACTAAAATTTCAATTTGCTTTCAAATCTTTAGGCTGATTTACGCATTATCAAGGAGCTTTAGCAGGTGATTTCTGTAAAACTGTTATAAAGTTGGAGTCACGTTTTATTAGAAAAACACCTAGGTCTTATTTTACCCATATAAGATTTCACAAGAACCAAATTTTTCTTATTTTTTACCCATTTCACATAAGGCTAAAAGGAAATATTAAAAATGTATGAAAAAGAAATTTACATAGTATACATTAAAGTCCAGAAGATAAATGTGTGTGTCTGTGTGTGTATATACATAAACATAGATATATGGTGTGTCTGTGTGTGTGTGTTATTTGTTACTCGTGTTTTGCGCTTTATAAAGTTAGGATATTTTGAACAATTTCACTATTTAAAATTATATAAAATTTCACAAGATTCACTTCGAGTTAATTCTCCAAGAAGATCTACAAAACTCGTATGCAAAATCTTTCTTAATAACTCAGATATCTCCAAACTAATTTAATATTTTTTGGATCTTTTAACATAGACGTCATTCTGTTCAATCGTAGGAGAAAAAAAATATTCTCTCAAATATTTCACAGCATGAAAGAAAACAACCCCGAGGCTTGCATATCCTCCGGTAGCGTTCATTTTCAAGAACATCCTCAGAATTTATCCGATCATATAAGTCAACCTTTTCCGCTTTCAACATTCTTTTGTTTAAAAACAGTTTTAAAACTATTATCTGGAATAAATCAGTGAAATCCTTTTCAAAAGAATAACGCATCTCTTGACTAATCTTTTTTTATAACTCTTTTGAAACAAATGATCCAGTGAGTTTTAAGGTAAAGGACTAAACCGCATGTTTAATGGCTTTTAAAATATACCGTATTATGATACAGCAGGATATTCACAAAGATAACGATGTAAGAGTAAGGTGGCTAGCTACAAGCTTTGTTTCCGAAATACTGAAGCTAGATATGATTTGAGTAAAATATTCATTGCCCATTAGTGAGCTGAGAAAAAGTTTAAAACTTTTGCATGCAAACACAATCGAGATACTCGAGAACTATTTCCTTGATGCAAGTTTCTTTCCAGAATTCATTATCGATTGAAACTGAAGAATGTTTTCCAGTCTAAAGTTCAACTGCGATACAAATATTGACCGATTTGGTGGATAATGCGATGTAAAATAGCACTATAACTTTTAAATGTGTAGTTAGCCTTTGAAAATACTAATTTTCTAAGTTTAATTTTGCACTTAAATATATTGAGCATAAAATTTTGTGTACAACAATTTAAAGTACATAACTCTACTAATTTAGCTATTCTTATAAATATTTTCACCTAACTCTGCATCCCTGACAATTGCTTAGAAATAACCTGCTAGGTTTCGCTACGACTACACTCAACATGTATATAACCACAGTTTGAAACTTAAGTACATTTGGATTCTCTATTTCTGATGGATCAATCCTCACTAGTGATCAGTGATATTGAATACTAATAATTCGACCCAGGTTCGTACTCAGCCGAAAGGGCTAGCGGCGTCATTTGTTTACGTTGCTTTCTCCATGCATGAACTAATTTCCCTTAATATGCCCTCCACGAAGCCAACTCTTTCCTTACCCATATAAGCTTAGAGAAATTTGCGGTATTCAGACAACTTAACCTAGTGGATTACAACTAAAACGGGGACTCGGAATGATGGTGGATCATTTTTTTACAATAACGTTTAACATGTAGGCGAATGAAATTCGTAATTATCAAAAATTAATTTCTCTTAAAAAGCCACCTGATTAATAGTCAGCTAATCGCTTTGATCTTCGAGTGACAAGAAAATGAAAAAGCACCCAACAGTTTCTTAGAGCAAGTTAGTGGTAACCCAAGCAGGTTACCACTAACTTACTCTTACGATCAGCGCGGTGGTGTTCACTACAGAACGCATAGAGTGGAAAAAAAAAACATTTATTAGCTTTTGTTTACTTTTGCATGTGCATTCATTTGTGCAATTGTTTTTGTCCTGAGCGAATACATGGAACATGCATTAAAAGGAAGCTAGGATAATTTTAAATTAAGCTTAAATGTTAGTAAAACTTAAAATAATTTCTGTTATGCTTAACAGCTTAACTATTAGCAAACTAGAAATGCTGAATATCTTACTGTTTGAAATCCTAACCCACTAAGCACCATAGGACATAATTACTATATAAATAAAACCCTCTTTTAATATATTACGGAATATACTGCATGCTGCTCTTAAGAAGACTAGAGAATCTTAAAACTTTATTCTAGCCTTTCTGCTTTGCATTAGTTTCCGTCCTATATGTTAAATAATTCTTAATAGAATGTTGTAAAAATTGATACAAATTATGAAATGCGTTTGTAAGATATCATCAAAACAATTTTATTATAGGATTGGCAAGACCACGTGACAAATTAGAGGTTAAACAATTCTATTTGTATGCAATCTGATTTTACAAAGCTTAATAAATTGTTCCCAGTGCAATTAAACATAAAACATAACTTTTATTTTAAAGCTTCATTTTAGAGATCATTAAAAATTAGAACACATGTGTATGTGGATAAGTACATAATAGAATCTTCGTTACAAAGTATTCTTTTGTTACCACATTTCAATAGATATTTTCTAGCGAGCTATTTGAATGGAACAAAGGTTATCCCTTCAGTCTGAAAGGAACGCTGGCAGAGTCCTTGATGGAGGGTTTCCGTTAATTAGAAAATTAGTTCCCACTTGCTAACCAGAAACTGCGCATGCATTCCAGAGAAAATGATATTTCCTCCTTACAGGTTAAAACTATCTGCAGAACTTGGTGGATAATTACTCTCTTAGTGCCCTGTGAGGTTATCCTATGTTCTGTTATTAAGCTAAGGGAATTTAGTGCTTAAAGCCATTCGTTGGTAAGATTTGCTGGGGAATTCAGTTGTTTAGATCAGCCCCTCGGGAAGGAAAATTTAATTTTATTGTAATTATTGACGCAAATATTCCATTAATAAAAGGCAGCACTAGTTGCATGTAATCAGCAAAAGCAGTAAAGCCCCTTTTATGAAAGAGGCGGTCTTCACTTTTAGTATAACCATCTGGGAACTATTTTCGGCAGTTGATTATAGAACTAAAAAGAAAGAAAATGGTTAACAATTTCTTTTGCATTTATGCACGGCGAATCTGTACTGAGTAATTAACTGCGCGAGCTTTTGATCTTATTCTCACAACACATACGAGAACTTATTCGAACCCAACATTTCAGGAGTAGGCTTGTTAAAACTCGTTGCAAATAATTTCAACCGCTATGTGACGAAAGAGAATTACGAGATGATGAGTGCCGCATATGTGCGTTTCCAAACATTTGTATACCAATAATACTAGGACCACTCCTCGTCCGCTGCTCTTAATGAAATGCATATTCCGATTTCTCGGTTTTCGGACTGTGAACTATTTTTCTTTATTTTACATACATTTCATCATTTATTTTCCCGTTTTTTTTTTATCAGAAGCCTATGTTTTTTAAATGTAAAAAAAATTCTCCCCTCGTTTGAAACATGCTATAGTATAGATTGTTCCCTTGAAGCAGTATTCATTTTCCTTGGGCTGTTTTTATTACGTTTTTATCTTATTTTCCTTTATTTCGCTACTTTCAGGGAATTTTTTTTTGCTTGTTATAAATAATCTTTATTAAATATTACAAAATCGCAATGATTCTTAAAGTTCCTGTAAATTAGACTTAGTGAAAACACTCCGCTGTCCGTTAGAGAGAGAGAGATTGCGTAATTTCTGCCACCATAGTTATGTGATCGAAACTCATTTCTCATCTGCAAAGGCTGAAACGAACAAACAGAAATAAGTTGCAATGTATTTGGCCTCTGAATACTTAAAGTAGTATTCAGAAGAAGCTTGAAGATGGAGTAAGGCATTTGACGATAAATTCATATTTAGAGTGAAACTATTTTTATGCTTGAAGATGAATCTAACTTCTTCAAACAGTCTTCAAACTGTAATTCTAAAAGTTAAATAAGTTTTATGAATGTATTTACACGAAAATAAAAATATTTCTTGAGTGTCTTGCAGACAATCAGAGGTTTAAATGTTTGTGATATTCGGGAAAAGAGAAATAATCATAAGAGAAATACAATAAAATAATTAAAATTTTTTATAAGTGAAATAGTATGTTTTAATTAAAAACGTCTTAATCCTTTGACGTATATGAAACTATTAATATGCAAAACACCACCTTATTTACATAGTCAATAATAAGACATTTTATGCTATGAATGCAGCTGACATCAGGCAACTTGTAGAATTTCATACATGTTGCCCTTGCGTTTAAAGTCTCTATTTTGTGGGCAATAAAAAGTTTTGTTTCTCATTTGTGCCATGCTATATGTTTAAGTTGAGTTTTTATAAGAATATGTAATTTCATTCTGATTCCTTTCGTCAGATTTACACGTTTATGCACGTAGATTCTAAATATGTACTTGAAGTTATTAAACTATTTTAATATTTAATAAAATAAGATATACTTGAATGGTCTCTTGCGTCCATATGTGCTGAAAGCGTCGATTTGGTACACTTAAATTAATTCACTCTGCTTCACGTATTTGGTTTCGACTGTTTCATTGTGCGACATTATTATCTAATATTTGAATGTTGATGACAAGAGCCAGGAAACAAATTTCCGCAGTTACTTCAAAACAATCGGTTCCCAGTACCTCCGTTCACTGTGCACAACAGATGAAGTCAGTTGTGGACACACATAACTCATCTTCACCTTTTGTTACGAGGAAGAAATTTGATCCTAATCCTTCCGGCCTTCGTCTAAGACGGATGAGGTTAGCTGTGAACACAGTGCCAGACACATTTAACTCATCTTACCGTTTTGCTAACTAGATTAAATCTTTTCCTGTTCTTTCCGGTCAACGTCCAAAGCCGATAATGTATGGTCGTTGATTTAGTCAGCACGAAAACATGGGCTACCGTTCCGATGGAAAATTGCGCAGGTAGTTACATTAAATTTTCTACTATTCGGCGGCGGACCGCCTGCGCATTAAAATCCTTTCAAGGTTGGCGGTTGAGATATGGCTACTGCCGCTGGCCACAACCTGTCCCTGGTTTCACACATACTCTTTCGCGAAGTTCTTCCGTCATGGTGGAGTGTGTTAACCTCCTGCGGACCCTGCGAATTAGTTCGCTTGTCCATCCCCCTAGTCTTCTCAAGGAGAGGTTAAATCGAAGATTTCTTCAGCATATATGGAAGCAGCTCGGCCCATCTCCTTTGCTGTGGTCTGCAGAAACGTAATAATAATAAAAATATGGGTTTTTTTGGATCTGCTTCCACTCGGTAAAGCCTCTCGATTGCCGCGAAGGCACAACTATGGAAACATTGCCATATACATAAAACTCATCGACACCTTCTAATGCGATGCAGAACGTTCATCTGTAAACATTATACTGAAAAATTCTTATAGATATTTTATGCTCCCAGGCAAAATGAAAACACTGACTAACGGATTAATAAACTTATATAAATTTCGCGACTCAGATGTCATTTAAGCGGCACTGAAAATATATGAGAGTTACTGAATTTTAGAAGAACTTTCACATAAGGTCAGATAGCTATCAGATTCCATATAGAGACAAATAGGTTCAATATTTATTCATGTAAATGATACTGCGAAATTGGAATAAATAAAATCACATAGGCTTTGTTTTTACATATTATTTTTCCACTAGAAATATTGCCTGACCTTTACTTCTCTCAAACGCACCAACGCACTGAAATTTAAAATGAAGACATGCACAATTTATACGAGTAAACAGTTGTTATAGAAATTACGGAGAGTTAAAATGCCTAAATAGTTTTCTTTAAATTTTATTTATTTCTATCTCAAAAAAAATCAGGTGAAACATTTTGCTTTTAAATGAGTGCACATTTGGTTCTTTAAACCATTAGAATCAGATGCTTAAGGTTTCTTCATCTTAAAGAAGGTGTTGAAATTTATACCCCTTTTAATGCTACAGAAGTTCCACCTAAGCGATTGAAAATGACTTAAATGAATCCGATAACACTTGTTGTTTTTAAAAACATTTATGTATCCAATAAAACAAGCATTTTTAAACACACTATTTCGGATCTTCTTGCAAATTTGTATTATGTAAAATTGAAAATGCTCACTAAAAATGTTTAGAAGAGCCGTTTTAATTGCTCATGAATTGAATCATTTTAAATTACATGGAAATAAAAAAGTCACATAGCTATACATGCTCATACCTCTCGCACTATATCGCAGCCAAAACTCTGTTAAATAAAATAACTCAATTCCAGAGTATATATGCAAACACAATCCTCTGTAAGTTATTTATAAGTATTTTGCTCCGAAATTACTATGCTAAGTTTCCTACGTTATCACGTTTTCTTTTTGGTTATATACAGTCGTTTGAAAACAATTTGGAATGCGTAAATTATTCAATAAATCAAAAGTAAGCGAAATGCAAAAGCGTATATGATCCTAGATAGCCAATATTTGGTCCGACGTTGTTGAGAGAGATGTCATGAATAATTTAAAAAGGAAGACCCTGAAAGCATAAATTACCTATGCGTAAATTAAAATATTGTATTACTTCATATAGACATTAAAAAAACGAGAGACATTAGTTGTTTTACTTTCACCTAAAAATCCACATTGCTAAAGTTGAGTAAGGACGAAAACTAGTTGAGCTAGTTGAGTAAGGACGAAACTGCGCACTTTATTTGACATGAGACTGAGGTGTTTATGCTGTTTGAATTTGGAGTCGGAATAGACATTTGTAATTTGAGTTGTTAATATAATCTGTAAATTCGTTTCAGTGGTTTCCATGCCAGAAGGTCTACAGAAACCATAATTAGAAATCATTTCTTCTGAGCATTACGGATTTGGCTCTAGCATTTCAAAGCTGTCCAAAATTTAATGAATAAGAGGTAATTTCTTGATAATGATTCCAAATGATGATTTCACTTCATTACAGGGACTCTTTCTCTTCAAATACATATCCAAGCCGAAATCGGATTCATCAGAATCTGGCAGAAATTTTCATGTGTAACAAATGAGAACGAAACTTTACGTCCATCCCCCACAAATGGTTAAACATTTAAGCTGTTATAAATTATTGAGTTATAAAGTGTAATCAACTTCAAATGCGAATTTATGGGGCATTTGGACGCTGAAATTACAAATTTATGGAAGAGTGGACACTGAAATTGCAGATTTATTCGCGTTTCGGAAAGCCAAATTAAAGATGATAGTTTAGATGTGTTGGAAACCAGATGTAATAGTTAAATTTAAGTATCTTGCTATTTTACTGTTCTATGATTTTGCTTTTTTTCCCTTTACACGTTTTAATGAAATTATTCCAATATTAATATCACGTGAAAAATTATAAAAAGTTTTCCTTCAATTTATTGCTCAAATCTGTTCAATGAATATTCGATAACTCTTTGGATATGACTGCCTGATAGACTGCTCAAACCTGAGTAATTTCTTAATCTTTGATAGTTTGATACCTTAGTTGTCCCTGTTAGTTTTATCTTCCAAAGTCCAATTTATATAACATTTGCGAATTAGTTTCATTTTTAGTTACTTTGCACATGAGTACCTGTTTTAGAAGAATGGAAACTTATTACATAAAATTCCATTTGTTATAAGTTCCACCAATGAATAAGAGTGCAAAACATCATACAAAATACCAATTCCATAACTACGTATTGTCTTTTAAAAGATAATACATTTTAGGAAAAGCAAGTGCACGTTAATAATCAAACATACATATGGTATGATATTGGTTATTTTCCTGAAAGCAAGAATATATTAAAATCACAAATTCAAGAGTTCAATAGAAATCCGACAGTTATAGCATATTATTCCTATAGCTGTCATATAGCATAAGGATTTGTAACTAATAATAGTAATATGGTTAAAAAACACTTGCATCCGTTTTCTGAGACAAAATGAAGTAATTTGAGTAATTTGTTTTCATGATCTAAGGGCATTAAAATGGTCCACCAGCGGCCGAGTGGTAAAAGCCAATGAACACTGCTAGTTTGGTCCGGCACTCAAGTCCCAGCGAACACATGGGAAAAACGGATTTACCCATGTGTAACGTGAATACGAGCCAGTTTCCCTTAAAAAGACCCACACGAGTTCCTCCCTTTCCATGTAGTTCCTAAGGGCGGAGCACGTAATAAAAAGAAATGAAAAGTAAATGGTCTTCTCTATAAAATGAAGTTTTAATACGTATATTATAAAATGATTAGTAATGAAATGATTTAAAATCAATGGTCGAAAAACTAGAATACAAACAAAAAAGTTAATTATTCGGGATGCTTTTACTGTAGACGTATATTTAATGAAACTGTAGTATCAACAAAGACATAAGTTATAGCTGAGAACGATATATTTGTGAAGACTTGCAACCTATGGTAAAACTGATTGAAATGATAAAAAATTACATCAAATTGAAGTTAGTATATTAATTACTTTTTATACCCATCTTTGTCAGTTATAACAGCCTGCTCGTGATGTGACACTAATAGATGAGTATTCTGGATGCCTAGATGTAGAATGTCATTCAATGCAGATTGCCTCCTCTCTTAAGTGACAGCAGTGAATGTTGACATTCGTGAAAATCATTAAGCAATCATGCCTCACATGAGTTCGTTGGAGGTACCAGATCTAGCCACGCCAGAAGTCGAAGTAAAGGTTTTACATGCTCGTTACAGACGAAACTTTGGACCCTGAGCGGACACCGGAGGCAGTACTGTCGCGTTGAAAATCAGGATTTCTATTTTCATAGCCTCAGCGATGGGCTGCTGACTTTTCATAGTGTCTGTGTTTCGCAGGTGACAGAAGGTGAATGAAATGTACTACTTCATCAAGCGATGGCCTTTTATGGCCAAGCTCTCCATCAAGCCATGGCCATGGGGCTACTATGAAGTTCTACAATGCAATCATCCACATGGCACTCCACAATGTAATGACGGATGTTCAGAAATTTTATCAAAGGTCCATCATGAGTTCAGAGGCTTCTGTCATTGAAAAAAATTATGTTTGACCATTCAACAATCCAGTAACTCCCCACATTGTTAAGTTATTAAAGTTTGTTATGAAGGGTCAAAGTAATCACAGTGAAGGATGCCTCGTTATAAGCCCTGTCTGCAACAACCGTAATCGAGTGATGTTAGCAAACATCGGAATGTAAATAACGCTGCTCTTCCAGCGTTTCATAATGTTGCGAATATTACGGCAGATTTACTTATTATCATGCATATCAAATATCTGTTTTCTCATTCTTATATAGTTCTAGGTGCTTCATATCTATCCTGCTGATATGTGAAACTTTTTTCTATCCGCTGTCTCTAATCACGCATGACTAATCTAGGGTTTTTACCCACACGAGAAGCAATTTTACAGTATATGAAACCATCTACTTTCAATCCGATAATATTTTAGCTTTGAAAGTCCGCCGACTGTTCGAAATGAATGGTTTTGCATCAAATCATGTAACTACATTAAATTTAACTACAATAAAGCAATGTTAGAATTTCAATTTTATGGCCTTCTTTTCTAGATCCCACTTTATTTCTCTAAACATTACGCGTTCGTTTTCTCTCATACGTAGCTCATGATCATTTGCATTAAGTACCATAAAAAGCCAATCTGCCAAAATTCTGGTTGATGGTATAACATCTGCTCTATACTTCGGTTTCATTAGACAGTAGCATTTTCAAATAGTTTTCAACACTTTGATGCAAAATAAATTATTATCCGAGAAACATGAATATCAAATTACAAACCCTGTATTTTGAAATTTCAAATAGCACAATGTACCTTAACGGATAGTCATGAACGAAATTTAACACGGCATTTACATAGAAAATATAAGTTAAATCTCAGTGCAAAATTCAAAGTTTCTTTCATTGTGAAGTCCATCAGTAAGTTTAAAAGAAAACTGAGCTAGTTCGAAAGCTAGATTTATACGAAATTTTTAGAATGTGACAGCCTATTAAACATAGTTTAAAAAAAATATATGAAATGACAGTTTTAAAGACATTCAGCAAAAGAGCAAACAAACCATTGAAAAAAATTGCAATTGAAAGGTTTTCGGCACCTGATATTTATCATGATCGGGAATCAAAAGGAATAAAATTACTTGTTCATCAGTAGTTTACATAATTTAAATAATATTTTCGAAAGATCATCAGTTAATTTACATAAAAAAGGAAGGGAAGGAATGAAATTTTATAAACAAAATTTACATAAATTTATTCTTTACTTTTAAAAATGTATTTTTATTCTAAAGAAAGTTTGGCCACCGACGGTCGAGCGGTAAAAGCGCTAAACACTGGTAGTTCGTTTCGAGGTTCGAAACTCGCGAACGGGCTGGCTGCAGGAACGATTTCGTGGTTTTCCCTATGTGTAACGTGTATACGAGCCAAATCCTCCACGAAGACATCCGTACCCTTAGGCAGACAGCCCTCGAGTGTTTTGCCATGATCAAATGAAAACAAAACAAAAAAAACTATAAAAAGCAGGCTATAGAAACAACGGTATCGTTTAATATTCTTAATGAAGAATCGTTTTCAGGAAAATAAATTTCAGCGCGCAAAATATTTGTACAAAGATTCTCAGCACCATAAGATATTTTCATATTTTACGTGTTAATACCATATTAAAAGCTATTTGGTGAAATGATGGGAATGCAAAAAATGAGCAAATACTTTATAAAAATGCATGCTTAATTATCCCCTTTGGACATACTGTCAAATGCGCAGTACATCAGCAAGTAGTTGCTGCATTTCATAAGCATCCCCTGGTAAATTTCTTCGTGTTTCCAAATCCTAACCTTCATTCATGAGATTTTAGCCCGTGATTGCATTCACAGAATTCACGTGTAATGAAAAAGCTTCTTTCATGTGGTCCTCCAGACAGTTAATTCTAATTTATGGTCCGTAATTAAAAGAATGCTTGCAGTCCCTGCAACCAGCGGGAGGGAAAGCACAGAAATTCCAGTCTCTGGGAGATTAAAACCTCTTGGCTGTATTTTATCGGCTTTTAGGCTTAACAGCGGGAGAGGTTTATGGTTTAAGTCTTTCAAATTGGTTTGATATATTGTTGTTCAGAAATTGAAATGCGGTTGAGCACGCGGCAATTCCTTATTGATTTTCCCTGCCACGTTTTACCCTAAGTTAGCAAAGGCCACGAATAAATTCTCGTAATTTTAGAGATAATTTAGCTTCCCTTTTATCTGACTTTTGTAATGTATCAGGAAACAAATGTGAATTGAAATTCGTTTCGAAATAAAGAATGAATGCTGCAAGGCATTTATCATTTAGCAGTTTATAATGTAGCTACTCATATAGAAGCTTACAGTTGGTAATTTTCAATGAAGAGGCAAAGAATTTAGCTGAATCGTTTATGAGACAAAAGGTTGCAGTTGGCTTATTATTTAGCAAAAGTTTTACTTTTCTCTTGACATGGGTTAAACAGTGCAAATAAATTGAAATCTTCAGAGTAATCATTGTAATTTGAACAGACAAATAAGAATAAATGAAAAAAAATTAATAACTAAATGAGAATGAACAAAGCAACTTCATATGTATTGCATAAATTTTTCTTTTCTGTGATGCATCTGCTGATTTCTGTTTTCTTCATTAACATACCGATTAAAATTTTCTATTTGCATCTACATTACATGTTAAGACATGGATATAAAAACGAGGTATAACGTAGCAGCAGAGGGAAATTTACAGACGAGATTAGCTCATAAGGCACATATTTTTTTGTTGTCAGGAATTTTCTTCTTTCTTACCACATGCCTCCAGGATGTAATTGGAAGCTCGCTCAGCTAGTAAGAGGAAAATCTGGAGGTGGAAGCCCGGTGAGAGCAATCGTTGATTTCCTCATGTTTCCCGGTTTTAAAAAAATCGAAGATCTCTACAAGTGGCACCCGAATTACAATGGGGTGGACAATATTTCGTCACCACCAGGATTTAGAGACTGAATCCCTTGCTTTCAAGTCTCCCTTAAAAAAGAAATGTAAGGAATTTAAAAAAAAACAACAATTATTGTGATATTTAAATTAAAATATACTTTAAATATACTTGGAATTTTAAATAGAAAGCGCATCTAGAAAAGCACTGCTCAGTTCTGTAAAACAATCGAGATGAGGATTTCTGTGAAATAACGTTGTTGACTGAAATCAGGAAACAATCAATAATTTAACAAGTTGTATTAGCTTAGCTAAATCAGAGTTTCTAAAGAGATAGAATATTGTTGAACTATGTAACCACTGTTCTCTGAGTTCTTATAGGTGAGAAATCCAAAGAAGGGTTAAATTACCCTTTAATTGAACTCAAAATAAATGAAGAAATGGTCCCTTCTTAGCCTTACTGTAAGCCTCCGCTTGAGTTTTAACTCATGGTAGAAAATATAAAACTAAGCTAATGCTAACTAAAATAAACCAGCCGAAGCTGCGCAGCTTTAACTAATAGAGCTCGCCCTTATTTAAGATCACCTGCGTATATGAAGAAGCACGTAACAATACGGTCGTATAACAGTAAGCTTACACTAGAAGCATCAACGTTTCCGAAAACCAGAACACGCTCGCCTACACTGTTCTACTGAAGTGACATAGACTTCAGCTTAAATACTCGTTTCTACCTCATTTACATAAATCGAAATACTGAAAACTCATTCCAGCAGGGAAACGTAGGTGGAAAACGAGAAGGTTTGTTCCAAAATATAAATAACTATGAGAAAAAATTCCTCTTTGTGTTAAATCCTTCAAAATCCCTCATTGTGTTTTGGGTTCAAGACAACGCCCTGCAGAGGAGATTTATATCATAACAGTCATACAATATAAGAATTCCATTTGCTTTTTATTAGTTAGTAATGCTCCAAGGGTAAGTTATATATGCTATAAAAAGTTTAAAAATGTTATTTCTTTTATGTGATTTCTATCTTTAGTATTTTAGAAGAAATGCGTTCAGAGGATGGGCCAGTTGGATTCAGAAAAATTAAGAATGAATGACTAAATAAAGCAAAAAGAGGACTAAACCTAACCCTTATTAAATCTACGGTATTTTAATAAACAGACGTACATTAAATTACTTGAAAACCGTGTGAAATACTGCGCGTTTTCAAACAGCCACTTGGATAAATTTTAGAATCTTTCTAATTTTCATTTAATTACTACGTTTGGTTTGTTTGCTTCTGTGTTAACAGGTTAATCACCTATATTAAAAATATTATGAATACTGCGAATTATTTTATTTCAAAAGCACAATGTAGTACAAGAGAAAATAAAACTGTTAAATAATGTTAAATTATCTCATTTTGATCTACAACATTAAGATCTATACAATATTTAACTTCACCAACATATATATTCTGAAAGTATATTCATTTAGTGAAATAGATACTCAAAAGACATAAAAAATATCAATGATATACATAGCATTAACATTTGGTAAATATATTATTTATCCTTGTCCTTTACATTTTATATCAGAAGAATGCTGTCAAATAATGCAATTTTATGGAAAACAAATTTATTTTAATATTATTTCTACAATATAAACAACTAAATTGCGATTTAATCTGCATTCGTAACTTAAACAGTATAGTTACTTGAGAGCAGCAATTTCAAGATTTTAGCTTATTTACGTTTTTCTAAACTTCAAAAGCTTTTTATTAGAAATGATAAATGTTGTCTGTTAAATTTATTCTTCTTTCAAAAGTTTTGCATGTGAACAAAGTGTGGATTGAAGGACATGTTTTCTCACTTTCTCAAAGGCCATGGAAAAGAAGTTGATGTTGAGCTTCGACCTGTGAGTGAAGATATTTTGTCTGCTTTTTCTATTTTAATTGTGACTAAGTAATGATTAGTTTTTGTAATATACATGTTAACGAAATGATTACCTGATTTAAGTACCGAACATTCGGCTTTAATGTATATGGAAACGAAATTTCGAATATAGATTTCGCATATGAAACAATTTCGAAAATTTATTTAATCATATTAATTTATGAACTATGAAATGAAAAATTAATATTACAAGAAGACGTGATAGGTAAAATGAAAGCATTTTATTTAGCGAATTAAAAGTTATGTGTTTAAATGCATCTTAAGGAAAATATTGTAGAAAACTGATCAGTTAACCCATGTTCGGTATGATATGCCAATGAGCAAAATTTCGTGTTGATAGTATATACGTGAGCTGTACAGATCTTTCTAAACTCTGATAATGGCGGTAAAAATATTGTGCTATTGTGTATGGTTAAAGGCAGTGCACTTTTGCCCACTGGCGGAACAGTTTTATGGCTAGTCAGACTGCATTCATGATAAAGGAATGTTGCGCCTTTTGAATGAGGGGCATGAGTGATTTCCCTGTGAGAAATAAGATTTCTTATATGAGACATAATGCTTGTTTAATGTTGAATATGTCTAAACATTCGGCTTAACAGAAACACTCTAATCTTAAGTCTGTCAGTGGACCACGAAATGTTAGGTGCGCACAGAATGACAGATACCTTATTCACACAGCAGTGATGGACAGTCCAGCTTCACCTCTAAAGTTGCCACTATGCTGGAGTATTGCTGCAAGTGTTACAACTCAGTTTCAACAACTTACTCACTACTGCTGTACCGTAGCTTGAAATTATGAAGTCCTTTCGCCGTATTTCTCTGAAGCAATATCCTCATCACATGTGTGGCTACAATGGCTTCTTCAACACAGTCCGCTGGTATACCGTTTGGTATTATATTGTCTTTTCCGACGATTCCTCTTTCAGTTTGGAGTACCATTATGGTCAAGTACGCGGTCGGCACTACAGATCTAACCACCAACTTCCGAAGTATATTATCAGGCATTATACTAATCGATTGCTAAGCATGATGATCAGTGTTGCCATTGTGTAAGATGAGATATCTCCTCTGATAAGAATTGAAGGTACTGTTACTAGCAGCCTTTACATCAGAGAGGTAGTGAAGCAAAAAGTCGAAATCTTCAATCAATGCACTCCTGTATATATATAATGAAAAAGCGGGAAAATCAATAAAAAATGAATATAAATTCAGTTAGCAAACGATATTGGCTTCTAACAAGATTTTTATTTATTATTAATAGACATTTTTATATATTATTTGCTGACATTCTTTTTTACCATTTTACACCTCTTTTTTTTACCCTTGTTTACTTATTTGCTCATACTGTGATGGCTATTTTATTGTTGACTCTATCCGTAAATGTCTAAGAGCGAAATTTCATGTACTGTTAACTACTATACCCATATTCGTTTACGCAATCTTTTATCTGCATTGTTTATGAAAATTAAAGGATGACCTAAAAACGAAAATAAGCTCACTGTTAAAAGCTTTTAACTACTGCCCAGTCGTGTAACTATTTATTTTAATTATCTACAACTGGCAATGGATGCAGGTTGGAATTCAAATGCGTAGTTCTAAAGTTAATATGTTTCTTCGGAGTGATCGATATTCTTTTTTTTTATGCTTCAAAGCTACATTTAAGTGATTTGCAAATGTGTCGATTAGATGGTAGACTCAAGAAGGGTGCAAATATAAATGGATGTTTCACAAGATTTGAATGGGCTTCGAAGTGGAATATCAAACGCGGCGAATCAAGTAGTAAACAAGCTGGTGAGGGTTGGCCAAGAGCAAGAGCTGCATATTATAATAGCATCCAAGATCATATAGCAACCAAGATCAACAGATGCATGTTATAATAAATGGCAGGCATATATTCTGCACGATGCACGATATTTTTTCCACTGAATAGACCGTACTGTATTATGATATGGTGTACTAGAATACGTATTTAAAATGGCATATTGCTTCCATAATATGATTCATTTATCTTATTCCAAATTATTATACAGCATTTTTCACTTCGCTCATTGAATTACTTGCTGTTTGTACTTAAATTCAAATAATATACTACATAATTCATTTTCTGTTCATCGCGTATTATCAGTCTTCCATATACATATTGTGTCCTGTATAATTATATATTATTACATTTAGATCAATTGAATACTGAATAATTATATATTATCGCACTCCTAATTATACTTATTGTATGCACATGAAATGACACTATACATGATATCTTAAGATATTATTTGACATGGGTTATGACATAAGATCGTTTACCTTACTCTACTGATCACAATATCACTGGTTTTATCAGCAATTTTAATATGAAGTTTCATTTTAGTAATTTCTTATTTGATAATAGATTATTCATTCTATTATTATGTATTATTATAACTATGACTACTGAATACTGAATATGGAACATGTATTATTTAAGTTCTGGCAATGAATTTATGAATACTTACTTTTTACGTATTGATTATCTGTATTTAATAACTACTGTAGTCTATTCTATTGGCTATTTATTGTTGAAAATAAATTTAATATATGATCAATATTTTACTGACTACCGTTACAACGTAACTATGCACTTGGATTATCGCCTATTGGCTATTGAACATAATTTATTTATGTACTGACAACGAATTTTTACTCGTTTTGTATTTTGCAATATTTGTAATATTGTGCAATATTTAATAGTGCGTAAAATTTGTAATATTGTACAATGCTTTTTGGACGACTGAGCATGAACTATGTATTATTTAGGTGTAGACTATGAACTTTAGTATGAATATTACTATGAATTATGATACTTATGGAACATGATTATGATTAAATATAAGTACTTTGAATAGTGTACTTTAAATTAATGATCAGTGCATCAACTATTTATAACTTTGATAAGAATTGTAGTAACCTGTAATGAACATAATAACTTCTGCAAGTATAATAAATGATCAGTGCATTAACTATTTATAACTTTGATAAGAATTGTAGTAACCTGAAATGAACATAATAACTGCTGAAAGTATAATAAATATCGTCATTGTATACAGAATATTGTATTATGTATGAAATATTGTATAATAAGAGTATGTTTATTATTTAATCTGAAATATGTGTACTGAATATTGTTCTTGAAATGAGTATATTGAATATAATAGCAGCTACATATAAGTTATATTTGCTTATTTTGTTGTTGTACGTAACTACGTAACAGCAATATACAACTTTGAACAAAGTATACATTCGGACTACTGAAATATCTATGCAGACTACAGAAATATCTATTCAATATCTATGCAGGCAAAACAAAAATATGTAAACTATTGACAGTGGGATTCTATAAATTGATAAACAAACGAACAAGTACCTCAGCTGATTAAACATTAAAGCCGTGAGGTTAACATAAGGCTGTAGGGTCTACAGTCCACTCATTCAGCATTCCATCTGCATCGGAAGACAGTTTTATAACATTGCCGGTTCGAAGAAATCGAAACATTAATAAAAGTGAGATTATTTTAGATCCTAGGCGGCCACAAGAATTGGAATCAGCAATTTTAGCACTGCCCAAAAGCTTTGCAAGGTTGGATTATAATTATGAAAACCAGAGTATGTGTTTTACTCACTCAGTGTTACAAAAAGGTCTGCGTGAGGTGGTGTCAAGGTTATGCTCAGTGTAGCAAAAAGGAAAGGGACCATGTTTTGTTTACTCGGAAGTTAAGCGATAGGCTGAACTGTCCTTTTATACGGAGGATTGTACACTCACGTTTGTGAAAATTGCAACACCATGAAGGACTTACGCGAGTGAGCTGAAATTTTCAGGAAATGCAAAGTAGCAAATGATATGCAAATGATTAGAATTGCAAATCCGTAGCGCATGCGTATGCTGAGCAGCGCTCTCTGAACGGCTGATGGATCCGAATAAATAGACGGCTGTAGCGAGGCGTGTATGGTTATCGGTGGTTATCTGCTAGTGGTAAACGTTAACTCAATCTGTACTTATGCCTCGTCGACGAAAGAGAGCGAGATTTGAACAACTTACAGAGTTTGAACGAGGGAGAATCATCGGCCTTCGTGAAGCTGGATTGTCGTATCGTGCAGTAGCCTCTCGTGTGCAGCGTAACAGCAGCACAGTGATGCGCGTTTGGAAGCAGTGGACGGACGAGTGTCGGACAACTCGGAAATCCGGGAGTGGACCCCGAAATGTGACGTCAGCTCGCGATGATAGACACCTGGTCCGCATGGCGCGGACGGACCGTACAGCTTCCTCTAGACAATTGGCAGCACTGTGGTCAATAGCTACAGGTGTTTCATTGTGTGCTTCATCAATTCGTAGACGTCTGCTGCAGTGTGGACTGCGCGCACGGACTCCTTTATACAGGATCCCCCTAACGCACGACCATCGCCGCCTGCGGCTACAATGGGCCAATCAGCATAGAGACTGGCGTGCTGATTGGCAGCATGTCGTGTTTTCTGACGAATCCCGCTTTAATTTGTGGTACCATGATGGCCGCATTCGTGTCAGACGCTATGCCGGTGAACGCCACCTTCCGGAGTGCATTATCGAACGCCACAGTGGACGAACACCCGGAGTTATGGTCTGGGGCGCCATAGCATATCATAGACGATCTCAATTGCTACGAATTGTGGGCAATCTGAACAGCAACCGGTATATCCGTGAAGTTCTACAGCCCGAAGCTGTTCCCTTCCTTCAAAGCTTGCCAGGCGCTGTATTTCAACAGGACAATGCCCGCCCTCATACTGCTCGGATTGTTAAATCCTTCTTTGCAGCGCAGCAGGTACAGCTTCTTCCTTGGCCTGCGTGTTCCCCGGATATGTCGCCAATTGAACATGTGTGGGATGTCATTGGTCGGCGTCTTGCTCGTAATCCTCGTCCTGTTGCGTCTGCAGACGAACTTTGGGTACGCGTACAAACGATATGGAATGCTCTTCCTCAGTCAGACATTCAAACTTTGTTTGACTCCATGCCACGTCGTGTAGCAGCACTTATTGCGGCGCGTGGTGGCCACACAAAATACTGATTCTGATCTCTTGTTCTTGTTTGTTTGCTTTGAACATTTAATCATTTATTTGTACCACTACCACTCAACTGTGTATTAAATTGCATTCAATTATGACGATTCCTTCTTGGTGTTGCAATTTTCACAAACGTGAGTGTATATTATTTCTGCGAATATACCATTCTCATTGCAGCGTTTTTGTGATGTGGGAAAGATTTGTTAAAGACTGCCACAACGAGCTGTGTAAATTTGATTATGTGCAGCCATCAAATTTATAGAGTTGAGCTTGGAACCCCATTTACTGATATCTAAGGATTCTGGTAGCCATGGGTTTTTGCTAACAAAGAAGAATGCGTGCGAACGTCGAGGATCTCTGGCATCCGATCACTTGGATTACCCAGTTTACAAAGCATATTTTAGCCCGTTTAAGAAGGAGTAAAATCTAGTCCACCAAATTGTAGGGCCCCAAATACTTTCCTGTACCTTGTATAGGGATTCCAAGCGGGTTTGACCTTTACTTTTTTTATACTTCTAAGTCGCTTGTAGTTCAGATGTATACTCAATTTTTATCTTCCTTACGCATTTTGTCGCATTTTATTGCTTAACTTCATATACTTATTTAAAACGTGAAGTAGGAGGTTTCTTTTTAAGAAATGAATTGCCTTACATTTTGATGAAACACCGAAATGAATGTTTTTAAGATACCACATTTAGATAAAACATCCAGGAATCATATTTAAAAACAAGACAAAAAAAATCCGAATACTTATATTCTTGGTTAAAATGGAAAACAATGGTTATGCAGACATTTATAAGATTATGTAATGTCAGGCTGTAAAAACTGCACCATTTATACATGTAAAACATGTGCAAAACACAGATGTTTAACTATTCTTTAACCTTTTAGTAATCTAATACTTTTAGAAAGTTAGATGTTGTACTACCATTAAATTAGATATGTATACATAAACTCAGAAGCCTTCGCGACATTTAATCTGACCCATTAGCTTAATAATTGCCTTTATAAATTAAGGCTTTATCCTTTATATCCCTTCATAAGGTTAAGTATACGTAACATTGAGCATGAAATCCCCTTCTGAGCTAGTGCACTAAATCTTGGGGTAATCAGGTTTAGAGTACTTAGATCATAATGTAGTATTAAAGTTTAACTTTGAATTAACAATAATAGCTTGTTTCGCAGCTTTATCATTGAATAAGAAACGCAAATTATATTTATAATCTAAACATTAACCGTAAAGTTTTTTTATGGTACAAATATGTATAAAGAGAAAATTCGGGAGCTTCTGGGAAAACAAAAATTACTTCATATATTCTTATTAGCATTTTCATTTTAGATACCTTCATTTTAATGATCTACTTCTTTCCCAATTTTCTCTTATCTCCTATAATTAAGCCCGAAGCAAGATTTTTCGGTTTAGCTTTAGATTCTAGTTTGCTAATAAATGTACAACTCGATTATCTCAGGTGATGCAGACCGATGCCGCAGTGGATAAAAACAAAAAATCACAAGCATTTCGGGGGAAACAAACAGAAATACAATATGGTAATGCTTCCAAAATTTATATGGTCATTGTTTGTTTTCGTACTTCTTATCTCAACGACGTAACACTCCGTGGAAAAGAATAAAAGTACATGTTTATAATTGTGATAGAGTGTTTCCCTTTATCTAAATAATGCTTCAAATAGTGCGAGTTTTGAACCCACATGGTTGCGAAATGTTAACCACCTCAACGGAAGAGGTGCTTTTGTACCTGCTGCAGTAAATGTCATGTCAAACTTAACGGAAGGAAAATAAACATTCATATTTGATTTAAGATGCATTCATTCGACATGAATCGCAAACTTCTGACATTCGTATGGCAGAGACGTGGACAAGACGTGGTGTTTAAGCTGGGGATCATATTTAGGAACTTACACAAATTAAACAGCAAACTTTTGGCATGTGTGTGTAATTGAAAATAAAGTATCCGTTTAGAAAAATATTTTTGATGTTAAGAGAATCAAATAACAGAAATTTCTATGCTTGTTATTATAAAAAGTTTCGAACAATATGTAAGGTTTATTTTCCTAATTCTTATTTTTATTTTGGAACAAACCTTTCCTTTACCTTCTGGTTTCCCACCTATATTTCCCTGCCAGAATGAGTTTTCAGGATTTCAGTTTTTGTAAATGAGGTAGAAACGAACTAAAGCCTGGATCACTTCACTAGAAGAGCGTAAGACAGCGAGTTCTGCCTTTCGGTCATTTTGCATGTTGTTGTTACTGTCTAAGTGTTATTCGGCGATATTTTTAAGTGCCTGTTAATAGACGCCAGTGATCTTAAATAAGGGCAAAATCTGTTAGTTAACTTCGTGCAGTTTCGGCTGGTTTATTTTAGTTTGTAAATGAGGTAAATTAGTTTTACGTTTTCTATGTTGTGTTAAAGCTGAAGTGAAGGTTTATTAAGCCGGAGAAGAGATCATCTGTCATTTATTTTGAGTTGGAAAAAGGGTAAATATAACCGTTCTTTAGACTTCTTACTTACAAGAACTCAGCGAATATAGTTCTTCAATATTCTAGTTCTCAAAGAAATACAATTTAGCTAAGATATAACAAATATAGTTTTTTTCTCCAAAACAGATATTTTAATCATAGAATCTGTGGTCTAGAAATCGCTGCAGATGCAGCCAAGTCGTAATATTATTTCCATTAATTAAAGGAATGAAAATAAAAGTTTAGTCAGAGGTTTGAATACAGCGAGTGGGCTGGCTGCAAGGTTGTTTTCGTGATTTTCCACATGTGCAACGTGCATACGAGCCAGTTTCTCTTATACTGTCCTCCGAGAAGGCATCCTCCTCCTTAGGCAGTTAGCCGTCGAGGCTTCGCCGTCATTAAATAAACCAACCAAACCAAACTTCTGCTAGATTCCTAATTTCATTTATTGAATGGATGAACCTGAAAGTAAAAATGGTTAAGCATCCTTTTAAATAGATTGGATACAGAAAGAATCATTATTCTAGTCATTTCTTGCATGATGCTTAATTTTAATCTAAGCCTTAAAGCAAAGCAATGTACTTATAATAGCAATTATGTTCGCTGTAGAAGAAACGGAATACCCAAAATAATAACTGAATGTTATCTTTTTAATCTTTCACGTAACAAACATGTAACACAAGTGCTCTAAATTAAGAACATCCTTCCTGAAATTCATCAAAATTGGTTTTAGTTGACCATATTTACTTCTTCTGGAAAAAAAAAGGATTTCACAAGGTAGCTGACAAAGCTGTAACAATGTGCTGAGTTTCTAAAAAAAATCTCTAAATAATTTGACCCAAAGCTAGTACGTTTTCACATACAATTTGTATGTTTTATTTAGTCACTTAACACATAATTTAACAATGCTCTTAGGCATGTGCGTTCAGAATTAAGGGATAACATCTTCATTTGCCTCTTTTTAAGCAAATCTCAGACTGTATGCTGAAGATTCAAAATGCCAGAAGCAGTAATATCAGTAAAGGTGGTAACTACAGTTCATAACAAAAGCAAAAACTTCGATCGTTCGAATCATTTTAATCGAAATAATTTTGCTAAAGGCTCATTTATGCAATAAAAACATAATTCTTTCTAAAGATCAATGAAAAACGTTTTCCTCGGGTTTTCAAACATGTATTATTATACCTTGCACTTATTTTAAAAATTCGGTCAGGTCAAATTCTCAACATTGCAAATTTATACATAAGCCTTTCTTGAAAAAAAAAATGTTAAAATTGCTAGAATACCCGTTTGTGAAGTTACCTTCGGCGGGGTTAAACGGTTCATGCAATAAGTTTTGTCGGAGTAAGATGGTGCATTCAGTGCTTTTTAAGTATTTACAAGTATCACAGTTAGTTACATATCCCACAGAGTAATACTTTTATTTTGCACTTATTCCAGACAGTACAAAAAGACTTATAAATAAGTTGTGAAGTTACATTTAAATCTTTTTAACTACTATTTAAATATCAATCGTACGCACTTTGATATTTTTTTTCGGCAATGTATAGCTGCACTGGAAAAAAGTATCTTTTAAGCATAGATATTCTTTCCATTACATACACAAACACGTGGAATTGGCAGCTTTTAATAAAAGACCGCATTGAAGTGTCCTGAAGATCGCAATGTAAACTATCCAATCGCGCATAGATTTATGACATTTATTCCCTAACCTTTCCCCATTCAGTAAATCAAGCCCTGATATTACCATTTATTTAATAAACATCTATAGCTGAATGGACTAATTCAATCCTCAATTTGTAAGTTTTCATCGAATTTGATGCTTATAATCCCATAAAGATAGCAACGGAATTAATACTTCCATTAAATATCACATAATTAAGCTATAATGACAATCGATATCGTATTGTTTACTTGACAGATTACAACACGACGATTAATCTACAGAAAATTTGATTCTTTCGGCAGCTGTTGATATGTTGTTGCTTATTGGATAGCTTTAGAGCAGGGCTTCTTAAACTATGGGTCGCGACCCCATTTGGGGTCGCGTAGCAAAATTCTGGGGTCGCGAGAGATTTTAATGTCAATTATATATAA
>KK119898.1:238643-350060 GCA_000611955.2 Stegodyphus mimosarum | reverse complement strand
ACGATCTCAACTTGTCTCTTCAAGGAAAATATTGCGATATATTTACTTCAAATGATAAAATTGAAAGTTTTATTAAAAAGATCAACATTTGGAAAAGTAGGGTCGAAAAAAATTCGTTCGAAATGTTTTCCAGTGTCGACAATTTTGTAATCGAGAAAATTCATTGTAAAACTTTTATTGCAAAAATTATTGTAGATCACTTAAAAGCGCTAGAAATACAGTTCCGGACATATTTTAAATTAAATATTGATTTCCAAAAAATAGTTTGGATTCAAAAGCCGTTTTGGATTGGCTTAAGTGAGATTGATCACCTGCCACTTAAAGCTCAAGAGGAATTTGCTGAGCTTTCGAGTGACTCAAACTTAAAACTACAATTTCAAAAAAAGCCCTTGACTGAATTCTGGATCGGAACTAGAACTGAATTTCCCACAATCGCTGATATGGCGTTAAATGTACTTCTGCCATTCAACACCACATATTTATGTGAAGTTACTTTCTCAGCTTTAACACATATTAAATCCCAATATCGTTCAGCGTTAAAAAATGTTGAAGAGGTCTTACGTCCAGCAGTTTCAAACATTCCACCAAGATTTGATTTGTTATGCAATAAAAAACAGGCACATCCATCTCATTAAATTTTTTACTTATACTTTAATTTAATACTTACCACGCAACTACTTGAATATATTCGAGAGAATTAAGACGGTCAGAATCCACTTTTATTTTTGAAACTATAATAAATACAATTTTATAATTCTTTTGTGCAATTTTTAATTTTAGATTTTTGTATGTTTCAAAACGAATTCTAAACTTATATATTTTCATATGTATATGTATATTGTTACCTAATAAATAAATTATCAAAAAATATTAATTTATTTTTCTTTTATATTTGTATGGGGTCGTCAAGAAACTCGCAATCATAAATGGGGTCGTGAATGACAAAAGTTTAAGAAGCCCTGCCTTAGAGCTTTGCACTTTTCAAGTATCCCCTTGACCAATGACATTTAATCTCATCGAACCACAGCTATGCCAACTGAATAACAACCAAATGAAAGATAAGAAGGTAACCATTTGTCACTCAGATGAATGGAATGGGAAATTACGTTAAAGATAAATGCTCAATAAAATAATGATATTCATATATGAGAATAAAAGACGAGGGAAAATAAATCATTCGTTAAGATATTATGCGCATGAATAAAACTAGGGATATTTTTATGAATATTATTCCATGCATGGACACTTCAAATCACAACACACGTGAGAGACCTGCCGCTTCAAAAATTGGCAAACTATTTATAATATTAATGTGTAGTGTGTTTAGCGTATTTTATCAAAAATTCTAAATTATTTTTGCTAATAATATTTCTCAGAAGTATCGGAATATTCTACTTCGTTTGAGTTTGTTTTGAAGGCAAAAACTGCATTTATGTCATCATTTATGATTTCCTTAATTCTGCCTAAACTTACAAGACTAACAAAGTTCTTTGGCTAACTAACTTATTTTTCAAAAGAAATCAAAAGAACAATGCAAAAGAAATGAATTTTTGGTCGGACTTTGGAATATTATTCGCAAGCTATCAACATATAATCTGCACTCATTATTGCATAATTCTACTATCGTTTCCTTTCAGTCTTTTCTCTTAGAATATTGCATTATTATAATACCAACCTAACGGTTTATTAGGAACACTATATGCTTTATACATTCAGAATATGCTTAAAGAACAGACTTCTAATGATCACCCTTTCCTGAAAGTCTATAACCTGCTGGAAATCCTACAGAGAACATGGATTAGTTAGTATAATTTTATCAACTCACAAAATTGTTTTCTGAAATTAAAAGTCTAGAGGCATCCTTATGAAGGTAAGTGAAACAACTCATTATTAATGAGATACATTTACTCCAAAATAACTAGCTGTCGTATCTTATTAAGGATTGAGTAGTAAGAGGCTGTACTCGGTAGGCCACAGAATGCCGTCCCAGAAGTCATTACGGAATAGAACAGTAGATGACTTGAGAAAAGAGGAATGAGGGCACGTCTTTCATGTTCCGCCGCAAACATCTTGGATCACGCGACACCCGGAAGGGATGTTGTCATCTTGGATCCACCCGGGTATGATGCAGACGAGCTGAAGTTCGTCATAAATGACAGTTTTATTTTATTTTGTGGCAATGACGAAATTTCATTTCGTCTTTGTGGCAAAGACCACTTGAACCATGTATTTTGAAAAATATCAAATTGTCCTTTAATATTTTTTAATTATTTAATATGCCATTATTTTCACTATTTAATATGTCATCGTTTTTACTTATTTCATTTGCAATTATTTTTAACTGAGCATGCCATTATTTAATCTATCATCAGTCTGAATTTACTCCAATATTTAGTTTAATAACAAAAAAAAATCTGAAATGTTTCAGATTTTAATTACGTCCAAAGGGGCGTTTATTTAACATTTTGTGTGTTACCTTTATTTATTAAATACCATTGCACTTAACCATAAAATTCAGTTCAACAGCAATATCGCAAAATAATTTCAAATTGAGCATATCTTTAGAAATTTCGGTACACACTCTCACGCGCTGGAGATAAAAATGTTTTTCTGTACAACGTTGGTATTGCTGGCTTTGAAATCTCTGAGTTTGTTAATGAAAAATTTGTTAAAGTTTTAGAGAATATTGTGACGAATTTCACATTTATTTGGCTATTTATTTAGAATTGTAATTAAAATTCATTTTTATTTTCCCGTGCAACGCAGACGATTTTTGAAGAGAGAGCTACGTGAAAAATAAAATAAAATAAAATAAAATAAGCAGTAAATTGACAAGTGAAACGACGCAAAATGCCAAAACGAAAGTAATAGTCCTTCGGGATTCAAATCCCTGTGGACTAATAACGTTCCTATGAATTTAAAAAAACTGCAATTCGCTGCCGTTACCTCTCCCGTGAGAATCGCGCAACTTACCGCGAAGCCGCACCAGACACTCAGAAAAACCTGTCTTTTGATCTTGTTAATCATCGAACATAACCGTGATGTCACGGTTCCCACCCCTCTTCCCTGCCACCAAACCCCACGAGAGGACATTCAGCTCGCCATATATTTAGAACGCCCCATGCCGCAATCCATGCTTTCTCCGGGATTCGAACTTTCGATCCTTGACTATCCGGACCGTAGTAGGTTTCTCTAACCACTCTACCGTTTGGGCGGCACTTCTAAATAAGGCGGTTGCGATAATACCTAAAAACCAATCTATATCTTGCAGAAAAAAGCAATATAAATCGTGTTATGGAAGAATGATAAGCACATAAATGTACCTTAAGTTAGTGTCCTGTTTTCTAATCAGCAAAAATAGTCGGAAATATGATATTTAATATTTCGAATTGAAAAATAATTTATTATAGGTTATATAACAAAATTTTATGTTTAATAAATAAGTTATGAATCTGATTTCATTTGAAGATTGTTTCAATAGATTTTCAAAGAAATTAATGCCGAATATTAACTTGTAAAACTAAATGTCTCCAACAACTATTAAATTTTAATATATATTAATAATCAAATAAGGAAGTAGCAGTTTTATGTAAGTTTCATTTTATTTATTTTAATAAGCAAAACAAGAAAAAGCAAATGAAATTTAATTACAGACACTAATATTTAATGAAATTTCACTATTTTAAACATCACTCATTCCAAAACTGAATTAATCAAGTATTTAAAGAAAATAATTTAGACAATCAAATGCTAGTGTTTCTTTTTTTCTTTCAAAAGGACTTTAATGATATCTAGGACGATCTTAGGCTCTTCTTCTTTAGAAGCAAAAACATTTTGCTCTCAGTCAAAATTCCAAAGAATAAAATAGTGCAAGAAAGCAAAGTAAGAAACAACCAAAGAACAACTCAAGAATGCTTATAGTTTTCAGGAGAAGACAGCAATTGTAGAAGAGCAATTTTTTGCTTCTGACGAAGAAGTACTATACCTGATCGTCTAATAAATCGACAGATGTTTTTCTGAAAATCTACGTTAATCCGAGACTGCTTTTTTGGCTGATTTACAATTTTACTTCAGCTTTCTTGTTAGCCAAAATAGACTTTAGCACAAAAGGGCTCTTAATTTCGTTTTGGCATTTTAAGTTGGTTCACTATAAAAGTCTGAATCATTTTCAGACTGTTGTTACCAATTGTTGTTCAAATATTACAGCTCTGCTTTTATATTTAAAGAAAATAATAATGAAGAATCTGCAAGAATATATGCTTGTTTCTCGCATTGTAAAAGAACAACGTTACCTAGGGACATCAAATTTTGAATAACGTAGTCCTCCACTCGAGTATGGGCATCTGGAAACCTAAATTTGGAATTTGGAATTTGTTTTATTATCTATTTCATATTTTTTAAAACTTTAACGAATTTTTTATTAACAAGCTCAAAGATTTCAAAGCGTTCCATTAACATTAACATCGCTTTTATCTCACGCATAGACATTTATACGCGAGGTTTCTTTGCATGTCTTACTGGTATTATGTCGGTAGTGTAGCAACGCTACAGACGTTACACTGTCTAAAGGGATTTTGCGTCGAAAGACTTTGGGTATCTGTATCACTTTTCAAGTAATGGTTTGAATCCAACGAGAAAAAACGTAATGTAAAATCAGAAAGCTTTCTTATCTTTTTAGTCCAAAGGGCTTTAGCCCAGAAGGGGTATTAGTTTCCTTTCGGCATTTTGAGTTGATTCGCGTTTTAAACTGTTGCCACCAAATGTTACAGCCCTGTATTATATTTAAAGAAATTAAATAATGAAGAATCTGCATAAATGTATGTATTTTTCTCGCATTGTGATAAAACAACGGTACCTAGAGCCATCAAATTTTGAATAGATTATACGTTTCCATCCGAATATGGGCATCTAGAAGCCCTAATTTGGAATTTGTTTTATTATCGATTTCATATTTTGTAAGAGTTTAAGGAATGTTTGATTAACAAACTGAACAATTTCAAAGCGAGCAATGCAACACTGTACAGGAAGAAAAAAGAAAAAAAAATTATCTCCTGCGCGCGAGGCTGTGTATCGGAAATTCTAAAGATATGCTCATTTTAAAATCATTTTGTAATATTGCTGTTGAACTGAATTTTAAGTTGAACTGAATTGAATTGAACTTGGCTTAAGTGCGAAGAACATGATATTTATTAAATAAAGGTAACACAGAAAACGTTAAAAAAGCGCTTCTTTATCACATCATTCCCTTATGTACCCTGTATCATCTGCGCAGTTTTATATATTGAGTTACAATAGCTTAATGTAAAATTATTAGAATAACTGTGACCTGTAGGAGGAAGTGTGGTTGTAAAAACTGAACTGATCATATTTCAAAAATAAAAAGCTCATAATGTAATTATTAGAGCACGTGTGACTGTAAAAACTGAAATGATCATATTTCAAAAATAAAAAGTTATTATTAAAGATTAACTCTATCTTTGCACATTTCCTAAAATGAGAACAAACATTATAGCTTTAGCGAGCTACCCCGTTACGTAAACGTAAAACACTGTTCGAAGAAAAATGGTATTTTTCACACAATGCATAGCCATTTGCAGCTTTATTCAGAAAAATACTAATGATCAAGTCGTCCCACAGCAGAACTATTACTCCAAATTCATAGCATATATATGTCACGAAAAAGAAATGAGAATACAAAGTAATCATTTCTCACACTATTAAAAGTGCTCTTCATCAAAGCAAGCAAAAATGTGGAAGTCAAAAAAGAAACCGGGCAAAGAATTATACACTCATGGCATTCCTTTATTATGGTTAATCCTTTCCAGATAAGAATGTTTTGTTAGCTATTCTTCGATAGAACCACGGTATTTTCGCAGCTGAACAAATGGAGCGATCTTTTTTGGGGCGATTTATTTTTGTGGCATTTGTTACTGGTTCAATTCTTTTTTTAATAGATTTATCATTACTTCACATAAGTTCGTTTTTCTTCTCTCCTTCGTAAAGGTACTTTATTTATCACTTTTTTGGGACGAAGTAACGGTATTTCTTTGAGATGATTCTTTATTTAAGTTGATTGATAGCTACATACGGCCATGAAACTGTGAAGGAAAAATTTTTTCAGCTCTATTATTTGGTAAAGGATATTTCTGCTTTTGGATTATCAATGCATTTTTTTCATCGTTTGAAAAAAAAAATATATCATAGATGAGAATTTCATATATAAGGATTCAGATTTATTTTTTACCTCAAGTTTAATCTTTTTATTTCCAGTGAAATCTTGGGTTGGATTTTAAAGGAAAACTTATAAGGTATTCCTCCCGCCTTCTTCGCATGCCTTCGTGGTGTAGTGGTCAGCACGCTCGACGCGTAACCCAGATGCCCATGGTTCGATTCCCAGCGAAGGCGTTACTCATTTTTCATTCTTCTGCTTCCAGAAAAATCCTAATGACCTTTCAAACTTAACGTCGGAAATAAGAATTATGTGCACAGAAAACACATAATAATTATATAAAAAATAAAAATATGTCTATATATAATACAAATAGCAAAAACTTTTACAAAAGTAGCTTTAGGTATACTTACCATAATTAGGTCTTTCATATTAAATTTGTATCATTCGTTTAGTGTTATATACCAAGAAATCTACATATTGCTTTACTACGGTTAACATATCAGAATAAAATTAAATGACCTAATGCCGATTCAGTCTGTTCCAAAATGAGCTTTTACTTTCAATTTATTATTCTCAGTTATTCTTCAAACTAATAATTCAGTAATATTATTCTCAAATGAGCCGGATTGGGAACTAAATCTTTACAATTCAGTAATTTTGTAAGTTTGTAGTGACACGCCCCCTTCTATGGTAAAAGAAAATTATTTTCAAGAATATAACTACTTTTAATCTAATTCACATTTTAATACATTATTCGTTGCACAAGGAAACTTTTTTTATATCGTTGAAATATCCATTCTTTTTTTACAAACACTCTTTTAAAAGTACCGTTATTCTTATTTGCATCTGTTTTTCCATCATTTTTTATTCATGTATGTTTCATTCGAACATAATTTTCCTCGGGTTAACTTAACAGAATATTTTCATTATAATTCGCAAATCGGCAGATCTGTTCCATATTTCTATTTTGATAGACATAGAACTTTAGAAGATTTTTTATCATAAACTAGCGGAAGTACACGATGCCATTTAAGTTAGATTGAGAGTAATGCATCTAACAACAGAGGGAAGGATATCGCTGTAATCCTTCTCTAATAACGATGCAAAAAATACGATTCATAGTCATATAGTTTTCAGTCTGATGCGATATGGAACCCACATAAAAAAATTCATATAGAAAAATAAGCTAATGCTCTCTCATTACATCAGTAACAATGGCACGCAGTTTTTAATTGTCTTTCTAATCAAATAGTCGAAAAACTCAAGTTCCATCCAATATGTCCCCTATATTCAATTTCAGTCGATTAAATGTAGCAAAACATTTATTATAACTGATCAGAAAACAATAACGTGAACGAACATACAAACAGAAAATGTTTTTTATATGCATAGATTTCGTAAAACTTACAAATTTTTTATTAACAACTTCTACGATTTGAAAGCGAGCAGTAGCAAGACTTTCCAGAATAACGCATTTTTATCTCCAACGCGCGAAACTGTTGCCACTCGGAAAAATAAGTGCGAAAATGAGCGCTTTCAGAGTTTTTAATTAATATTTCGGCTGATTAAAGTCGTACGTAGATCAGAATAGTCGAAACGGCCAGGAATGTTTGCAATCGGGAATAATGCATTTAATGTTTGGCAATGCTTTTTTTATTTCATCATAAAACTTAAAATTTTTTATTAACAAACTATAGGATTTGAAAGCGAACAGTGGCAACAACTTTCGAAATAAAGCAGATTTTCATCTCCAGCTTGCGAGACTGTTGCCACTCGGATAAATGAGGGCGAACATAATCAATTTTCCGAATTTTTAATTAATAGCTCTGATTTTAGTTAATTGTTTTGGTACAATAGAGGACGTCGATCTTTTCCAAAACCCAGAAAAGAACTATAGAAAGTTTGATGACGATAGCTATAGCAGTAACTGAGTTATTAGCGAACAAGTAAACAGACTTTTTGTATAGAGATTAAGATTTCTTGGGATCTTTTCCTTACCATGTACTTTATCACAAGCCAGTTTTCCTAAAACCTTTTCTAATATATTTTTAAGTATTTTTTAAAATACTCCTTATCCTAGGAGAATGTAGTGCAGACGTAGGCTGAGCTGAGAATGGAAATCAATATATATTTCTGGTCAGGTATAAATTGAAATAAATCTCTTGTTTGTTCTCTCAAGCTGAACTGGAATGTAGTAAAAACACTAATCAATGTCCATATCTGTTAAGAAAATCAGTAAGCAGTATGACAAACACTAAGAACATAATTCATGTTCCCCCTTCAGTTTCCAGGTCCAAGGCACGAGCTAGGATAATTTCTCCAACCAAACAATGGAGTTTAATGTTAATATTTGTTCATATACAGGGTGTCCCAAAACGACCGCATAAACTTTGGACAGCTAGATTCCTCGTTGGGAGTACATAAACTGCCCAAAGAAGCGTTCCTGTACGATCCAAAGTTTACGAGAAAAATACGAAAGACAAAGTATTACGTCACTGCCGGTGCAAGAAAAAAAAACACTTTATTGGACATATCAACAGCAGTATTGGCATATCTTTCCAGACGATAATGTTTAAAACGTTCGCCGCGCATATCGTGTCATGCATGCGCGCACGCCGTGGAATGACGTTAAGCCGCCGTTGAACTGATATTTAAAAGGCTGCATCTTGCAGCTACCGGTAGTCTTCGTATGGTGGCCATGTATTCCGTTCGTGACTACTGCGACATGTACTTGATGTACGGCTGATGTAATGGAAATACCTTACGAACTGCTAGGGAGTATGCCCGTCGATATCCGTTCCGCCGTCCTCTCGATGTCAACGTCATCCGTAGGCTGGACGACAGCTACGAAATACGTGAAGCGTCTTGCCAACAGCCAATCTTCACGATACTGGAAGACCACGGAGCGGCCTAACGGTAGCACAGGCGGATGCAATACTGCAGCGGGTAGAAGAGACGTTGGAAGTAAGCACACGCACATTAGCCCGTGATATTTTTTCCTATGAGTAAAAGTACTGTGCACAGGCCTGTAAGGTCTGAGAGGCTAGACCCATTTCGGTACACAACCGTGGAAGGTCTGAAACCAGATGACTTTCAGAAACGCGTGGTCTTCTGTGAATGGCTGTTGCAGCAACAGAACACAGATAATGGTTTCATTGCACATATCCTGTGGACCAATGAATCATGTTTCACTCGAGATGTTTTCACTCAACCATCACAACAGCCATATGTGGTCCCAGGCCAATCCGCATGCAATCCGGCCTCAGAAACATCAGGAACTTTGGTCTCTTAACGTGTGGGCCGGCATACTCGGGGATCGCCTGCTTAGACAATATCTGTTGCCTGAACGGCTCTCAGGATAGTTGTACTTGGCGTTTCTCAATGAGGTCTTAACCGAGTTCTTCGATGACATACCATTAGCGGCAATACAGGGACTTTGGTTCCAGCATGATGGGACTCCGGCGCATTTCTGTGGTCCTGTACGTGGTTGGCTGGATATGGAATATCCCGGCCGCTGGATCGGATGTGGGGGTCCGGTTCTATGGCCGCCACGTTCGCCAGATCTTACACCGTTGAATATTTTTCTATATGGTCATCTCAAGGAACTGGTTTATCGAGACGTAGTGACAACACCAATGGACTTAGTTGCTCGTCCGCATGCTGCTTGTACTTCGGTGGACTACGCGATGCTGCAGCGTATGATGACAGCCATTCCACGGCGTGCTCAAGCCTGCATCGACATACACGGCGGACACTTTGAGCATCTGCTTTAAATTGTGCATAAACTGCTGCTGATATGTTCAATAAAGTGTTTTTTCTTGCACCGGCAGTGACGTCATACTTTGTTTTTCGTATTTTTCTCGTAAGCTATGGATCATACAGGAACGCTTGTTTGGGCAGTTTTTATGTATTCCCAACGAGGAATGTAGCTGTGCAGAGTTTATGCGGTCGTTTTGGGACACCCTGTAGAATATATAGCACTCGAAATTGATATTCAATAAGAATTCGCAAATTGTTATATCATATGTGTGTATTTGCCTAGCTGAAGAAAGATATGATGCAGCACTACTAATAGAAAGACGTTACTTGCATTTTCTATATTGCCCATCATAGCTGCGGTTTGAATTAATACAACGCATCTTAATTAACTTTTAAATTAATTTAATTAAATTTTACATTTAAATCAGCCAGCAAAAACTTAATTTCAAAATGTACTACTGTAGTAAAAACCTCCAAAGACTTCTTTTCTCCCCTTAAATAATGTATTCAAATTTTGAAAAACATTAAAACGAAATTTATCTTAAAAATAAGGCAAACCCTTAAACATATGTAGCTCCCTTCGCCCCGTTTTATGAAAAAAGACCTTTATACTGAAACATTTGGTACCCCAAAATGGGTTAAAATAGAGATTCAGTTAGCAATGCATTATACTCTGAAGTCATAAACGTTACCAGAAATCCTATAGATCATATCTAGCAATACATAATATATAAACAACACCAGAAGAAATAAAATGAGACGATATTTCACATCTACAAATTTTTAGAACTGAATGCATTATTAAATGTACCTGTAAAGTAATTTTACCACTGGTTTCCTACTAATAATTAGTAATATCTTACCAATTTTGTAGGCCTTTTAGATGCGTGACGTTTGTGGCACAGATACATTGTTTTCTTCAGTATGCTTTTCTGAAACGCTCCGAAAATACTTCTTTTAAGGTGAAATTTGTCTTTAGGGATAATCGGTAAGTAAACGAAATTACTAATAACAGTTATATATTTCTTTAAATTACTCGGAAATGGTTTTGTTCTGGCAAGAGAATGTATCTTTTCTTGTAGGCTTGTCTCTTATTGTTTGGCCTCTGATCCGGTCATAAGATGCCAGCTCTAGAGATTCACAGAAAAAAGATCGATTAAGCGTCTTTACATTTTAATCAATATAAATCGATATGGTAAATAATCAATGAACTTAGCAGATTTTTTGCCTTGTTTAAAAACCTATTCTTTATTTTTGCAGATGCTGTGTATATGCCTGTACAGCGTAGTTTCACTTCGAAGTAGGCAAGACAGGTGTCCTCTTGAAGGCTTAGCGATGGAGGCAGTAACCATGGCATGTTTAAATAATTGACTGGAGATTCAGTTGCCAAGGATATAAAACAGGATGATGTAAAAGAAGGAAGCCAGTATATTTCTCTGTCTTTTGCATCCATAAAGTTATAAGGAACTTCCTCCATTCTTACCACATGCCTTCATAGTGTAATTGCAAAGCTCTTGCTGTTAGCAAGTTAGAGGACTAGAATTTGAGTCTCAGCAAGGCACTGCTGATTCTTTGTGTATCCCAGAAATTCAGATTGCTTTAACGTGGCGTCGAACTAAAATGTGATGGGCAATAATTCGTCACCAACTCTATTTGTCAATTAAGTCATCCCTTCTCAAACTGCCCTTTAAGCAGCGGAGAATGTAAGGAATTTTCTGTTTCCTTACTACGTGACTTCGTGATTTAAATGAAAAGCGCGTATGAGTACCATTTGGGTTGTTCAAAATTCGAATTCCTCCGAGGTTAAAGCGATTAATATCTCCGCTTCGAAAAGCCAAATGAATCCTATGAAATCAGTATGTCTGCTATTTTTTAATCTTCAATGATGTCGAAAATCAAATTTGGTTATCTTGTAAAAGCTGGTGCATAACACTTGAAATTAAGTACCCACGCGGTTGAATATACTAACATTTTATTTTCTCAGGCAATTCTGTAGGCAATCGAAACACCTCTCCAGTTATTTTTCATAAATTTAAAAGAAAGTGACGCAGATTTAAGAATAATTTCATAAAGCATGGGACACCTGTACTTAAAAAGCGTTTCCTTATACAACCAGTAATATTACCTACTTTGTGAAATTACATTACTTAAATAAAAGTTCAGTTTTTCAGATAAAATCAAATAATGGTAGACTACATATACACCAAAATTAATTTTTATCAGGATTTTAGAGAACATGTTTCCTTCAATTACCAGAAATACAAATAAAATAACTTACCTTAATTTTATCTATATTCACTTACATTTCGCAGATGTGTTCCAGAAAAGATTTCAAAGAATACTTGAAGTTTCAGACTTACTAGAAGCATTTTTATTTTACTTTAACACACCCATATTTACTTTACCACTAACATGTTTATGTAAATGGTGAACAAACTGTCAACTGTCTGTTATGGATTGAACATTTTCCAGCCCTTTAAGGGAAGCGAAACTGTCAAAAAGCTTTTTAACTGAACGAAGGTAGTTTTGAAAATACCAAGCCAGAGTTAAAAATGCAATCTTTAGAAGCGCCAAGAACATTTCAATTTCAGAAACCGACAACGATCCAATTTACTAAACAAATTAACTTTACCTACGTTTTTATATAGTCTGTTTGTAATTTGTCAGTAACGTCATTATTCACCGATATCGTGCGATGACAGGAATAAGTTTTTAATTCAGAATTTGTTCATTAGAAAGCACCAGAGATATGGTTAACCGACGCTTCGGATCGTGACAATTTTTCACGTCATAAATACTATCATTCAATATTTGAGAGGTTTTGATAAATTGCTTCCTTTCGTTTTTGCAAAATTAAAATATACTATTTAAAAATATGTATATAACTTCCATTTTATTGACGGTTACAATGGCTTTTGGTAACGCATTTTTAAAAACTTTCGCAAGTGAATAGTGCGTATATTTCTGCTTCAAAAATTCTTATTTTTTAATTTTCACTTAAAAGGATACTTTACATTTATTTTGAGATTGATTAACGCACTCGTGAAATTTAAAAAAAGCATTTAACAATCCTAACGAAACACTAAAATATTGATCTCGATGTATTCTTTAAATATGTATTTATCTCTATTCGTATGTAATTCTTTCATATTTGGCTGGAAATTGGTTTGTATATGTTCATTCATCATGTTTGGCTTGAAATATTCAGATGTATTCTAATTATCAAATACATTTTTAAACTAAAAGTTCTTAATTTTTTTGGAAGTTTACTTATAAAAACGCATTTTAAACAACTGTGACATATTTGTTTTGTACTGGGAACTACCTAACTAAAACTAACATTGCGTTACTGTGCAGTCTGCATTTTATTTAATCACAGAAAGTAACTGCAATGTGAATACTTGGTCCGAAAATAGTTTTATATGATCTGTAAATGTTTATATGTTACTGCATTAAAACTTGAATGTACGAGGATTAATAGTTCTCTTGTTCTGGTTTTGGATGTAAGTCGTATATTGCTAAAAGTGATTGAGTATTTTTGATGAAAGGGTTGCAGGTTTAGGAAACATACTTGTTTCATAAACCTGCAACATTGTTGTATAACTTTGACTCAAAATGACTAATTCCGCGTAACGAGAAATACTTCCAATCAATTTCTTGTTATGTCTGCTGAGATAAGCTTCAGTCCTTAATTTAATCATCAGTTAAAACTCTTAGAAGAAAATATTCTAGTTGGAGAAGAAATGTGTATTCCAGTTCATTCACCGATGGGATCACAACATGATGTTGGCTAATATAATTTCTGCAATTTATGCAAATCAGGAATTGCCGTATCTCGAGATATGGCATGGTGCAAGATATTCTAAAAGAAACCAAAATCTCTTCCAAAATACTATCATATAATGGAAGTTACACAGCTCAGTCTCTATCTGGACGCAAGGGTTAATAGTATACGGTTCCCTTCCTTTTGATCCCATGCAGCATGGCATCAACACCATCTCGCGTAGGGTTAACACACTGATTTTAGAGAAGCCTAGTAGAACGGCTTGTTGCCGTAGTAGAACGGCTATTTAGGGTCCCATGGCAACCTAAAAGTTCTTGCAGTCACGTCCCGTCCGATAATGAAATAAAATGATCCTCAGTTCCATTTTTGCACTTGATCCTCCCCCTTGATCAGCCTACCTTCTCACTAATTCGCTGCTACAAAAGCGGCACCAAATCGGTAACACAGGTATTACCGACTTGGTGACATTTTCAGGCATGTGGTCCCTTGACCCATCATCGTGTGTATTAGCCTTTGTCTTTACCAACTAATTTTCATTCATGTTCTTCAATTAAGAAATGTCTCAGAGTCATAACTAATGAATTCTTATCACTCTTATAAAATATATTATATTTAAAAAACAGTACACTCCCGAATTCCATCCTGCTCTTCTTGAGCAATGTGCTGTGACTCATCTAATTTGTATATTTCATACACTACCTTAAGCACAGAAGTACTTTTTTGTGTTCAACTGCAGATAATTAACATAAAATTGCACAATTGGATATTGATTAATATTTTGAATAAACAAGCACATTTTTTTCAGATTTCTCTACAATTTTGACAACAGTGCACATTTAAAGGCATTCCAATTTCATATTTCATTGAAAGCAATAAAATTATTCATCCTTTCAGATCCATCACTGAGCTTTGCAATTATTCGGAAAGAAAACACTATCCGCCGAAATGCCTTGTATTGGCACAAACTGATTGAAAATGCGAGACGGGATCTTCTTCCACTTAGTGTTTACCCTAGCTTCTGTTGCCCACTAATAAGAAGCTAAACATTACATTTGTTTCTTGGTATTTAACAAAGTAATGTAGGAATTGCGTGCAGCCAATCAATTATTGAAAGCCATTCTTCCACTTAGTGTTTACCCTAGCTTCTGTTGCCCACTAATAAGAAGCTAAAAATTACATTTGTTTCTTGGTATTTAACAAAGTAATGTAGGAATTGCGTGCAGCCAATCAATTATTGAAAGCCATGTTATGCATTTCTTGACGTTTTGAGAGCAGATACATTTCGGTACTTGTGGGATGGTAATCGAAGAAACTGTACAGATCTAAAGCAGTGGGTAATGCAAAAGAAGAAAGCCATTTCTTTAATTTTATATCTAAGGCGTATTATGCCACAATCACTCAGTAAAGCGGCATTTCAGTGCATTCTTTCAGATAACTTGTTTCAGACCAGCGCCATCCTTTTTACTAGGTATCTTCTCTTATAAAAGTTATTCTTCTCTTTCGATTAACATAATAGTACTGCAACAATAAAGTCCTGTCATTTTCTTAAAAATCTAACTCATGCACTTCTAGCTCCAAGCATCTATCTGCAGTCTAATTATCTCATGTTGATGCATTTCTCCATACATACTAATTATTACACAGGTGACAGAAGTGTAAAATTACTGAAGTTTCACACAAATATAATCTATATTTTATTATCTTTTCAAGCACATAATTACAAGGCATTCTTTGTGTGAAACTACATACCGAGTTTATCAAAGATCTAAAGTTTAAACACAAACATCCGGAATATGTTGATTTATGAACTGAAACAGTTCATACATATACTAAGTTACAGCTACCTTATTCGAAACCTGGTGAAATATAGCATGAAAGGAGAAAGAAAGAAATAGTTGATGTTAATAAGGGAAAGTTGTTAATAAGGAAAATTTCATTTGGGAATAATAACTGCAAAAATTAAATTGAAAACATAATGAACACTTATGTCTTTTGTGTTAATATGATCTACTTTACGTGATTTGCTATCATTTATTACCTGCCATGTTAGAAATCTGTATTTATTAATTATGTTATACTTTTAATAATTTTCGTTAACGTTAAGCATATGTTGTCAAATACAATATTCCAACATAAAATAACAGGGAAAGGAAACGAAGGAAAAAACGATAACGAAGCAAATGAAATTTAAGTTTTAATGAATATTAAATTCTTACTTCTCTTCCTTCTAGCATGGATGAATAATTAATAATGACTTTTCTAATTTAGTAATAAAAATATTCCTTCATCTGAAATTTTGCAACAAATTCTAATGTTTACAAACTTAATTTTCATTCTTTTGTTAGATGTGGGACGAGCCAACCGAAATGAAGATATGATTTATTAATTAATTTAATTTCCTTAACTTTCTTTTCGGAATTTGCAATGACCGTTAACTTACTCCACGGAATTGCACCTGATACTGAATACCATTCATAATAAAATGAGTGTTTCCAAATTAATTAGTTTACTAAATTAATAATTAACAGGGACTTACTTTCATTTGACATACAGATAATTAGCTAACAATACCCCCCCCATTATTCCGTCTGTAGTTGAAGAGAAAACTTCTGGTTTCTAAATTCTAAACTCTTATTCTTTTCCGAAGAATAGGTGAGTAATTAACTTAGGAACACAGCTATGCTTCTGTTTTCATGCCATCCTTTTACGCATATTCTTTTTTTTACCGGAAATAGAAGTAAAAGCATTTGAATTAAGAATACATACATCAGAGTTAGGTTTCTCAAGCAGGTTTCATTAGCAAATCCTTTGTTCAGGCCTAATTTTTTCCAACCCTCTCATTCTGTTTTGATGGTATTCTATGTGGAAGAGAAATTTATTTTATTGGAAAGTGAAAGGCATTAGTGATAAATTTATAAGGCTTAAAAGAAACGTTCTTAAAAATGAACAACATATGCTCAGCGAAAAGCTAAATGTTCCTGTAAGTAAATGATTATTCTGTACTCGAAGTAAATGCTATTCAGTGTTGAAAACAGTTTAAATTTAAAGCATTTAACTGTTGTGCAAATTCATAAAATTAGCAATTACATGAATTTTAGAATGTTATAAAAATATTTTAAATATTATAAGCAATAAGTAATTAGAAACATAAATTTTTAAATAGGTTTGTATTTTTCACTGAAAGCCAAATTATTTCTCTAATTCGAAACGTGAAAAGAATAAAATAAAAATGCATTATTAAACTTTAATAGCAACCATTGAAATGCATAATGCTTTAAGACTTCTCAAAATTTCGATTAAAACCCTGCCTTGATTACGTAATCTGAATGGAACCAAATTTCTATTTGAGAATCCAAATTCATATTTATATTTACTTTGTCAAGTAAAGTTTTTCGTAACGAATAGCAAATGTTCCTTTTTTTAGTTAATCTAAAAAGTACTTTTTTAGTATTAATTAAATATTTCAGAAAAGAACAAAAAAATTGTAACTCTTGTAAGCATTCTTAACTGTCGATTTTTTATACATTACCAGGCCTCAGCTAACACAATAGCTTTTCCTCGTTTTTTAATAACTGTTGACTGCTAACATCCTTCAATTTACAACTTAATTCATTTGCATTTATGTGTCATGATTCGGATTAAGCCCTTTTTTCCAAAATAATCGCAATTTTTTGTTTATTTCATTTCGGCATAGAAGTCTTAAGTGTTAACAAATTCTCCTTTCAAACTTGAAGCAGAGAGGAGGGATAAACTAGATTAGATGAGTAGAGAGATAATAGTTATTAGAATCTTTGAGACCCCCCCTCCAAAAAAAACTAAATTTTTGAGCATTAGAACGAAATCAAGGAGAAATTTTCATAATTTCCTTACATGTTAGACGTATACATTAATTCTATATACTTCCTCGGCATCATCACGGTTTTATGCTGTTGTAGGAAGTCTCTGTATTTAATCTGATCGGATAACAGCTACATTACACTCTTCCTTCTGCTAACTGAATGTACACCATACTTTAAAATGCTTAAATTTTAACCATACTTAAATTTTGAGAAAAATAAATAAAATTTTCCAATGTTAGATAATTTTTAATGAATTTAAAAAAAATACTTTTATTATTTTTAAATCATAATTCTTATTAGATGCTTTTAACATCAAACGTAGTGCTTAAATAAACTTTCTTGTGGTAAAAAGGTACTTGTTGAAGTATAAAGTGCAGTTTGGATAAAAATTTTATTCACTAAATTATTCCTAAAAAGTAAAAATTTTAATTGTTTTTATGACGCCGAATAAATTTTATGCGACCTGTTTTTGAAAACCCATGCGTTAAACTTTAGGAGAGCTACATCAAAACAAATTAACATCTTGGAAGAAAATCTTAGTACACGATTTTGTAAAGCAAATGGTTAATTTCATCAGTATATTTAAGGTATATACCAATAAGATTAGTTGTGTCAGCGTATTTCAGACATATTCCTGTAAGTTAAATGAATTGCACTATTGAAGACATATTGAACACACTGAGTAATGAAGACAACAGGATGCTAAGCTGGATTTTGTCAGCTTCTCAGGAAGAAGTCCTGCGAAATATACCAATTTTACGCTGATTCTTGTTGTTTGTTTAACTTCTCCAATAATCACTAAATTCTAAGCATTTAACAGAGTGCATCAAAGAATAAAATCTTTGATCTAAATAGTAACACATTATTGTGACCGAAGATACCGGAAATGGTTTCATAAATGAAAGATTTTAATTTATCTGTCAACTTTTATTTCCACTCCTTTCAAGCAACCCCGAAGACTGTAATGTAGTTGCCAATGTTTTTTCCAGCTCTCGAAAAGTATTTTAAAATCGTCTTCATGAAACTCTTTCACGTCTCGTAATGAAATTTATTTTATTTGCAGCAATTGGCTAAAACCAGCAGCCACAAAGTGATCATTTTAGACGCAGAAATATTAAAATGTCACAAGGTGCTATATGAGGGAAATCTGAAATATCCAAATAGCAGCTGTTAACATTTTTAACAAAATATTAAATAGTGCTCTTTGTGCATGTTATTTTACTTCACCTAAACGCATTTATAAAATTTCAACGAAAACCATTATTTTTCTGTCTATCTCTCGAAAGTGTACCTTGCTTTGATTAATTAAAAGCTGTGATAAATATTAGTAGCTGAAAGATTACTAATAAGAAAATACTGGTTTAAAGCCTGTTAACAACTATAATTATATTCATCAATAAAATTTCCATCCGCACAGAAGTATCGCATTGTGTGGCAAAAGGACACTTTTATTTACCCCTCATACATGATTAAATGTTTCGTTTGTAGTCCAAAGACTGCGGCACCGTTTAATTGCCGTAATTAGGCATTAGAGGGATCAAATGCATAGTCTGAAATCGATGTAGAGAATTTGCATCGCAAAGGAAGAAAATGTAAATATAAGTGTATAAATATTACTACAATTAAATATTTAAAATTATTCAAATGATCGATTTAAATTTATTTTAAGCAAGTCAATATTTCAAGGAACAGTAACTGCACAAATTTTAACTGCAGATTATTTTTTCAATTTAACATATACTATTTGAAGTGAACGTCTCATGTTTCCTATCATCAGACTGGAATACGTCTTCAACAATAACAATAAAATAAACAGTTTGTTCGTTTTGAGCTATTTAAAACTTGCTAGAACAGAAATTTAAGATTATAGAAGAAAACGCCTTTTTTCTATTTGTTTATTGGGATGATTTTTAATTCCGTTTATAATACTTAATAGAATGAATACCTGTGGTTTTTCCACAAAATGCAGATTTGATGCGTTATTCTTTTAATGTCAACTTTTAAGTATAAAATTAGAATCAAAAGTTCAATGTTTACAATTTTTAAATGTATTTAATACAATATTTAGTCATCTTAAAACAAAGATTAATTCACTGTGTTACATCGAAACTGCCATATATTGAAGAATAAAACGCACTGTTATGCAAATTTCTCTGGAAGTGCATACGCCAAGTTCAGCAAATGATTCCATTTACGGTCCAATCAGAAGATTATCCTGCTGATTATAAGGGTGAGAATAACGAGCGAAGACTTCTGTTTCAGAAGTTGCCACGGCTATAATAAGTAAGTTTTTTTTTCTAGCTACGAGCTTGACGAGCGAAACGGATAAGGTAAATGTGCTTAAGACATTGTTGTACTCTGCAGACTGAAGAGTTCAGAAGGGCTTCTTGTTAGATCTCTCCAGCTATGACTGGCCCTTTTACCATGTCGTCAAAACGTCGGATGTTGTAATTGTTGGCCAGATTTAACGACAATGAATCCAGGAAGGGAATGGGAAGCCCGTAGTGGGTCCAGAGCAAGAAGATGGACATCAAATCACATCAGTTGAAGTATACGGCGTCACGCCGTATTTGACCCATGGACCACGGAAGGCATTTCGTGAATAATACATGATTTTCCCTTACACCAACATCGATGTGAACATTTTTAAGAAGATGTTGTTTGAAGATAGTTGACGCCTTGACGAAGGTTTCCATCAGGAACGAGTCTTAGTTCTGAAGGTTTGCAATGTTGTCGTAGTAGAATAACTTGGAATTTTGAAATTAACAGTGTAATATTCAGCGAGGAATCTTGCTTTCTGCCTTGAAAATAATGCTCGCCAATCGAATATTTGTAGAACACGATGGGATTTGGTTGACTGCTTCTCCTCATGGATGAAAAATCATGAATTCTGGGGTTGCATCAAAAATGGCCATCATGGCCCAGGATGCCACACATAATAATTTGAAAAATCATTGGTTTGAAATAATGGCAGCTTTGAGAATATATAAACCCGAAGTAATTCAGCAGCGCTTTTTGAGGTCCTATAATCTAAGTACGCTTTGTTGTACATCTTTAAAAAATTTGTCACTTGTTTAATTTTTGATTATGTGTTATGTATAAAGTTTGGTCTATTTAAAAATATTCCTTCATGGTGCTCCTTTTTCTGCGTCATACAATGTAATTGTAAGGAAGCACGTTTACGTAATTTTATTTGTAAAGCTTTCTCATAAATATTTTCTTAGAAAATGCAGTTTAAATTAAATGGCTCATAACCGAAATATGTGAATAATTCATTTCTAAAATTCTTTATAACATATTTTTCTATGTGAGAATTCCATGCATTGATATATTTTCTATTGCTGTACGCAGCTGCTGTATTTTTAATTTAAATATTGACTACAAGAAATAACTGAGAGTTAATTCATGTAATACTTTCCAGTAAAGATTTTAATAAAATATTCTCATTTTATCATTCCCTTTTTACATTAGCTAATACTTCTTTCTTTAAAAATGCGATATCTACCATCTATTAATATTCGCTTTATTTTAATAACTGCGATCGAAATTGGTCTCCTATCCAGAGAATTTAATTTTGACATAATAAGAGGAATTCGCTCTCACGTTTAGTAACTCTTTATCGATTTTACTTCAGACACAAAAAATTAATTGGTTATTGTAAAAATTTGAAGCTTCGGGGTGAGAGGCATCTAATTACGTCCAAAATATGATTAAACGGCAACATAATTTGGTTTGTGCGGAAACGGGTGCACATTTCAGAATTTTATTTTTTTCAAAATATGTCTAAAACATGTGAATTTTAATATATATAGCTTTACAGGTTTGTTTTTCAAAAAACATTTTAATGCTAAAAATGTTCATTTAAAGCATTTTACACTAGATACACAAAACTTTAACTACTCATTTTTTATCAAATGGAAGAAAATTATTTGTTCATTAATGAACGTAAAATAGTGTGCTGTAATTTATGCTAAACTGGAAGTTATTTTAAATTGCTACTAATAAACTGTTGTATTTGCGAGTGGATGAAAATGTGTTCTCTGATACATGGAAAAGAAATGAATGTATCTACATATTTGTGTATGTGTAATGAATGAATGTACATGTATCTTTACAGCAATGTATAGGTTATCTGAGAAAGGAAATTTCATTTCTTAACTACAAATGCTGGTAAATAGTCAATTGACTGAAAATGCGGAACATAAGAAATTTGGTCGTTTTTGGATTTTCGCCTTTTAAGGATAATTACAGCATGGAGTTGTAGAGTCATTAGGTATATTTTAGAAAGCAGGAGATGTGAAAAATAAGCAATCCCCTCGCCCAAACTCGAACCACGGACCTCTTGAATACGCGTCGAACGAGCTGACCTCTACACCGCGAAGGCGTGCCGAAGAAGTTAGGAGAAATACCTTATATACTCCCCCTTTTAAAAGGCGACTGGGGATTAGGGAACCCATTCGCCAAACCCTCGCGGTGGAGAGTTATCGTCCACCACCTTTTTAGCTCGGACGCCACTGTAGAGTCATTAGGTGTTTGTTGAAAACAAGAGAGATGAAAAATTGAGCAATGCCCTCGCCGGGACTCGAACCACGTACCTCTCGAATACGCGTCGAGCATACTGACCGCTACACCATGAAGGCATGCCAGGAAGGTGGGAGAAATACCTTATAGAGTTACTGTGGGTTTTTTCCTGTAGTTTAAAGAAAACACAAGCTTGTTTTTCCTCGAAATTTCCCCATGAAGCCATTCCTTCTTCCAAGTAAATAACTCTGAATTGCATCTGTGACCAACATGCAGAGATTATGAGATATAAAAACGCGGAGCTATGAAAACCAAATTGCAGCTTCTTTGAGACTCAGCCTCAAATCTGCCAACTGCCAGTCGGGCGCACTAGACATAAGAACTTACAAAAAAGAAATGAGTCAGTTTCTCCTATTTTACCTGGGTCAACTAGTGAGAAATAGGAGTTCAAGTTTACCAAATTTAGCTAGTGACCAATTATTATCTACCACATTTTTACTCAGACGTTACTGGAGACACCATTTGATGCTTCGAAAAGATAAAAATGAGTTGTGTTTTAAGGTATTTCTCCAGTTTTCTTAGCATGCGTTCGTAGTGCAATGGTCAGTACACTCGGCGCGTATTCGAGAGGTCCGTGGTTCGAGTCTCGGCGAGAGCATTGCTCATTTTTCATCTCTCCTGCTTCTAAATAACCTAATGTCTCTACAGTGGTGCCCGAACTAAAAGCGTGGTGGATGCTGAATCTCCACCAACCAGGATTTGGCCATTGTGTCCCCTAATCCCCAGTCGCCCTTTAAAAAGCATGCCTCGTGATGTAATGGCCAGCACACTCGGTGCACACTTCGAGAGGTGCATAGTTCGAGTTCCGACGAGGACATTGCCGATTTTTCATCTCTCATGCTTTTAAAAAGTACCTAATGTCTCTACAATGTTTTCATTGAGATTTTAACAATCAATTCTTCAGACATATTAATCCGTTAGAAAGCGACAGCATACACTGCGCGAATGCGATAATTCCTCATAAACTCTGTAACAAAGCAAAGCTTCCATACTGGTAGCTGTCTCTTCATTTCTCACCTCTAACATTTCACGCTCTTATAACAGATAATAACCACTAATGGTACTTTACAGCAATGTATAAGTACAAATTAGTAAAGGATTAAAAAATATTATCCTAACGAGGAAGACAATTATCAAATTATTAACAGAAAGCAGTAACTAGTAAAATTAAGCTTTATTAAAATCAATGTCAACATATTATTCAAACTACAAATAAATGTTTTGCGTATATTTTAAATTTATTATTCGATGTTTAATTTCAATTTATTAACATTTAATAATATACGCTCACTCACCACATTCTTGTAATAAAGTAGACATGAAGAGGGGTTGAGAGTTTTTTTTTTAAAAGACATTTGGCACAAAGAATAAGTTTATGGCTTTTAAAACGGTTATAAATAATCTGCTTAATGTTACGAAAAAATATTTTTACTTTCTTTTTCCATGCTCCCACAACTAAAGTAAAAAAAATTACTTTAGGTGTCTTAGAAACTGACTGAGCCAGTGCACCAGTAAGTTGGCTACCTACCACAGAGGTGAACCAAACGGAATTATATACAATCACAGTGGAGAAATATTTAAAGTTGCAATGATATGTATTATGCAAAAATATCAGTTTCTATATTTTATAAAGTTGTTCTGGTTCAAAATTAGTTCATATTTGTAATCGTACTGAGTACCTGAAGCTGAAATTTATACTTCTCGCTGAGTGAAAACAAAGCCTTACTGATCTGTGGTATGATAAACTTACCAGTAGTTCTAGAATTATTTAGCTTGATAACTGCACACTCCAAGCGTTATCCTGGTTACCTGCTTTAAATTCTCATCCTTTCACACATGATGTTATCCACGGTTGTTTCTGCTTACGTAATGTCTTGAGATATTCCCTAATTTACCAAGGACTACTCTATTTTTGAGTGTGTTGGACATCCACGTTGCCCAGGCACAAACCGCAGGCACAGTGCTAGATTGTTGTATTAACACAATGAAAGTAGTCTCAGAAACTGAATACATAGAACATTCTGTAGTGAGAGTGTAAATTAAGAGAAGTAGAACATTAACAATAATGAAAACAAAAAGCTGCCCCCCAACCAGTTAACAGCTTAAGAGCAAATATTTTGGATTCTATGATTAGTGAAGTATCGTACACCATTTTAACTTTCTATGGATATTCATTGTCTTTTAATTTCTCAAGTAGCGAATCCGTCGATTCCATTTCAGCCTTTTATTTCAATTTATTTTAAATCGTTAAATTATTTAGTTCGCCTGGTTTTGCTTTCATTATGCCTACTTGCAACTGATCTTATGAGTTTGATACATTTGTAATTAAATTTATTTTTGCTGAACAAATTTTATATTTAATGTTTTGTTATTTCAATAAAATGTTTCTAGTATTACATTTACGACCTTCTTTAAGAATTTTCTGTTAGGAACAGAGTTATAACGCCATTTGAATTACATAGCTTAATATTATATCACCAAAACACAATTAAAACTTAAGATGAATTGGAACGTAATATGTATAAAAATTATTAAAATATATTTAAATTTAATGGTTTAATTTTAGATATTAATTTCTCTGCAACTCGAATTATGTTGCAGTTTAAACTTGCTTGTTTAATAATACCTGTTAATTGTGGTTTTATTGCGATTTGACAAATATCAGAATTTCTACGTTAAAGAACTCAGGAAGTTCTGTTCCTCTAAATACTTCATTCTTTCGGTATAAAGAATTGAAATTTATTTATGAGTTTTCGTTCAGCTACTATATAGCAGTGCTGAATCAATACACTCGAACAAGACCACGCTCAAACCGTATTTGTTTCTAATCCAAATATACTTGTCAAATCAAGGAAAATTCAGATTGTTCTGTGTTTCTATTATTAAATTCAATCTCTCAGTAATGCCTTTACTATGTATAGCTTAGGTAATTCACATTTCAAATTTATCCTACTGAGTAAGTATTCTAGTCGTAGGAAATATATTCAATTGTACTCCATATACCACCTCGAACCTCACTCGAGATTTAGATGAATGTCGATCTGACTGCTTTACTGAAATGTCAGACACTTCCTGCATCTATGTAGAGACTAGCGTTCTGGATTGAAATTAATTAGGCTTTACAGGATGTATCTAGAAATTTTCCGTTCAGTTCATTAACTACTGAAATAAGAAAATAGATATCAGCTTGTTCATTCATGAAAGAGCTGTTACATTGAATAGGGTAATGGAAATACGGATTTCAATGGTAATTGCTCTTTGTAAACTCGCGTTTCCTTAACAATGCACCAGAATATTGACTCGAATTTAAATAATGATGTCAGATGGAATCAATTATAGATACTTCAAGCTCTAAAATTTCTTTAAAAATATTTACTTTTGTATTGAAAAAGAAAACCGCCAACCAGACAATCAAATGATAGCGATCACAGATGTTATTAAAGGTGGATAGTTTATGTATTAATTGTGTGGGAAATTGATATTAGTACTGGGTAAGTTTCAAGTCAGCGTTAAGATCTCAATGCTGCGTAGATATTATGTGTTTAAATGGGTAACATTGTTCAAAGAAAGCATTTCTCTGCATTTAATATAATTTTTATTTAACAAAATTTACTTAAACAAACAATGAAATGATTAAAATAGTGAGATTTATATTGACAGCTGATTCAAGCTTATAGTAAGGGACTGTGCCCTTAGCGCTTAAACTTAATTAAAATAAAGTTCCTAAATTGATATATTTTGAAGCAATAAAATATTAATATGCTTAGATTGGAACATTTTAGTTTTTTCGTCAAAACGATTATTAGACTAACTATCAAACTTATTTATATGGCTTGCAAAGTAAACTAACTTATATTTTTAATAACGACGAATTCATATTTACTTTATCTCTAAAGTAAAAGCTCAAACCCAGTAAAACAGGTTATTTTCTTAACGGTTTTGTTATCCACTTGTATTGCAGCTTTCAAGTAATTTTAATACGGTACTGTACATTTCAATGGCAATACAAACACATGCCAATACTATAGAGATAACAAGGCTCTTATCAGTTTGGAAATTATATGAAATTTATGCTGTGTTACTTTTTACTAATCTCACTTGCCTGAAAAAACCCACGACACAAGACCACGACATTCATCATGGCAAGGAGTCAAATCGACCTGTCGTTGGTAACAGCCTTGAGCACCATATAAGTGACAGTCCAACTTTGGCCCATTTCCGCCCCAATTTTGAGGCAGCACTAGAGGTGCGAGGGCTCCCACCCATCTTGCCATGTAATCAACCTTTCAAGAGGACTTTCGGCTCGCTGCATGTTTAGTGTGCCCGACAGAGACACTATAGAGCTGCGAATATCTATACTTCTCCAAGATTCGAATCCAGGACCTTCGGTGAGACAGTCAGAATCATTAACCACTTTTTAAGTTGGGCGGCATATTTATTCTGAAAATCTTCCTAAAACTGTTCATGATCAACATAAATTTAATGCTACTAGTACAGGCTTTTAAGAAGCACACCTTTAAGAACTCACATTGTTTAGGAACCCTTATGATCTCTTAGGAATCTTTACCACATCCCTTAGCAACCTTTACCTTTCACATCCATTAGGAACCTATATTATGCTCTGAAAATATTCACTAAAGATGTCCATGATCAATACAGATTGAAAGTTAATAGCATAGACCTTTAGGAAACACACTTTTAGGAACTCACCTTTAGAAAACATTCATAAGCAAAATAATTCAAGCGTAATTGAAATATACATTATAACCCAGTTTGAAAGAAAAATAGGTGAAATATAACATAATAATATAATATGAAATTGCAAAAGACAATAATTTAAATCAAACATTTAGTAAGATGATCGATTTGCATTAGTAGTTTCAAATAAAAGACATCTGAACTTTATACATAGTGGCCTAAATCTAGATCAAAATCCAGGTTTAAAAGTTACTGAATTTTTTTATAACTTTCTTTTAGCAGAATTCTTCCTTGGCGTTAGAAGTATCCGAATCAAATTTCACAATAAAAGGAAGCACATCTGTGCGATTTTATTTTCAGTTATTCAAGATTTTTATTTGACCAAGTTTGGTTTAGAAAGCGGTTTATTTTATAAACTGTATAGCACAATGATCCTTTTAAAATCAACCAGTCATGTATCATCTCCCTGCTACACTTACACTAAAAGCTTTTAAGAGTCGTAAAACGATAGCCTACATAATTTGTTCTTTCATTGACAATCATGGATATTATAATATGAATCTACAGTAAAATTCTACATAATATTGTATGATCTGTCTTTACTACTCCACATAAAATAGATCCTACAATAAACCTGGCGAATTCTCGCAGAGGAGTGAATAAATTACCAGCACAGAAGAAAGGTAAAATGTAACCCTTTATTAATTAAAATTTTAACAGAAAGTCACGATCTTCGTGCGTTAAAAAACACCGTCAACTTAAATGTAGAATATAATGCAAGTCGAATCTAAAATAGAATAGTGCTGGATTAGCATGTTAATTTAAATCTATCAGGTTGACTCTCAAAATCTTACCAGGCGTGAGGATAATCCGAAATGGCCAAAAGGCTTACTAGCGTAACAGCGAGATAGCAACGAAACGTGCGCTGGCTAGCGAAAGTAAGCTCTGAATAAACTCAGAGATTTTTCCGTTTAAATACTCACTTCACTTAACTTTAAATTTACATCCTGGCGAGAAAATACAAGGGGAAGTTGAGAGGTTCAGAAAAGGTATCAAAGTAAATTTGTGTAATAAGCGTAATAAATCACATAAATAATTTAGGGAACACACGTGTTAAAAGAAAGTGTTACATAAATTAATATTTCATAAATGTTATGTTATATAGTAATATATATCTTATATTCGTTTTCTATTGTTCATCTCGAGATGAATCATTTATATAACAATTAGCTTCGAAAATCATATATAGTATACAGCGAAGATGTGATTAAACAAAATTGAATAGAGATGATCGGCGTTCGAATTAAAATTCTAAGAAAATTTGCACTCTCAAAAATGCTGGCAGTTCCAAAACGTATTTCCAGGACTATTTTAGTAGCATCTTATTCTCGTTTTATTCCACAATTATATAAATAACTAAAGAGGAATGTTTTCTGGCAAAACTCAGGAGTAGAAGTGCAAATGGCAACAGAGAATCAGCATTTACCTTAAACCCTTCGCACACAAATGAGAATTGTGTTAAGAAGTTTCATGAAGCGCAGGCAAAATATCTGTAGCACTGAAACGAGCAAACCAACTCAGATACATCCTGCTTTAGGATGAGATTCGTATAATTTTGCACGTTTATTCGGTTGTGGGAAACAATCAAGGGTTATTTGTTTAATGCATCCGTTCCCAATGGCTCATATGTGCCCAATCATTATTTCTCTTACTTCAGTGAAAGGAAAACGCATCGATTTATGTAGTTATTTTGCGTAATGGTATTTCAAAAATAATTTTTACACATTTTATTAACTTATGTTTACTATAGGATATCATAACATGTATTTTCACTCTTTCAAGAGCATAATTCCAGAGTTATTGCAGTTAGGAAAAAAGTGAATTATCTACTGCGGTACCGAAAGACCCGCATTCAAATACCGGAGGAGGCATGGATGCTTGTAAATGCATAGTGTCTTTGCCGCATGGGAGCACTCTAAATAAATGGCGAGCCGAAAGTCCTCTTGTGTGGTTTGGTGGTAGGGAAGAGGGTTGGATGACCTATGGATCCCCCTGGGGCGCTTTCTCTTAAAACTGGCATTTAAGTAGAAACCCACCTCTTTGAGGCTCTGACAACCATTCTTCCTTGAAATACATGGGCAAGATAACATCAACAATAGCAACAAATATCATTGTGATATTAATCTTATAGAAATAAAGTTATCATCAAGCAAGTAAAATACAAATAGTTAGCTGTTGTGTATTTACGTGACACAAAGGTCCCAAGATACATTTCGGCAAGTTAAATGTGGTATATTTCAGCATGCACAAGACAACATTGCTGTATTAACTGATTATTTGAAAGAAAATTGCTTGCAGATGAAACCGTCATGAATCAGTCTATTCGGATTCTTTTGTAACTGTGTATGAATGCGATAAGAACAAGGATTAGATTGAAACATTTTTGAAAAGGAAACTAAATCTTTCATGTTATGCTACGAAATACCACGAGAAGGGAACCTGCAGGGATTCGAAACCGTCTCGGACTGCAAATATTCAGCGCTTTTATCTGTTCAGTCACTAGTGGGCAATTCACCTCAATTCGTGCGAATTCACCTTTAGTTTTTTTTAGAATATGGCGAAATGTCTTTTACAAAATAAGAAGGGTCTATGCATAAGATTAAGATCTGACTTTCGTTGTATAAAACAAAATTTTAAATTGTATAACAGACCAACAAACGAACGTTTATTTTAATTAAGTAAACTTAGCAAGAATAAATATGAATGATCTAAGTTATCATAAAATGTAGCTAGATCTACCTAAGTGTTAACCCTTGCAAATTTTCGCACAGGTTTGAAGATATACACGACCAGGGAAGGGTGAATACAATATAGTTTAAAGACGACTTACGTACTTACAACCACTTGCTGTGGGATCATAAAAGATACATAATACTAAATTAAACGTATAAATAGTAAAAGACTAGACAATTCAACGTAAATCTAACAAGTTGATTCAGAACCTCCACCGGCAGAATAGTAATTTGGCGGCAAGAATGCATAGTCGATATTTAAGGTTAACAGCTGGAAGAATTAGCAACGTTCATTCGAAATAGCGAAATCGTGCTCTGTTAAAAGTTTCGCTCCAACGATTTAATTGCTCTAGTAAACCCCAACTCTTTTACATCCTGGTGACTTAAAGCGAGGGTAGTAAGGGAAACCAGAGGAGGCTCACAAATTAAAATAACTATTCGAAAAAATAACGAAACCCTACAAACAAACTACACATATGTCAAATCATAGAAAATATTTAATTTCTACCAATGTATATTTTCATCTAAATAAATATTCTTGCTTAAAGAAAAGCATAATTTTGAGTCAGTAACTTAACGTTTGATCTGCATTTTTCACTACGAGACCATTTAACAAATAACGCTGAATGAACCTCCATTTCTATTTTATCACATGATTAACTTCAGTGGCAGCATCATTAAAGCCCTAAAGCGGGTTTGCGTTCATGTTGCAAAAAAAAATTATGCAATATGAACTCAAGTTTTATGACTTAAAATGATGGGAAATTCCCCAAAACGCACTGCGTGATCCTCTTTGAACGCAAATTTAGCATTGTATGCTTACAAGGAAATAAAATGGGAGATAACAATCAAATAAGTGCTTTCATCGAGCAGAACAAATACGGGCAATTTAACACATCTCACTTTTGTACATTGGTATTCTAGTATCTAATTTAAACATTGAAACAAATGTAGCAGAAAACTTCCTTTTTGCGCACTTCCCTTAAACCTAAGAATACGGACTTAGCATACAAAGCTTTGTAGACTGTGTAAGCACTACTTAAGCTATTTAGCTTTATTTAATTTGTTCCACTAATATTTTTATCCGAATTAATAAAGCTCTCATCGCTGGAAGTACATTAATTCGTGCAAACATACATTAAGCACTTGAAATGAAAATTTGGCAAATGGCATTGATTATTTACTCAAGAGAAATTAGGCGCAATTAAATAGGAATATATATATATATATATGGAAAAGCAAGTAAAATATTTTCAGCATTTTTATAATGGAAGAATTGGATTATGTGAATATTAGCTTTCTAGCAAAAGAATAAGGATAACTAAAAAAAACAACATTTCTTTCTATACATGCAGTAAAATATTTAATTTTTCTGAAAAAAAATAATAATTAATCGTATCCCTAGTACATATTGCTGTAAAAAATGGTATAATAATTTTGTTTATCTTTGAAAAATAGCGTTCGTTATATTAGCAAATACTGCATGTAAAGTAATTTTGTAGCAAAATATCTTCTGTACAAGTTAAATAAAGATAATATTATAGTAGCTATAAAATTAGTTTAGATCTCTCCACTGACTTACTGGATAAGATAGCAGAAAATTGGTTGTTCGATCAAGATTCGAATAGGGTGGCTGCTTCGATGTTTACGTGATTTTCTTCCATATCTTTCTTTTACAAAATGCTCCACGAAGGCATCCCTTCCGTAGGCAGATCACCCTTCTGTGCTTTTCCTTAATAAATTAACCATCCTTGAAAGATAATTGCAGAAGCATTACATTAGTTCAAAAATGGACTCAAACAACGCAGCCATCCAAACTAAGGCAAATTGTGTCACGTGATGAATTTTAATTATAGCATTGTTATACTGAACCATGTTCTCTTTTTGGTAGCTTTAATAAATATTACCCTACTCTATTCAAGATTTTTAGAAAACATAAATGGTTAAGAAAGATAATTAAAAAATAGTCCCGGAAAATATTTCAAATCGGTATGCTTAAAACCTTTATACAAAATGAACAGATGAAAACTTCGTTTGCAAGTTTGAAATGAAACAGGATTTTGCTAATAATAATTTCAAAATTCATTACTTTGGCATTACGTTTGGATGCCATGAATATATACATATATTTCTATGCCTAGAAAAAAATCCTTTAGAAATATGCATTCGAAACCCAAGCACGTACAAAAAGTTGGTTTGAACTTTTACGTGATTTCCAAAAGAATTAATTGATGATATGTCGGATAAGTTTGCTTTTTCAATACATTTTATGTGCAAAAAAAGTTTTTACATTTTTTTTTCAATAAAATGCGTAACTTGATCAGATTGAAATAATTAATATTTAACTAGTGTTTCATGAAACTGATGTTTAGGCGTTGTTTGGATTGCAAATTTCCTGCATAACGTAAGAAATGTTTATGCCATCGTACCTTCCAAATTATATTTTATTTATTTATTTAGTTTGCATATGCTAATTGGAAATTTCCTATTAGTTTTTAATGCAGAAGATCTATACTTTCGTAATTTTTGGTGTTAATTGTATGAACGTTTTTAGTTCAATGACAAAATTTACAAATCTATGCACTCTGTCCCAAAAGGTAAGGAACCTCATGTTTTTGGTATCTAATTTGAGAATGAAGCAACACAGAAAGAAGAAATTTAAAGTACATGTTCACTAAGCAGTTCTTTAATGAATGTAACGCAGAATGTTTCTTAAGATCAACACAAATATGAATTACAACAAAAAACTGCACGCTTTGCAGAGAAATCCAGTCTTGGAGAAGCAATACATCACAGTTTTTCGAGGAAACATGTGATGGGAATATTACAAAAATGGGTTCTAGTTAGAAATATTCCTAGTTACAATATATTGGCTGCAGCCACGTTATATGCTGTCAATTAAGTTGTCGGTCAGCGAAATAGGAAGCAACAACCAGACATGGAGTAATCCTTGCTCAAGCTCATTTAACACCTTGGAGGAGGATTAACAACCTGCCTCCCTAGTGGATTCAGGTCTGGGGACTGAGCTGGCCATTTCACCCGCTCTATACCGTAAACCTCAAGATATTCTTTATCAACGTGAGCTCGATGTGGTCGCGCATTGTCGTCCATCAGAAGAAATACACGACAAATAACAGCAACATATGGGCGAATATATTAATCAAGGATCTCGTCTCGATATTTCACACCGATCACAGTTCCTTCATAGAGCACATGCAGGTCAGTGTGGCCGCCAAGAGGGATCCCAGCTCAATCATTATTCCACCACATCTGTAACTGTGTCATTTCTCAATGTGGGATTGGCTTCATCTGGTGCCTTGTTCCCTACAGATCAGCTGACGACCTGAATCACTCTCCCATGTGAACCTGGACTCGTCTGTGAGGAGAACAGAAGCCCATTGTAGTAGTTCTACAATGGGGTTCTGTTATTTTAATGGAAGCAGTTATGTTTCATTTCCTGTAAAACAGGAAAAGACCAGGACACTATTTATTATTTACTGCCAGAGTAGCGTAAAAATATTTTCTTTTTCTTTTTTGTGCCTTAAATCAAAGCATTTAATTACTCATTATGTTTAAATATTTTGATTAATTTATCATAATGATCGCTTTCTTAAAATTTAAGATGTGTAGATTTACACTTCAGAAGATCGAAAACATAATGTGTATTTATTCTTGCTTCCCATCACCTTCTAAATTTAAATTGCTAGGTTGGTAATTTGAATTCACATACTTTGAATCTTTAAGATTAAATCTCTTCAAATTTACCATTATGTCGAAAGATATTTAAATAAATTTTGGGCTGAAATTAATTCTAGTCTTAAAATTCTTCAGAATATATTTCTGCTGAAAGTGGAAACTACATCACGTTTTTGGTGAGTTACCAACATATCATGTTATTATTTGTAGTATAAAGCATTTCTCCTGCCTTCTTCGCATGCCTTCGTGGTGTAGTGTTCATCAAGCTCCGCGCGTATTCCAGAGGTCCGTGGTTCTAGTCCCGGCGAGGGCATTTCTCATTTTTCATATCTCCAGCTCCCAAATAAATCCTACTGACTCTACAATAGAAGATACATAATGCAGCTAATCTTTTTAACTCATGTAACGTATTTTAAAAACTGAAGTCTAGAATTAAAAAAAAAAGAAATAAAATATTTTGAAAAAGTCATTCTGTATAGTACTGCCCAGAAACATCTTTATGTACATAAAAGCAGTGATGCAAAAGGTACTTAATCTATTTTATTCCCTTTTTAGAGAAAGAGCAAAAGACAACTATATTTACCCTTGTTCAATCCAAATGTATTTTGAAATGACTGCAACATGATGTAATACAAAGGCATAGGAAAAGCCTTTATATGAAAGTTCTTTTTTCCAAGAATAAGCAATCCATAGTTTGACTTCAGATTTGTCAAATCAATGTAGTAGTTTGATGTCAAGTTTGACAAACCAATGCAGTTTGTCATGATCTAGAATTACCACTTAGAGAATTATTGATGTGGATATCAGTTGTCATTTAAAATCAAGCAAGGCATTTGTAGAACGGTGAATGAAGTATTTCAAGAAGACTGTTCCTGTTCTCCGAAAAAAATCTAGATGTCTGAGACGGCAATTTTATTTCAATTTCTGTAGTAATGTCAAAAGAGCAGTTTCAATTTTATTTCTGTAATAATGTTAAAAAATTGCTTCTAAGGCAGGCATTCGTGTGCAAATACCCATTGCAACAAAAGCTTTCCTATTAAGCAAATGAATTCACAACTTGCAGCTGCCTCCGAAACTTTTGCACACAGAGAAATTGTATAAAGAAGGCTAGGTCTTTATAACAATAACCCACTGATCATTGTTTCGGTGGTGACATCAGAACAAAAGCAGATCCTCGATGACATCACAGCTAGAGTCTACAATAATCGATTCAGTTATACCACTTGAGATGAAAGCACTCCTGGTATGCATGTTAATACACGAATGTGCACCACAGTCAGCTCGAAAATCCTGTTAAATTTGTGTCTCATAAATCGTTTGCAGTTATTAGTACTTTTCTGAATATTTAATTCGTATCATATTTGTCTTTGCATGTTCACTTCTTACATCACCTATAGGTCTGCCAATGTGTTTTTCTGTTTGCATGCAAGACGTTACATCCCAGTGTCTATTATACAGTCTATTTAATCAATTAGCACTTCACTGATATCTGTGTTGCATATAACTTTTAATATATTACATTATCTTTCCTTAATTTTATATATAATTGCATTGAAATAGCATATAAATGCATGTTAATGTTCGATGCATATATACAATCTTATGAGCTATCATGAATGGAATTTTTTATTAAATATGTAACTGTACTATATTTCCGAATTAGCAGCATGTGATAATAATGGTCAGTATGCAATAATCTGCAAATATATAATGTTTAATATACATAATAATCATATATCTAAGTCTAATATGTTCTGAATTTAAACTAAAATTCTATCAGACCTATTCGCACTATGTGTATAATTTTCCCTTATTTTATAGTATTTACTTGTATTTGTATCTAGTTGCATATTATTGTCTACAATAATGTACTTACTCTAGCATCATTTCATTCTGAGCTTTGATGTGTATATTTTTTAATCTAGAAGTCCATCGGGAATTGAATTGTGCATTTATATTATATTGCGTATAATCTATGTCCACCTTATGTAATGCATCACTCTTCATTTGGTAAGCAACGCCATAATACTGATTCTCATTGAAAGCGTTAATCTCTTTTAAGGCCTTGTTCGCTCATGCTATTATTTTCTATAGAAACATATTAGATCTGTAACTACACTTTGGTTAATTTACAGCCGGTTGAGACCGGTTAACATCTTGAATGGAGAACGAATAGTTGGATATAGCTGACGAAACTCTAATAAAATGGAACCATCAATGTATGGAAAGTTTGTATTCATGGCGATTTAAGCAGACTTTCTGGTAAAATCAGATGATCTAATAAAATAAGAAAAATCAATGAAAGTCTTGAGATTTCCTCCAACTTAGTTGGTCGGCGGGATAATACGTAAATACCAAAATAAGTGTCTTTCACTTTTCGTCCTTACATTTACTTATTAAACTTTCATTGCAGGAAGATATCAGCTTAGCGATTTTCTAAACCTTCAAAACAGTATTTCATAAAATCTGAAAGTCACCAACTAGTGTTTAATTACCAAATCTTGCTATGGTTTACAATGTGTTACTAGATTTAGGTTTTCACTCTTCTGTATTTTTAGATGAAAAGATTCATTTATATCTTTCTCAGAAAAAGTGGAATGCTCAAGATTGGCAGACGTGAACCAGTTAGTATTCATTTATTTGCCAACAGAAGAGCAGCTGCACCCCCTTGAGGACTATTCAGCTGTAATGCTCAACTGATGGAATCATCTACAATCTGCTAAGCTAAGCCTCGGGAGTGGCCCGCGAATCAGGGGCGTTTATTTACACAATTTTAAGATTACAGAAATTTTATAAGTTGATACATATAATAATTATGCAGATGTTACATCAGTAATTTAAGTTATGTGTTACATAAGAAAATACTGCGGAAGAATACTATTTGTCATGTATAAAATGATATAAAATATTGCTTCAATTTGAAATGAGTGAACATATTTATTAATTGTGCTTTAATAAAAACTAAAGCCCAAGTAATATCAGAAAACCACACTTACCGCTTCATAACAGGAGTCAACTCCGATTTTCAAATTACTGGTAACTAATGCAGTTACTCTGACATGCAACGAGTCTAAATGTCTAAATGCAACGAGAAATTTCTTTGATAACTCCATCTTTTTCATTGCTAATAAGTTACACTTATTTGCATAGGCCTAGTAAATCATTATTAAATCTGCATTTTTGGGAGGGAACATGAGTTGGAAATGAAACATAACAGATCTTAGTTAGTAAATTCAAAATCTTAGAACTCTTTGTTTTATGATTTAGTAATTCATTTGATACAAAAATCGTGAACTTATCATATTAATAATTTTTTCTAGAACTTTTTATTAAAGGTTAAAAACGCGGGCAGAGGCAATATATATATATATACATCATATTATTTATTATTCTTTTCAGAAAGTATTGATTTTTACGGGAGACATCGAAAATGTTTCAAAGGAAGCTGATACACGGAAATTCGCCTTTGGAAGCATTTGACATTTCGATAATTCCCAGCACTATTGCTATACGAAGACCGTAATAGCACCTCCAATTCAATTTTTGTGAACGGAGAGGTGCGGAAATAAACTACTCTTAACATTGATCCGTTGCTCTCAAAGCAATCGATCTTCGGCAGATTAATAATTGTTCTCATTTCTCCCTTTCTGTCTCCTTTTCCCTCGGCACCTTATCTTCTTTATTTCTTTCTCTCTTATTTCCCAGCCGGTAATACGGGGAGTCACGTCAATGACAATCCTATTTTCGTTTATGGTTTCTACGTTTATGGCCCTACTGTAGAAGAGAATTTGTTGATGAGTTTAGGAAAGGGTGTTGTCTCTTTTGAAAGATACAACACTAAATTTTGCTGCTCCCATTCTCTAAAATATGTTTGTTAATAGAAAAAATATAGATGATTATTTGCGTAAGAAATATAGAATTAACAATGAGTAATGTACAAGCACAGGTAAAAGTGGGTGGGACACCACTAGCCGCAAATACGAGTCTATAGTTCCGCGCCGCTAACTTAGTTTTGTATCAATTTTTAAAAGAGTACCCTTGGAAGGGAGAGCCGAAGGGTCTCCCCTCCTCTCTCCTTAACTTAAAACAAACGATCTCTAAAGATATCATTACGCTATTGCTATCAAATGGAGAGGTTGCTTATATCATATATGAAAGTGACTGACATCTATCTGTTAAGATAATGGAATCTTTAACAACGTAACGGACGAGTTAACAATTTGTAAATAATATATGCCAATATTTTTAAAGCACATAATCAGTGGCACAACTGTCAGAAATACACTGCTCGACATTCAAAATGCAACACCAAGAAGGAGTGGTCAGAAAGTGATAAAATTTGGAAAAGTGACAGAGACAGCAAGCAGCAGTAAGTGATCTTTATTTCAAAATGATAATCAAAATACAGATCGAGAACGGCGTCGGCTCAGTAGGATGTCGGACCACCGCGGACAGCGATGCACGAAGAAACACGTCTAGGCATAGAGTCAATAAGAGTGCGGATGGTGTCCTGAGGGCTGGCTCCCTATTCCCTTTCAACCATTTGCCACAGTTCGCTTTCTGAACGAGGCAGGGGCAGAGACTACAAACGGCGTCCAATCACATCCCACACATTTTCGATTGGTGACAGGTCAGGAGAGTACGGTGGCCAGGGAAGCATCTGTATACCTCACAGAGCATGTTGGCATATGCGAGCACTGTGTGATCGGGCGTTATCCTGCTGTAAAATTGCATTAGGTAGCCCCTGTCACCGACCGCAATACATTATCCAAGTATCGTTGGGCCGTCATAGTGCCCTCAATACGCACTAGAGGTGACCTGGAATCGTAGGCAATAGCGCCCCAAACCATTATGTTACGTTGTCGCGCGGTCGGGCGTTCCACAGTTATTGCCGGATTAGATCTGTCTCCATGTCAACGCCGTGAGTTCAGGCCACGTTCAACCAATCGATGGGAAACGGTTCTCATCGACAGGGGAACATCCAGGGTATCTTGCACGTGCTGCAGAATCGCGGTACAAGTAACTTGCGGGACCGCCACAGCTTGTCGGCGTCGATCTGCGCGAGCTGACCTCTCTCTGGCTGCATCTGCACCCATCCTTCTTCCCACATTCGCTTTTTCCAAGCATGTTCGCCATAGCCGATGCACCGTGCTCGCATCCATGTGGGTATCAGCTGCGATTTGACGTAAGGACCAAACCGCCCTTCTCAGTTCGATCACCATACCCCTCGTAAAATCTTCTATCTGCTGGAAGTGCCTTCGTTGACGGCGGCCTGGCATTCTTTCCTATTACACGTATCCTCCAGGAAAAAACCAACTTTGTTCGATAATTCGTCTGGTAGAAATAACGACACGAATATTGCCCATTCTGCACGTTTCTTCCCTTATAACTTACTTCACGTGCGTCGGAGAGCTGCGCATTTCATATCATTCGCGTAACTCAGTGACGTGCGTCTACTCTAAAATTTGCATAAATTTCTGACCATTCCTTCTTGGTGTTGCATTTTCAATGTCGAGCAGTGGATTTTACATTGCATGTCGATTTAAAAATCGAAACCATAAAAATAATACATTTCCCAAACTGTTTACATTTCTTGCTCTAATATTTAAGCATCATCAAAGCACTAAATGTAAGTCCTAAGTCACGAATCACGACCACGGGAAAAACAAGTGTACCGAATTAACATCCCCCTTTTGTATCGATCAGCTTCATTTCAAAGCGGCATTTTGCCGTCTTTCAAACAAATAAAATTAATTAAATTAATAAAAATTAATTAAATTAAAAAATTAATTAAATTAATAATAAATAAAAATAATAAAATTAATAAAATTAAATGTTTTTAACGGGCATCCCACTATTATTATTGCACCTGATTCGAACTAGCGTATTTTTCGCGGTATAATGCGCACCAGTGTTTAACTCGCATCCATAATTTGGAGATATATTTTGTAATTTTTAGGTTATATTCGCTGTATAACGCGCCCCCATTTCTTCGCGAAGAAAACTTAAAGATATATGTGCAATGCTCTTGAGGTCACTTATTCGAAGATTTGTTCTAGTCTTTTGAACAATGGTATACCGAACTGACAAGGGATAATGGGAACAATATATGTGTAGGTTAAATGCTTAAGGGAGTAAATATACCTGCAAAGTGAGAAGTGAGCCTATTGTTTTCAGTGCAAGTGTCGAAAAGAATGGTATTGTAGAATTTTGAGAAAAGGGGATATAATTTGGAGAAAGATTGCATTTCAACCCGAAGGAATTCGCTGGATTATGATTCAGATGTTTTCTCTTTCTGTGGTCATTCGAAGCCGTGATTTTGAAGTGAGCATGGAAGGTTTTAGTTAAAATGCCATTGATCTAGCGTTCCTTTTAGTAGAAAATGTAGCTACTGACAAACGAAACAACACAGTGTTGGTTTCAAATGTAAAGTCATTCAGTTTGCGAAAGAAAATGAAAATCGTGCTGCAGCAAAGATGTTTGGTGTTGGGGAAAGATGGAACGGGTGATGATTATTTATTTATGGATCAGAGTAAAAGTGATGGTGAAAATGAAACAGAAACCGATGATATGCCTGAAGACGAACATGGCGAATTTTTCATATTATCCGATTGAAAAGTTTAAAAGGCATGTCATTTCTTTTAAATAAAAAGCATAGGTACACGTAAAATTGTAAATTTTGTATGCTAATTTTTCCCACATTTTTAATCTATCATTTTTATATCCGGTGTACAATGCGATATCCCTTAAATTTCGATCTTATTTTTGGTGTTAAAAGTACGCGTTATACGCCAAAACACACGGTACCTGCAACGGGGTAGAAAGGACTGCTTCCCTGAAATCCAGAATACTGTATGTTCTAAAAAATATTCTTATCACTAATACTAAGATTGCGGAAGGAGGGAAGATGAAATATGGGTTTTATTTCAAACTGTGCGTCCGTTACACATAAGTTCCTAATATGGATTTCTAACCGAAAGATATCATGTCTACGGATTCAATCTAATTAATGAATAATAGCCTGAATTTTGGTTCCTAAATATACTGATCTCGATCTGGTTTGCTGTCATTTGCAGCTACTTTGCTCACGATTTGTTGTTATAGTGTAACTCTTGGAGAGCATGGAGGATTAATGGTACCACATATTCCCTTCTTTGTATTTAGAGATGGGTTGGAAACTCATTCGGGAATTTCTTTTACTTCTCATATTTCTCAGCCGTTGCCATAGTGCTATGTAGTATTATCCCGCATCTCTTTGTACTGATGAGAGGTGAGCACGTTTAGAAAAGCTTTGCCTTGTTCGGACAGATATGCTTATCTGATATCCACTTCTCATGTTTTGTTACCTTGGCAACGAAATCCAATGTGAAAGAAATATATGAGTATAGTGCATTCAACCCCTAGGCTATCTGTAATAGTTTCCCATAAATCAGCATTAATCACGCCTTTTAATTCGAGAGGATCCAAAGAAGAGTATAATGACCATAAGTTGCTTTTTGTTAACTAGTATGGCTTGCTGTAGATCTTGCAAATAATCTTTAATAATTGACTGATTCTAATGCAATTTCTTTAGCAGAAGTTTTGTTAATATTGTTGCCTTTAGTCGGTGTAGATTCATCCAGTTTAAAGTCATAAGCAAAAATATACATGAATCGATGTAGTTCTATGCAAGCTTATTTTTTCTGTGTAATCTTGTGCTTTTTGAAATAACATAAAATATTTGTTTGGCATGCAGCTTATGCTCTCCTCATTCCCTAGAGACAACAGCATATCTTCCCAGTCGATTTCATCAGCAAAATCAGCTAAATTAATTTAATTAGTATTCAGCGTTATTGTAATAAATATGCTTAAACAAAAATTTAAATATGAGAACAATTTGTAATTAAATGAACAAATATGTAATTCTATCTAACAAATGAAAAGTCAATAGAAATAATAAAGGTCTTTGTAAAGATTTGCATATTTTATGGAAACCATTATTAATTTGTGCAGGAATTATTATCGCTATTCGCTCTCCTAATGCGAAGTGCATTAGGAGATGCGTAATTTTTTTATTTGTTTTATGTGTCCTTAAGCCCAGGTTTTTTTCCCATAAAACACTGCATGAATTATTTTCTAAGTAAAAATATGCATGCAAAAGATTCCTTGGATACTGAATAACAAAAAAATTTAAGTTTAAATCAAAAACTTCCTTGTCATACCAAAATACCTAAAACTGAGGATATATATGTGCAGTGGTAACTCGGTATACGAACGCTTTGAAATGCATCCCATTTGTCACACAGACTGTTTGGAGGCGAAAATATTTGTTTGGTATTCGATATTTTTTCGGAATACCACTCGATTAGTACGGCTGGACGCACTACATTTGTGTACCTATTTTGAGGCAATGCTATGACTGTCCATGAGCGTCAGTACACTTGTTGCTACTATTCAATAAACAGTCTAGCCTACAAATTAGAATTTTGAATTTTAAATTTTTTTGGGGGGGCGACTTATAGTTTTGTAAATTTATTAACAATGTGTTTTAGGAAACGTAATGAGAAGAATCAAGAAATGAAAAATATTTTTAACATCACCTTAGAGGTTCATTAATTCGGCTAAATTTGGGAAGGGATCGAAACCCATTGTCAACCCATGATCAGAGAACAAAATAGCATCTTGAAAAATTGCTGTTGATTTGGATAGCAGAACTACATATACAGTATCAAGTTCAGTGCTCCATTTACGTACATTATATATTCATTAAATGTTTTAATGCATTTATGCTTTAGTACTGTTAAGTGCATACGATTTCGTACTAGATTGAATGCCAACAGGAATGATAAAAGTGTGATAAAATTTGCTTTTCTGAAACCACTTAATTCTTCAGCCACTTTCCGCACAAAAGTTCTTGATACAGCCCAATCAGCAGTACCTCTTCAAACCATTAAAAACGAAAAGCAATACAAAAGGCCTTAAATTTGGTACGATGATCTCTCAATAAGCTGAACTAAATATTCTGAACTCCCAATATTCTAAGCTAAATTGAAAGATGTCTGACTCTCTGGTCTTGGAGATAAATAATAATCGCCAGACCATTGCAAGCTTGGCGCTTTCATGCCAATTTGGCGAAATATCAATTTACGCATTATTTATTAAGTTATTTAGACTTACCTTTGTAACCCTCTTTTTTCCGGCGATGCTACGTTTCTGAGAACCTCCATAATACATCGTACAAGAATCACTACAATTTGCATATAATTTCACTAAAATTATTTACATGTATAAGATATTCTTAGCATTGCCCCCTTCTCAAGGACTGCGCGCCATGGGCAGTGAAGTCCCTAAACAGGAACCTACACATACAACTAGGGAAAATCGATGTATGAATATTAAATGCAATGTTCAAATAATAATTTCAATACATAATATACAACTAATCAATTTATAAATTTATATACACATAGAACCACAGTCTTAGTATACTGTTTACATTATATACACTATGGGGACTCCTAACTATGGCTATATTAAGTGGCTAGTCTGTCGTTATGATCAGCTTAGACTTTCATGACCTAAAGGTACGAGCTTCGAAATTGTTCAGCCTGTTGTTCAGCCTATTTAGGGCTATGTAAGAACCGTTTATAGGTGACTGTAGTTTAGGAGACATACATTGTCACCTATCAAGAGCAAGAGAAACACGCCGACGTGGAAAATAAGACAGGCAAATCGACAACCTTGTATTCGGCGTAGATTTTATGAAATCCCCCTGATGAAGGGGGACCTGTTTTGCCCTCGAAATAGATTGGGATTTTACAAAATCTACGCGGATTACAAGGTTGTCGATTTGCCTGTCTTATTGTATTATTGTTGATTTGCCTGTCTTATTGTTGAATCGAAGTCCTGTAGCTTTTGTGTCGTATCGTGCTTTCATCGTTTTCGTCACCAATTTGACACGCTCTCGTGCAAAACTGTGCCTCACTTAAAACCCTGCCTGGAACATTGAATGTAATCCTCAGGTAATGGAGCCCCATCCGAACGGCTACCAAACAAGAAATCATAAGGCAGACTAAGGATACTGCTAAAGAGTTTCCGGGTTGGAAAGTAGCCAGTAGTCTCGTGAACAACACTGCAATAGGCCAGTAAGCACAGATCTAACATCTGTCCCAGTACCGTTGGTTTCTGGGCGCCATTAATGAGAGATTATTAGGAATGGTTTTATTGAACTACTGAACCCATGTTATCTGACTGTGCATGCAAAGGTGTTGTTTGGTTCTCCGCATGCTGATTAGTTTGAAGAATCTTTAATTACAGAACTGACTTTAATAAAATTTCTTCTTTGATCAGAATTTAACTTGCATCATAACTTCTGTTACCGTGATAGTCTCTTGACCAAATTAATTAGCTCGTATTTCGCTTCGACCCTAGAATAATGTCGGCAGTTTTCTAGGCAACGTCTTCTAGACATGACGTTTGCGTTTCTGTGTGATAATTCTTTCCGACGATGGTTAGTTATATCATATTCTTTGAGTCTATGTATCCATCTGGCTATTTAGCCTTCAAGAATTTTGAAACTTAAGAACCAGGTCAACGATGCATGATCTGTGCGGAGTAGGAATTTTCTGCCGTAGATGTAGTGGTAGAAATGTTCTAAGGCTTTACCTAGGAGCAGTTCTTTCCTAATGACACAATGATTTCTCTCGGATTTAAATAGATGCTTGCTCCAGTAGACCAAGACAAGTTCTTGATGGTTTATTTCTTGGGACGAAACAGCATTAAAACTCTCATTGCTCGCATTCGTGTCGAATGCTTTGTCGACCTGATGATACGTCAGGTTTGTAGCATTATTTAAAGCATCCTTCAGGTTGTTAAATGCATTCTCACATTTGTTTGTCCACATGCACTTTTGTTTATCCTGTGTCAGTTTGTGACGGGGTCTTGCGATGAAGGAAAAGTCCTTCACAAATATCCTTAAGCAAGTGCAAATCTCCATGAAAATTTTAGCTGAGAGACGTATTTGTGAGTCTCCAGTTTTAACTGCCAACAAATTTTCTGGATCCGTAGACACACCTTATAAATAAATGATATGTCCGAGGTCATGTCTGAACAACTAATATTTGGCAGAACGTAACCAGTATTGGCTTTCTTCTCTCTTTGTAGCACTATCTTAATATTTTCCAAATGCTCATCAAAACATTTCCCGACCATATGTTATCCTCGTATACCAGACAAATTTCTAAGAAAGACCTCAGCTCTTCTCAGAATAATAGAGCAAAATCAGTTGTTACCATTTCAAATTACTAACACAAAGCAATGTACAGGGCCTTGCATGCTGTTCACTCTGCGTTAACGTGGAAGCTAATGATTTTTCCGGTTTTATATAGTTTTTGCCCGTTTCGAGAGAAATTTCCAGTACCTTCAATTTGTCGAAATTTCTGGAAGGCCTTCGTCCAATTAAGTAATAAAAATTAATAGCCAAAACCATCGCCAGCTTGGCGCTGTCTTACCAATTTGGCGAGATCGAAATTATCTCAATGTTAAATGGACTTCCCCATATAATCCTATTTTTTCGCGTATGCTTCACTTATGAGATCTTTCATATTCCATCAGACAAGAATAACTACAATTTACACACAATTTGACTAAAATTAATTACACGTATTTTAAATTTGAAACAGTATAAAACAGTGATGTAATAATAATAATAATATTTTTTTGCGCGAATGGATCAATTATTTTCCCTTAAATTTTTATTGGAAATGCTCGTTTGGTATATATGCTCAAAGACATGGAAAGCATTCAATGAGGTATGTCGAGGTACCACTGTATTTTCCTTTCATGGTAGAAGCGCAATCAGGATAGAATGATTCCATGCAGAGAAAGTGTGTGGTTTTCTTCTCGGTGCTTTGTTATACCACTTCGATCCTCTCAATATCTTGTTTTATCATTTCCCAGGTTATTTCATGGCATCTTATAGGCTGAAAATAAATAAAAATGTACCTCACCACCATGTGAACTGTTGGCTTATGCCATTATTTTCTCATCTGTTCGTGACTGCGTAAGGCACTGAATTAAATTCTACCGTTTTTCTCCTTGAGGCACCTACCTGCCTTCTTAACGTCTCAAACTACATCTCTACTTGAATCCAAATTTATGAAATTCTAATTGACAGGTTTTTAAAGAATACTATTGAATGCCTTTTCAGCAGTAGTCTTGTAGGGTAACATGTTTTCCTATAATTACCAATAATCCAAATACATGTAATTGAAAATCTCTAACACATCTAATTTTTATAAGAACCATAATATAACAAGTTCAAATAATTTAACTGAGTCTCATAATAAAAATAAACGTAGAATTGCAACTAAATCCAAAATTTGAAAGTAACGTTGAAAATAAGTTAAAAATATAAACCCTTATATTTATTTAAAAGAAAATTAAACTTTATATGTAAGTTAAACTATAATATCCTGACAAATTCAGTATCAATTATAGGAATAATATATTTTAATTACATAATTTATTGTTATTTTAACTATCTTCATTAGCCTCAAAATGAATCCTTCTTGATTTCGAATTATCAGATATTTTTTATTGACATGAAATATATAACACGAAAGGAAATAGTAGTGTTCTGCCCCATTACTCTTTCCGGATAGCCTTCGCGTAGTCTGTCTAAATCCAGATAATCTCAAACAAATTCTAGATGCAGCAAGAAGAGCAGTGCACGTCCTATGTTAGATTGCAAATTTAGAAAAAAATGACTATTTTGGTAAATAACTAACTGTTTTGAGAAAAAAAGAAAGATAATTCATAGACTTTTTAAACGCATTTTGATAACATGACTATATAACCATACTTATTACACATTAATAGTATTTCGAAATAGAGAAAAATAATTTTTAAATATTCTCTTAATCAGTAACCTGCAAAATTACACAAGTTTTACTTTACGAGCTTCACTCAAATTATTTTATTACTTATAGCACGTTGTATTTTATCATGTTATCTTGAGCAAAGCTTATCTTCTTTGAAAGGTTGTATATTTTATGAAGTTTCCAAACACAGAAAATATTTTCTCTTTAGATTTATGCCCTGAGGGAGTTTCAAAGGTATATTTTCACTCCGCTACGCAATGAATTCATGGCTTTCTTCACTATATTTCCCTTTATCAGCAAGTAACTAAATATAGAAACTTTATGTGATAGAAAGAATGCAAAAGGCTTAGCTACATATGGAAAACCTTTTCATGATTGTAGTGGTTTTAATTATCACAAGTTTTTGTAGCATTTAAACTGTGTTTCTGGAAATTATTAAACATCGCGGCGTTTGTATATTTAGAAGACTTTCTCCTAGTTTTCAAAACATGCACGCATCTGGTATCCACTTTTCTCGTTTTGTTACCTTGGCAAACAACTTTCTTTTACCTTTTTCTAGTACAGTATCTCATTGAAAGGTGGATATATTTTCATCAGTTTAATTTCTGTGCCGTCAGTTCCTGTGTTATAAGCATTTGTTCGCTTAATTTAGTACGACATTTTATTGTGATTTTGATATGATGATTTCATCTTAATCAACTGTTATATGTGATATTATTAGTTCGAAAAAATAACCTAATTAAAAACATTAACAGCCATGCTTAGAGAAAAGGGTGTCTCAAAGTCACTACATCAGTTCTACCTCTCTTCGCAAATGTCGTAGCATCAGCTTCTAAAAGGTTCTTTTTTAATTGAACTTAATTACTGCCATTTTGCTTGGCCTTCATGTGTTCTGATTCTCCCTTAAACTTAAATTACATTAAATAGAATTTTGAATTATACCTGGAATCGAAACTAATTTTACGAATTTAAGACCAGAAAGAACTATCCAGAATATTTTCCTTATTCCATGAAATTTTTGCTAAAAGTACTCTCTAAACCGGAAGGTTATCAATCAAACTGGAGGAAAATGATTCCGGAATTTAGGGTTTTCTCTAAATATTATTTATCCGAAAGAAATTTATAAAAAGGTTAATTCTTCAGGAAGATAATTTTTTTCAGTAAAACGCGGTTACTGTGTGTATCAAAATCAGAACTATTATCCGTATATAAAAAGGACAAAACGTCAAAAAAATAAACATATCTAAAATTAAGTAAAAAAAAACGTTAATTTCTTGTAAATATTACCAAAATTTACCCACAATAAGGTTGCTTTTTTATCTATATCCAGATTTTATGTTGTAGTTTTTCTCTTCTAATCTCAAACTAGAATAAAATATCTTTTAAAAAAAATGTAGATTTGACTTACCATTCTTATATTTCTTTAATGTTGCGTTACGTTATGTTACTAGATATCAAGATGACATAAAGTATTTTATTATTGAGTAAGCCATAGCATTGGGTTTACTTAATCTTTCAGTTAAGCCTGTGAATCTGAAGTTTCTGAGAGGTATTTTACATGGAATAAAAGCTTATTCTTTAAATTAAAAATTCGACTTTAGATAATTTAAAGATGATATATGCATAATTTTTTAAATAATTGAATTTTTGTTTTGCTCTTTACAAACGTCACTATTCATTGCAAATTATCATTGTCAATGTTATTCATGTTGTATTGCATTAATTGCTTTGTGATTTATAATATTCTTAATTGATTATTTTTATAAACGTTTACCCTGTTATTGAAATTAGAAAAATGCTATTAATGCCACTATTTCGTAATTCGCTTCAGATGAAGCAATTGCGAGTTGTCTAAGAACTTTTTTTTAACAGAATTTTTCATTTAGAATTCTCTTCTTTTCTAATATTTAAGTTTGTGATCTTTTGCACAGTTAAAGGAAAAGTCCTCATCATCGTTATTTCTTGTTTCCAGAACTTTTAAATGGCTTTTATTAATGAGGAAAGTATTCTGAGACACAGCAAAACGAAGTTGCATTAAAATAGCTATAAATGATTGGTGCATAATTTCTACATATTCAATTCAAACGCCACTTTAGATGCATTATAGCAATTCTGTTATCTACTTTAAGCTACATATCTAAATGCCAGTTTAACGTGAATTTTACAGTGTTCATTTTCTTGCTAGTAGCAAAATCATTTCAATTATAAAAATATTGGCAAAATGAAATACTGTATTTTTAAAAACTCACACCATTAACAATAATTTTTTATGTTTTAAATACACTAAACATCGATAATCCTGAGTTGAAATAATTTCTTAAGTATTAAAAATGTAATAAATGAATGAATTTGTAGTGAAAAGTGAACGAAACGAATGCTAAGAATATTGCAAAAAAAAATTCTCCTCAAAACTTTAACACGCCTTATTAAAATTCTAGACTAATATCTGTAGTTTATTCGTTTAAGATGTATTTACTGCATTCAAAATTCGAAGTATTAGTTTATTCTCTACCAAGATAAACATGCAGTAGCTTTAATGGTATGTAATATTTTATATAAATTCCAATCACTTTTAATTTCGAGTAAAATATTTAACAGTTTAGTGTGTTAATCAATTTGGGAGAACGCTTCAGAAACGTAAGACTTTTAATGTTAATCGCATAATATTTACTTTATAATTACAATCGCTTTGATGTAATGCTCTTTTAATACTCCGCATGTTCATCAATATTTCATCAACAAACTCCTGACTGATTATCAATATTTCTGTATGATTAATTGCGAATATGTCGATAAGCTGACAGTTTGTAAGATGACTAACACTGAATGAATCATTCTAATATATCAGAATTTCAAAATAATGTCACTTATCTGCCACTGTTTATAAATTAATGCATTCATTTTACCAATTTTGATTTAAACTGCTTATTTTGAATTCTTTGTAAAGTGCTAATGAAACCTTACTTGCAAAATAAGTTGTGATGTTAGATCAAAGGTTGCAAAATATTCTATTAAACGTTCAGTTAAAAAAATAATTTTAAATCATTGTTGAGCTCTGTTTATATCGCATTTCTCTCTTGTTTTATTTTTCTGTCCATTTTTGTTGTATAAATACCTAATTAAATAATTATCTAATGAATAGACTAAAAAACCAGTTATTTGATTTTGAGTAGTTACAGTCAATAAAAGCATTATGAATACTAAATAAAAGAATGTTATAACATCTCATCAGAAAAATTTCCAGGAAGAACGCAGTACGATTAGAATAGAAACTTTATGCTCTAGCAATTCTGACTGATTTTTTCTCGCGAATTTAGAGAATTTTCTAACATTGCACAAATATTATTTTTCCTTCCTAAATATAAAATAAATACCTGATTTTCGTACTTTCCCATTTTGTTTTAAAACCTATGCTGTAAGTTTTAGATTATTTTATATTTGAACAGTTTTATTCCATTTTCTATCAGAATGTTGTTCTTAAATCCAAACCACAACTTGGAGCTCTGGCGTTATTTAATCTGGCATCAACTGCTGAACAGCTAAAGCTGCAGAAAAGGTTTATAAGTTGCAAGGTTCTCTCAAAGGTCAACCAGCGTCTGACGTCCTTCAGGCTGCTCCAAAGCGACTGCTCCTCTCTTCCTACCGCGTAGCAGAAATTGTGAAAGGACTTCAAAATTAAAAAATAATAAATTCTGATTCTATTTAAAAAATTTATCCCAGTGCCCTAGTCAAACTATTTCAACATCAAGACTAAACTAAATAATAAAAAGTAATAAGGATAATTTAAAATTTAAATAAAAATTAAAAATATAATTTATTTAAGCAGAATATTTTTATTTTATCATTTTCGTCATTTTCTCATCTTTTGAAAACGAGAGCTATACATTAAAATAATAACATTTCACATACTTACTACAATTCTTATCTTAGCAATTTTATTGCTTGTTCGAAATGTTCAGCCTACTTCGAACCAGCTTCTTTCGCTAAAATTTGAATTATTCCTTTTTTATTTAAGCTCATTCCGTAAAACTTGTTATTTTCTTTTTCACAAACAATTTTTTTCCACATTTTTGTGTTTTGGGCCTCGTTTGTGTATTATCCATTCGGCTATATTTATTATCCATTGTTTATTATCCATTTGGCTAGCGCTTTGTTACAAGAAGCAGACAAAGTTTCGTAATTTTCTTTCTGGCAAATGAAAAGGCAAATATTTTAAAACTGTTTCTGCAATATATCCAGCGGAATAACACAATATTGAATTGCGAAATATTGTAGAACTATTTGCACTTATTTTATGAGTTCTTCTATTTCTTCTTTCTTACTGAGAACAACAGTGTTCATTAAAAAAAACAGATGCAGATGGAAAAAAAACAGATATGCGGAAAGAAATAACTAATTTTGGCGAATTTCATATCATGCATTTTCATTTCTACTTGATTTTCCAAGGGTTTTCTATTTATAAGTGACCTTCATCTTATGGTAAATTCTACAAGAGCTTTGTCATCATAACTAGTGCTACCAATTTTACTGAAAAGTTTTCTAGAATAACCTAATTAAATTTTTAGTTAAAATATGAACTAATTCTTTATGTATCTTTCTGCTCATTAAATCATGATAATTTAAATTTGTTTCGGAGGCAGAAGTGCAATGTTTCAATTGGCAAAATGCTCGTTGATAAATTTTCTTGAAAAACCAACATTCGATGTTTTCTAATTGCCTTCAATTCAGAAAACAATGTTTATGCATCATCAAGTTTTCTATGTGGTCTATATTTAATCTCTTGTGTTATATTTTATTAGAATATAATATACGTGAATTCATAACATCGAAGAACTGATTTATGCATGGCGAAGTTTTTCGATAAAAGTTCAGCAGCGTATTTAAGCAGCGTTCAGCAGCTCTTCGCCTTTCAGATTCTTTAATCTCAAAACGTTTACCTGCCAATTATATGACAATTTTTAATCTTTTCCTTCTGTAGCTAACGATGATTTTTGTAAAATGATTGTGTCTTCTAGATGCCCGTTAAATATAAGACCTCTATCAAGTGTATGATTCGGTGTACAATCTAACTGACTAATTTATATCAGCATAAACTTAAATACTTCTGATACTGCAATTAGTACAAAGAAATCGACGATTTTGGAATGAAATATTTAACTCTTTCCACAAAGTTTGACTTGTAGGTTTTAAATCTGATACTATGGCCATCACTGGATAGCCCATGTCTTCTAAGGTTTCAGTTATCATAATTAGTAAAACACTTTTTATTTCCTATTTTTAATGTCAAATCATAATACACGGGTTGTTTCAAGGTCCTCTATATTTCTATAGCTATAAAATCCATCACAAATTCATAAGATTTATTTACAACGTGTTTTGTTTCATAATAACAGTGCCTGGATAAAACTTTCATTTTGTCAAAAGAAATTACCGAAACTTTTTCACATATCAATTCTTTTCTTTATTTTTATTGAGTTCTAACGCTAATGACTGCACACCTGTTTGAAAAGATTATTTGATTGCTCTCTTTCATGGATTTGATAGCTCTGATATATTTAATATCTTTTTATAAATATATGACTTTCAAGATATGGTCCTTAAACCAACTGCAGCGTCAATATATCTTCAATTTCATTACAACTTCTGAAGAATGCTTTTGGCAAATTCTAATTTCGCTTTAACTTGCTTGTTGCTTAATTGGCGATATTTTTCTAAACTTTATTTCATAAGCAAATTTTTTACTTTAAAGATTCATTTTGGATTTTAAGGAATTCAAACTCTTGGCTTTCCTTTAGAAGACCGTTGTTTCAATTTTTTTGAGCTATGATTTTCACTTTTGCTTTATTTTATTTCTCGTAAATTTTGCTTATATACTAAAGACAAAGAACCTCTGTGTAAAGAAGGAAAGGCTCCATAGACGTAATGTAAACCACTTTGTCTGCAACGCCGCTACAAAGAAAAGGGAACATTCGCCAAGGGATTTGGCGACGGAATCTGTTGCCGAGAATTTCCCCTCTGTGATGTGCCGGTTCTTTGGTACCTAGCCGACATTTTCCCCCTCCGCGACGTCTATAGGAAATTGAGGAACACGGGTTAAGATGAATCGTTCTTTGACTTGTCGCGATAATTTAAACTCGGAAATGATGAAATAGGGGAAGTTTTTATTAGGTGAAGTTTCACTTTCACTGGCTGTTGAACTTCCATTGTCCATATCGCTACTTGAAACCAAAGAACCTATACTTTGTTTAAACTCTTGCTAAACGTAAAGGTCGAACCTGTCCAAACCAACTTCGACATTCAGCTTCGAGCTTTGGCGCTTTTTGGCAACAGATATTTCACGCATGCGCAGTTGTTTCCCTTTTCGTTGCAAGGGAGCCACTTCTGCTTCTGCGAAGTTTTCCTTCTTATCAGTACATATTCTTTGCTAAAGATATTCGATTCTTCTTTTCTACTTTTGCTATCATCGTCATGACCAATTTCAATAAATGTTTTGGATGTCTTTAATAAAAAAATTATTTCCACTTTTCTTTGACGTATCACTTCTCGTTCATGTCATTCTGGGAATTTTCTCTTCTGAATAACTAGAAGATTTGTAAACGGCAAGCGCGCTTCTCAGAAGTTCATTTAGAAAATTCTTTTGATAATCCTTGTCCTTAAAATGAATTCAGCAAAAGTTACAATTTCAAAGTTAAATTCTTCTACTCCTTTGCAAGAAGCTATCCAACAGTCCACGATTTCTTTTTATGGTTTTTGGAACCAATGATAACTTGCTCTTTAGTCCTTGCATAACAATTATTACCTGTAGCTATGCCACTGGAAGATGTTATCATCAAATTTTAATTTATCTTTTATTTTAATTTATAATAATAAATAGCATTGATATTTATCGTCTATCCCACTTTGGAAAGTAAAAATCAGTGTACCTTTTTTTTCCCTTTACTTCTATGAGTAAAGAGATTTCACAGGGCAGATTCTGATGCATCTCTGATTTAAGGGTCGGAAAACGAAAGGTCCGACTATGAAAAGAGTATAACCTTGTATGTATACTGACTTTGGGTCGGGGGGGATAGTGTGACTTTAGTGCAAATCATGGCGCATTGTGGCTTCCTAGACAATGCGCCATGATTTACACTTTGGGTATTTTCGCGTTTTATCGCATTTTGTAACTGCAATACGAGCTACTTTAAATCAAAAAAATCTTCCACAATGTCAGCTATTCTCTTAGGCAGACAGCCCTAGCATGCTTAACCCCGAAACATTTTGATGTCGAACATCAGTTTCTCTCGAACGGGCTACTTAATTACCTACGCAGCACGAAGAAAATACGTGTATGTACAGTAAAAAGTAAAGAGTAAAAAAATGCAACTAGTTAAACAGAATATGAACTGAAATAATAGTTTTAAATACACTTCCAGAACTTTCTTCACTTACAAAAGCAAATTTCAATTTAAAATTCAAAATATAATGCAGACGTCGGTAACCTTCTTTAGCTGCGGTGAAACTCAATCAAAATATATGTATTAAAAGAAAATGTTTCGGGTTATTTTAGAAGGGTTAGGTTTTAGACCATTTTTCATTTTAGAAGAGTCTTCATCAGTGAATAATAAGATACACTTTATTGAGGAAATAATTAAAATACGCCTTGAACTGTAAAAATAAAAATAATTTTATAATTCTAATTATTATAAAAACAAACATAACAGAGCGAAGTTTATTGTTTTTCACTTCGATATCAATGGCTTCCCTGATGCTGAACTTGTGATATCAAATTATTCAAGCCTAGCTTGTTGTTATTCGTCATAAGCCAAATATAAGCATCTGAATTTCGTACCATAAGATGCTTCAGTTCTTACTTGAAACAATTTCATGCGTGACAATATCTGCTCACATCTATGAGTTGAACTGATAAAACGGAAAGCCACTTTTTTGAAATTGTAGATTTCGAATCGGCGTTGCCAAATCTATCGATATCTTCTTGAAACTGTATTTTTTCTTTTTAAAAAATAAAATTTAATGTTCGTTACTGCAGCTTTGTAATCCACCAAAAGTAATATTTTTGCTATTTAGTTTTAGTTTTTTTAATATATTCTTGAAGTTTCTTTTCACATTTATGTTTCAGGATTTACTTTTACATATTATAGTTTATTTTCGAAGTGTCACTTTAAATTATGAAGGCAAGTGTGTCACTTTAAATTATGGAAGCATGACCGCGGGTCATAGGTTTCTCAGACTTGACATACTATTTATATATTTAGTCGTTGCTTACTTTTGTTATTATTTCGCTTCTCGTAGACATCCGCCATGCATCCCTCTAAAGTGTAATACGAATGTCGGACAGAAATGTTATTTACGAGTTTGAAGTGAAAATCTCAGGCGGCTACAAATTTTTAGTATTTAGCCGGCCGCAAAATTTAAATTTTTTTCCTTCAATAAAATTAATGCATTAACTATAATTACTTTATCTGTCTATTGAGAGAAGGGGTCGTTATGATAATCGTGTTGACTGATGCTACGCTGTGATGTTTCGCGTAGAAGACTTAGTTAGATCATGAACTACCGGTAAAGAGGATTGATACCCATTACATGGTCATTAAAGAGGAACTGAAATTAGCTGTTGGTTCATGATAGGCTACTTAGGTAAATCAACGCATTAGAACTATTACGGACACAAAATTTAATCGATCAAGATAATGTTACATACAATCATGAATGGGACTGCCAGCAAAGTAGGCTGGAAAGTTTGTTTACTGCAGAGATTTTAATATCATAACCTTAATTCCATCATTCTCATTCCCACTTGTATCAGTTAAGAAGAATTTATATGAGTTATTATTAATATAATTTATATAAGTTATTATATATCGATTAAGAAGAATTTATATTTATATGAATTTACACTATAATAACAGATAATTTTCGTTTTTAGGAGCAAGTTATTTAAAATTGATGCAAAGTTTCATTGTGCTGGTTCTGTTTAGTTAATTATCTGTAGAAGTAAAATATTTTTCCTGGGTAAAAGGAGGCTTATGTTTTGTTTTATAAACCTCGTTCAGGCATGCATACGGGTTCGTAATGGTTTGAATGCGCACAGAACCGATAATAGCTTGATAAATTTTATTTTCACAAAAGAAATATTTTCCTCCACAAAAATATTCGTACAACTCTTATCAGTGTCACACAGCACAATCAGTAATCACCATTTTAACCAACCGAGAACATTAAATAGAGTGCAGTGCAAAGCGCATGTAAAGAGCGAATCTCTCAATCTTACGTTGAACTAAAAACTAAGAACTGATGGTGTCTCCGGAATTATATAGTTTTCCACGGGCAACTGAAAAGTCTCCAGTACCTTCCATTTATCGAAATTACTGGAAGACGTATGCGCTTAAATTTGTGTAGAAGGGCCGGTTGCAGTTACATTTGGAGGGGGCACTTACAACTATACACGGAGCGAACCAAAATGTTGCCAAATGGTCTCCAAATTTGGCGACTTTTGTGATTTTTTAGTCGCCGAACGCATTGCTAGCTTGGCGATACCTCGCCTGTTCACCGAGATAGCCATATACCTCAACGTTAAATAGACTTGCCCCTTTTATCTTATTATCTTATTTTTAAGGGTAGAGCTTCGTCACTTGAGGCATTCCATGTTAAATTATACAAAAGATACTACAATTTTACATCTAATTTGATAAAAATTCTTTTACATATGCACAAAATTCGTAACAATATTTAAATTTATTTGTTTATAAAAGTTGTTACGTATTTTTGTAATTTTATGTTTTTGTTTTTATTTTCCTATTTACTTAATTAATTAACACATTTCGCATAGCAATTTTATGCTTATCTACTGTACATTTAATTTGATTTAAAACCAGGGACCATGTATTTTGTTAGCTGTATTTACTTAATGTATTATATTGGAAATTATTCAATTTTCAGTCGATTAAAGTTAAAAATGTAAGAACAGATCAACAAGAACCCAAGGTGTGAACAGAAAGCCTCTTACATTGCATTATTTTTCTGTTGAGAGGAAATTTCCAAAAAAATTCTTGAAGCGCTATTTGAAGTTTTGTTCAACGTTTTCGTAAGTGCTTACTTCCCCATTCAACAATTGGCCCACCAGCGGCTGGGCGCTTAAGCCGCTGAATATGGGTATTTCCGATCTTGATTCGATTCCAGGCGAACGGACTGTTTGCATGTACGTTTTCATGATTTTCCCCACGTGTAGCATGTATATGAGTAAGTTTCCATAAAAAGTACTCTAGGAAAGCATCCCTTCCATTACCCAGGCAGCCCTAGTGTGCTATGCTGTATTCAAATAAACCAAACCCATTCAAAATTTATTTAGGGGTCTGGGAAATCTCCGTAAATTAGTTGAATCGAAATCTTGATTATTTATACTGTGAGTTTTATGTTAGAAGCTTGTTGCTTTTGACTTCGGCCTGAAATTAGTATTGATTGGTTTCGGATAACATTTTAGCAATAAAGAGAATGCCATCTGAATTATATCTCTTGCCTTATCGGGCTGTTTATCGCTGTTAACTCGTCTGTAAGAGCTGTTATTTTCCTAAATTTTCAAATCTTCCTATTCGTCACACATAATTTTAAAGAGATCTCTACGAAACCGCAGTACTCAGCAATATGATGTGTATATATGTGTGGTTTGTCATGATCTTGAATTCTATTGATAGAAAAAAAATATGGAATGAATTTCGAATTAATACTAATCAGTGTGAATGTTTAATTTCCATTGTAATGTTTAGCCAACATCATTAAACGAATTTTTCTCGTCACAAATACAAAATCCTGTGAAAGATTATTTCAGATAACCAATCATTTTCTTATTGATATATTTTAAGCCTAAATTGTTACTATTATTATTTTGTCCAAATATGCAAATTTGTGTTACACACTGAAATTTTTCTTGTTTTAACTTTTTAACAAACTTTGAACTTTTTAAAACTTACCTCACTCTGGTGCCGGACAAGCAAAAATAAATAACTTAACCACTACTAAAAATCAATTAGTTAGAAAGGGAGGAACTGACTGATTGAGCTGACTCAAAATAATATCTAAATTAACTGTTTCTTAAATCAATTAACTGATACAAAGCAAAGCAAATTCATCTTAATAAATCTTCAACAGAAAAGGAAGCAGGAATAAATCTTCTCTGGTACTCGGTAGAAAAGAAACTATCTTAACTAAAACATTTCTAAAATTTCACTTAATTTTCATATTCACTCAAGAGCACAAGTTCAGATTCATAAAACACCTCATAAGCACCAGGGAAGAAATATTAAAAAAAACCAATCAATCATTTCCACTACTAAAAAGCAAGCACTAGTTTTAACTATCCTGGCACCTAAAACAAGCATTCAAATATTCAATAAAATGTGGTTAGTACATATTTTGCTAAAAACATAGCGCGTTGTGAGTACCCTAAAATGCATAAACATTTTTCCATAACCCCGATGAAATTTCCATGTTTCTTAAAAGCCTTAGCTCAAACAAATGGAGTGACTGAACAGACCAACTACGTAACACAAACAAAAACAAATGCAAGTAATAACATAAAATCACACTCATTTATTAATATCTTGGATATATTTATAGGAGAGCTAGCCAGACTACTCTTAAATAAAATAGCAATTAATATTCCACATTAAATTTCCTTCAAGAGTCATTTGTCAAGATAAAATTTTGCAATTTAACATAATAACGATTAATTCGATTACACTAGAAACTTTAATTTAAATATTTAACCTGGAATTCACGCAACTAATGCAGAAATTACAATTAACATAAATTTCATACTTTTGGCAATAATTTTCAATTTCAAGACACATAATTTTATCTATTATCAAAAGGAATTCTCTTTCTACCAGTTACGCAAGATTAAATTAAGACAAATACTATAAAGATACCAAAGAAAATATAACTCACAGCTGAACTACTGGAATCCATCATCATAAGAAGCCATAGGTGACGTCGGCCGAAGAATCCCCCCAGTTCATGAATTCGTCCTATAAGTAATCAGCTCCAGAATAAAGTTCAAGAAAAATGACATCTTGTAGAATCATAAATGAAGAAGTCCTTTAAGTAGTTGGCTCCAAAATAAAGTTCAAGAAAAATGACGTCTTGTAGAATCATAAAGGAATTCGTCCTTAAGTAATCAGCTCCAGAATAAAATTCAAGAAAATAACATCTTGTTGAACCATTAATGAAGACGCCCAGAAATAAAAAATTCTGAAGTATTAAAGTTGAAGGAGAAGCTAAGGGAATAAACTAGATGACAGGTGCTTCAGCTGTCAACGACAACGGAAATTGTACGAGCGACGACAGAAAGTTGAAATTTTCTTTGAATCGGTCTCTCATAAATTCCGGTGCAAGCCGCCGCAGCATCGCAAGCGCTAGCTACCCGCAAGGGTGAAGCTCGGCCGACGAGCCAAAAGCCCTCTTTGCTAATTCTCTTCTAGTTGTATCAAAACTCCACTGAGCTCAAAACTGACTTCTAAACTCGTGCAAGAACCGAGGAAAACTCGGTTTCTCCTCCCATTAAAAATTACTGGTTAAAACCTAACACATAAAATTAAATTCTTGCCAACCCGAGACTTTCGCTATAATTTAACCGAACAAATTCAAACCCCTCAAACGAATCAAAATAAAGTCATTGTCTACAGTTGACGGTTGACCAGCTGTAGAATGACTAACACCTGGGAAAATTTGAGACTAAAAATTCAACCGCCCTTGCTAACAAGCGAAAAAATCTAAGGAGAAACAACAAAAGCTGCCCTTTCAAGATCCTATTTACAACCTTTCCTTTCTTCCGAAGTTATAAGCATGACAACATTTACAAAGCGATAGTGCAAGTGAAAAAGCGGGAAACCAATTACGATATCCATTTGATTGCTTCGTAACGAAAGACTTCGAAACAACATTATACTGCCGTCAGTTCCAACTGCCATCTTAAAGCTATTTCCACAGATGTTATTCCCGTTAAAAGACGCTCACTTTCTTTGTTAGAAAATTGGACCGTTAAAGAAAAATAATTGCCTAAAGATTTTAAATACATTCTTTACGAAAATATATATATGTTTATTACGCTCTTGAAAATTTTAAATTTAAAAATCAAATACAAATACAAATAAAATACTTAAATAATCAATTACTTAAATGACTAAATACACTTCAATTTTGCATTTTTTTAAATAACAGAATTCGAGACACAATATTTGTATTTTAAACAAAGAGGATTTTATATATAATGGCAAATGGATTTATCGTCAAAAAATTGGTTAAAACCAAATAAAAAATCCAAAACATAAATTTAAAGAACGAAAATAAAATAATTTTTCTACTGAGCAAGGTCAAACGTTAGAATACCTATATTATTTATCCTTATAGAAGGGCCTTCGGACAAGAAAATAGCTCTTTAAGAATGAGACATATAATTTATTTGATTTATTACAACGGTGCTACACCTCATTCAATAGTAATAATACGCACTATTTATCACAAGTTGGGAATAATTCATTAAGAACAAGCATAATGCAAACAGACTTCCTTAATGTGTTCGGATAACAAAACGTCTTTCATTTCAGGAGGGAAAGCTTAATAACGGAACTTGAATGCACAGAGTACTAAAGCCGCTAACAGCCACTCAGTGCTTTACCAGAGCCCAGTGTGTCAGCAACATATGAATAATGAATATCAGTATTCTGTTAGAGCCCGGATTTGAATGTAAACATATCTATTGAATTAACCAGTAATTCTCAGGGCTTAGTAAACAATATCCTCCAAACTATACAAGAATATAACGGCAAAATTACTAAAGCGAAGAAAATAATTGTTTGTCTTTTATTATGATAAAGAGAAGTTTCTTGAATAAAAAAAGCATATAATTTAATAATTTTAATTAGTTAATCAGCGTTTGCTTGGGCTACAAATAAAAAGCGATGAATGTGTGCTGAAGGTTATTTCTCTAAAATGGTCGATTTGATTTTATTGTTGATTTCTGGAAGACTCATAATCTCTATTATTAAATAATGAAAATGAAGAATCTGAGCGTACGTATGTATGTACGTATGTATGTATGCATGCATGTATTCATGTATATAAGTATGTATGTATTATGTTGAAGAGAAATTTCTTAATTAAAAAACATAAAATTTACTATTTTGTTTAGTTAATCAGCGTTTGCTTCGACTTCGAAAGAGGTGTTGAATGTAGGGTAAGGTAAATCATTTCATTTAAGAAAAAGTAGGTATAAATTATAGGATTCACGAAAAAAATGTAAATTATGTGTGGCAATAATAACGTGTGCTGTTATTGCTAATATGTATTACAATAAAGTTCCACACAACCTACTCTCTTGGATAAAATTAATAAAATTTATGAACACGAAATTTATACGACTTAGACTAAAGGTATTTTCTCCCTCCTCCAACCACGATTTCGTTGTGAAAAGGTAGCACATTCGGCGAGTATGCGAAAGTTCCACGGTTCGAGACCCGGCGAGGAAAATGCACATTTTCCACGTCTCTGGCTTCAAAAAAGCTAATTAGGACGCCCGAACAAAAGACGGTGGATAATAACTCATACCACCAAGATTTGTCAACTGGATCACTTAAACCCTAGTCACCGTTTAAAAGGGGTAGTATATAAGGTATTTTCCCCCTCCTTTCATCATGTCTTCGTGGTGTAAAGGTAGCACATTCGGGAGTATTCAGGAGGTCCAAGGTTCGAGCATCGGCGAGGACACTGCACATTTTTCAACTCTCCTGCTTCTAAAGAACCCTAATCTTTCTTTTAGACAGTGTTTTAAGTCGTATTACGTGTAAAATTGGAAAATTACAATAAAACTTTCTTTTTCTGAATTAAATTGTTTATGGACTTCACAAAAGTAATTTTTTATTTTTACATTTATTACTTTTTTATTCACTGATCACAAAGGTTTTTTTTTTTTTAATTTTCCTGTCAACTCCAGCAATATAAGTCTTATACCCATCCTTTACATTTTAGACACTGTATCACACACACTACGCAGTATTCCTCACAAATATTACAGAGAAACGAACACGAAATAATACGGTTGACTAAGGGGTAACTCATTTTGCAGGAAGAGGCGCAGTTGGCGTGATATTTAGCCTAATGTTTAAAAGCTACGACTTGCGCAATCTAAGTCTATGTGTGTACTACACTCATGTCCATAAATTAAGGATAATGCAAAATCAGGCACAGGAAGAGTTAGAAGCAAAACAAATTTGACTTATTTGTAAAGCTTATTTATTAAACAAAAGGTAAAGAGCAAAAAAAGATGCTATATGTTTGATATTATTAAAAAAATTAGCGATTTTTTCTCACTGGAGCAAATTACAAAAAAAAAAAAACTATTTACAAAAACCCAATATTACATTGTTGATATGATTGTTAATACACTGTATGTCTCCCAGACGATGCAATACAGTCCGTACAACGCCTAGGCATGCTGAGTATCAAATTATGGATCAGAACTTGAGGGATATTACACCACTCAAAAAGCAATGCTCTCCGAAGATCCGGTACACATGTAGGAGGAGGTTGACAGGCTGCAACTCGTCGGCTAAGCATGTCCCACACGTGCTCTACTGGATTCAAGTCCGGTGAGAATGCTGGCCAGTCCATACGGGTGATATCCTCCGATTGAAGGCATTCGCTTCCGATGTTTGCACGGTGAGGACGGGCGTTGTCATCCATAAACACAAATTGTGCACCCATGGCGCCCCGAAACAAACGTACATGTTGTTCCAGAATGACGTCCTGATAGATTTGGCTTGTCATGGTTCCAATTTGAACATGCAGGTCAGTTCTGGAACCCAGAATAATTCCACCAGAGACAAGCACTCCTGCACCACCGTAACGGTGTCGTTCAATGATGTTTTCTTGGTGGTAACGGGTACCTGGAGCTCTCCATATGAAAATCCGGCGAGAATCAGACTGCAAGCTAAACTTGGACTCGTCGGAAAACATCACCCAAGCCCACTGTTGCGGTGTCCACAATGCATGCTTTCTACTCCAGGCTAACCGCAGGTGACAGTGAGTTTCAGTAAATGGAACGCATCTGACAGGTCTACGAGCATATATACCAATCTGCCCTAAGCGTCTGTACACGGCCTGCCTTGAAATTGTCGTACCAGTGGTTGAAGACAGCTGACGAGACATGTCTGAGGCTGTGCTCCGCCTGTTTCGTTTGGCAGTAACTGCCGAATACCGGTCCTCATTCAGCGTTGTAACTCTGGGGCGACCTGTGCTGCGTCTACTCATATTACCATCATCTTGGAATCGTTGCCAAAGCCTGGAGATGACAGTCTGGGCAATTCCAAGTTCGTCTGATACTTCCAGTTGGGTACGCCCACATTCCAGACGGCCGATAATTCTACCACGTAAAAAATCATCCAAATGCGTCCTTTGTGTTATAACTATTCGGTTATTGCACTGAAATGCTTATAAAGCGCCTGCGAAGAATTTTACTTCTTTGCCTGTATTCCTTATATATCACTCTCTTACACTCTCGTCATTGTGACGTACCATCGGTGTCATCTGGTTACTTCCTGAAATTTGCATATAATTCTTGAAGATGTGTGTAGTGATTTTACAGATGATATGTTTATTTTAGAGTTGGATTTCCGCGTCACTCCGAATTATCCTTAATTTATGGACATGAGTGTATATTCATCGCAGTAGGGAAAAACCACAGTACCTAGTGACAGCAGATTTTGAACATGCTTAAGTCAAACATTCGGATATGTACACCTCGAAACTGAGTTTTGAATTTCGAATTCCTTTTTATTTGTTTCTTATTTTGCTCGAATTTAGTGGTTCTTTGATTAACGCATTAAATGATTTAAAGTAATATGTTGTCACTCGCCAAGCGTTAGATATTATTGTTTCAAATTTGACCAGAGGCTAGGTGCAGGAGGCAAATCATTAGATATTTCTGTTTCAAGATAAATCAGCAAACTCGTACATCTGAAAGAAATCCTTCGCCATTGCCTGAAATAAAATATTTTTATCTTCCACTCTGAAATATCGCCGTTTGACAAAGTGGGACATAGTTAATTTTTCTTTCAAGATTATTCTCTCTGTCACCGATTAAGAAAATAAGCTACTTAAAAGTAACAAACGTTTTTCGTCATAAATGGTCTTTTAATTGCTGTTTGGGTTCACTAAAATCACGTATTTCTTTTATTTTACAATAACTGCTTTAGGAAGCTAGCCGCGCAATCTGCTACTTAAATTTTAAAATGAATATATACCTCAAAACACATATTGCATTTTGATACTTAATTTCTCAAATTTTCAATTATAGAAGATACAAGTTTTAGAAAAAATAATTTAAAATTAAAAAGTAACAAAAATAAAGATAGACCAAGATTATGATTCATAATAAAAACGTGTTACCGTATAGTCTGAGGGAAAAATAGTTTATACCTTTTTGAACATGTATTATTTCCTTTAGCTATAATTATGTAAACAAATTTTTATATTTCTGAAAACATGCTTTTTATAGAGCCTATAGTGGCTCAAATGACAGAGTTCGCAAAATATTCATATCTCAGTCCAGCATGATAACATAATAGTTTTTTAGTTGTAAGCAGAAAACAACAACTCGTTGGTATTTGTTAAAAGGTTGCCGAACAAATTACGATAACTTTTGTATCGTTATCTGTAAGAATTATTTAGTTGTTGAATGAAAAGTGTATATAATGTTTCTTAATTTAAAAGATAAAGATAAAAATGCGTAAACTTTTTCATCAAATTACGAGGAGAAAAGAGTTATATGTTCCTTTTCCTTTATACACATTGTTTAATGAAGCATAGGTTATGATCATCCATTTGCAGCCACAGTCCATCGTGTACCTCTTTAGATATCGATAGGAATTGAAATTTTCTCTCTATTTCCTTTTATCGAGCAAATAAAGTCCTTTAATAGTTCTATTAAACTTACAGAAATGCCACGTAGTTCAAATCATGCCTTTGTGTCTTATCTCTTTGGCGATCGCTAGATCTTCGAAATTAAGATTTGTTCCCATTCATTCACGAAACGTTAAGTTTTAAATGACCTTCCCCCTTTCCTTCATCTACCATTCTCGATTTGCACTCGAATGGATTCATTTCCTGTGAATACCCGTAAAAGGACAAGCATTCAAATAATCCTATCTCTTTACTGAAGCGATTGCTACCCATCGTCTTCCTCTTATTCTTTTGCTGTGTACTATATAAATGAAAATTGTTCAAAAGAAGGCATCCTATTTTTTTTAAATGTGTTTATATATATATATATATATATATATATTAAATTAGAGTATTTCTCTTACATTAATTTCAGAAATATTAAAAATAATTTTGACATTAAGGACTTAAGCTTAGGTTTTTAACAAGCCACTTAACATTTTGCCGATTCTTTTAAAATTCTGCGTTCTATTAAATGTTGACGTAAAAGCCAATTTTACTAATTCAGTTCGATGAATCCTTCAGTGTTCCGGAAAAAGTTGTGGGGCTTTGTTTACTCTGTTTAGTTTCATTAAGTTTTATTTTACATTTTCAATTCAAATCCGTCCAGAAATATAGAATTGTAATAGTTAGTCAAAACCCCTATCAAATCTTTTGATCCGCAACTCAGTAAAAAGCTCTTTCAACAAGCACATTCCTTTCAGAAGTACAAAGAAACATCTTCCAGATGTGTATTCGCTCCTTCCTCTCTTAGTCGTGTCAGAGTCGCTGGTGCAGCCTTTCTCCAGCATCTTAAAATATTGCGGCTGTGTATGCAAACACATAATGCAAATGTTAAGGCTAGACACCTCCCGTTCAAACTAATGCTGAGAGAAACATATTTTCTAGAAAGGTTTCTTATTCGTCCCTCTCTCGCTAGATGTGATTATGTGCTATGTAAGATGCCCCAGATGCTGTCAAGATATGTCTGTCTAATAGAGAGAAGGAAAAATGTTATTTGAGTTCTTCCCATCATTGTCTTTGTTACTGAAATTAATAATAACTAAGGACTAGCCTTGAATTGACTCGTTAATGTAGAAGAAAGTTGTTTTAATTTAGTTAATTCCAATACTTCTGTTAACAATTCCATTTAACAGGAATACCGCTCTAAGGTATACATTAATTTTATAACAGTTATTTTAATTTCAAAGTGCTTGCCTAACAATTCTTGATTCCACTTACGACTCCCTATCAGAAGGAGTTTTTAGAACCGCGTTGAATGCAAATGAATTAGAAGCAGTATTTAAGGAAAGTTCAACTTACTTCGTGAGAGAGAGCTAGAAATCCTGAGTAGCGCGTGTTTGCCTTCGGACTAAGTCTCTCTTGAAGCTTTTACTCTCGGCCATATTATTGCGTGAATTTCGATATTCGCTGGCTAGTTTAAATTCAGGGCAAACTACATTAGATGCTAGTGTTAGCTTCGGCTAAGTCTCCTAATTAGTTGTATTATACAGGACAGCTCCGAAAACACGTTTCCAGTCGTCGAAAAACTACGACAAACACTCTGAAACAACCAACAACACAGTCTTCAGGCTTTAACGGTGAAGACAGCTTCACGGCAGAGCACTAGAGTACAGCTTCCGACTCGGTTCGGTCGTTCTCGGAACTCAACGTACTCTCGAGACTCTCCACGCTACAACTCGCAGCAAATCGCGGTACTCTCGACGACCAACTCAACACTAGACTGCTATTCCGCGTACAGGTACACGGTTTATATAGCTTTTGGCCTGCTTCGAGAACATTCTGGGCCAAACCGGTAAAAATTCGTTCTAGAATATTATTCTCCATCCGTCTATGAGATATCATCAATTTTGTTGCCAAAGGGGCGATTTCGAGTCAAATATGGCAACCCTGCCTTCCCTTGCCATTTTTTGACAGCCCTAAACCCGCCTTGAGGGGAAGCTATCTTACCGCGGCTGGGTATTTCGCAACAATATCACAACAATATCGACCAGCGACTATTTTCTTGTTTCTACTAATGGAAAGATGCTTGCGATCATTTTTATATCAACTCAAGCGTGTAATTGAAATTATTATTTAATTGTTAAAAAACTAAATCTCCTTTTTCTATTTGACATTTATGAACCCAATGAAAATGATTCTTTCCAACATTAAGGGTCCTTTCTGCATATAAGCAATACATTCATGATTTTAATGTAAAATTCTGTTTAGTGATTAATTAAGATTACTAACATGTTATTCAGAAAAATGCGCTTTCTAGGGTTATTTCTTCCCTAATCCTTAGCACAATTATTGAAAATTATCTGTTTGTTATTTATCTTATAAAGTTATCTGTTTGTGAAGAAGATAATTCTGAGTTCTTATTAAGATGCGAACTCCTAAACTGAATCGAAAAGTAGAGAAAAAAATAAACAGAGCTCTAATTTTTTTTTCTTTTTTTTCGAACTTGAATTTTGACTCTAAGTATGGATTAAAGCTATAACCTTGAGCAAATTTTTTTTCACATCTGAAAAATACGTTTTATGCATTGGCATCCAAAACACGCAATACTACGCAATACGTGCTATTTCTGTCAAAGAGTTTTCCTTTGCTAAAAAATAAAAGTACCTCAAATTTAAGAGAATGTTACAATGTATGTTATAAATAAATAAATTATTCTATTTGCGTTCCATTTCCATCAATAATATTTAAGCACAAATAAAACAGCAATTACATTGTTTGCTATTCCTTTTTACACCGTCTTTTACTTTTTTAAATTTATTCCGTCTGAGCTTCGTCTTTTGTCGCTATAGTTTGTACTGCTTCGTAATTCATCGCAATAACATCATTAAATCAAAATTAAATTGGGAAAATTTTTTTTAAATTATCATTACAGCTAAAATTATGTCAACAGTTTTAAAACATGATGCTGAAAAAGCAATTAAATTAATTGTCAAGACAAACATATTTATGAGCAACGTATAGCAAATGATTATTAATATCGTTATAAATTTATTCAAGCTCTTTGAATACAGTTTTTTTTTTAATTTAGCTTTGTTATGCATTTATTTTTATTCAAAGCTGCATATTTGATTGTATTTATTATGAAGTTTCTCCTTCATTTTTACGAGCTTAGCATATATTTCAAGTGCATTTTGCTTAATTTTATTTCAAGTATAATATTTGATATAAGCTCAGCAATGAACTTTTCTAATATTTTATGTTTTCAGCCTCTATATTTTGAAAACAAAGCCTACTTTTATTTGTTTTTGATGAACATATAAGGTATTTCTCCCGCCTTCTCCGCATACCTTCGTGGTGTAGTGATCTGCATGCTCGACACGTAACAGAGAGGTCCGTGGTTCGATTCCCGGCGAAGGCGTTGCTCATTTTTCATGTCTCCTGCTTCGAAATAACCTAATGTCTCTACACTGGCGCCCGAACTAAAAAGGGTGGTGGATGATGATTCTCCACTACCGCGATTTGGCGATTGGGTCCCCCAAACCCCAGTCGACCTTTAAAAGGGGGAGTATATAAGGTATTTCTCCCGCGTTCTTCGCATGCCTTCGTGGTGTAGTGGTCTGCATGCTCGACACGTAACCGAGAGGTCCGTGGTTCGATTCCCGGCGAAGGCGTTGCTCATTTTTCATGTCTCCTGCTTCGAAATAACCTAATGTCTCTACAAACGAAGGATTTGAACAGCATCTAAATATTTCTCAAACAATACTTCATTTTTGCTTCCCTTGTTACAGCTTGAATCTTCAATAAAGAGTCAAATTTTCTGTTTTATCTAGTCTGCTTATTTAAAGTATTTTCAGAAAATACTAACTTCGCAGAGTACATATCCAAAAAAGGTATTTAGTTTCTGTTTAGATATTTAAATATAATAAATGAACCATATGATTACTTTCGCATTTTTAATTATAAATTTATATGCAAGAATACTAAATTAACATTTAGGCGCAAAAAGTAACATTCATGGTTTTAGGTGCATCTATTGGTTAGGTATTTGAATATCTATCTAAAGCAAAGAATTTGAGCCTTATCTGCCTAGAAAGCAATAAATTCTTGGGCGACTTTCCAAAGAAAATTAACTCCCATTAACATTACACATAGAAAATACCACACAAAAAACGAATCTTGCAGACAGCTCGCTTAGAGAAATCTAAATCCTAATTCAACTATGAATTTCCAGCGGTCTTATTGGCTGGTCAGAGGTAGATCCTTACTCATTAGAATTCATTAAAATTATTTGCATTTTTAAGAAAATTATATGTTTATCGATTAGACCATTCAAAACATAGCATCCAGCTCGATATTTAGATACATAGTAGACTACATTTATAATTTTAGATATAATTACATTACATGCAAATTGGTAGTAATACCACTGTCTTTAACTTCATGATACTGATAACAATTTAAAATTTTAAAGATCGAAGATGTTTGTCTTTCTGCTTCACCTTTACTATATGAAGTTACGCTTCTTGACAGATCACAAAGTGTCTTCCTAAAAATAAATACCTTTCCCATTTATCAAAAGGATGTCTTATCCTGAAGTTTCTTTAAAATAGTTCGTTGAAGGAGTTTAGAGAGTCAATATTTATTTAGACGGATAAGATAAATAACCTTTCAAGGAGAGCTGAAATTAAATGAAACTCAGATGGAACGTCAAATAACTGATTTTATAGTGGTTCTGCTTGAAATATGTGCATTAATTCAAGTGATACTTTTCGAAAGTAAGATAGCGGATTTAAAACTTGTAACGCTTTGCAAAAGGAAATAATGCTTTTTAAAATTCAGCATATCAAAAAAATGCATTGTAAATGGTTGTTCTCTGACTTTAAATTTTCAGGTATTCAGTATTTGATGCTTTTATTAACTTCATTAAAGTACTTATAACCTTGTAAAGCTTTAGCTATATATATATGAGATAGATCTTTTTAGATTTTTTTTGGCACAAAACATAGTTAAATTCAAATTAATTACTAATTATAAATTGCAATTAGCAGAGCTAGTGTATTATCAGTTCAGAAATGGGTCATAGAATTAATTTATTAAAAAAAGATATGGGGGAAGGTGAAAATTTTAGGATATTTTACTTATTTATTTAATTTTGGTCTGCAAGAACAATTAAAAATGAATTCGTTATGGTGCCTACATTCCATTTCAGTTACAGTTGCATCCTAAATATAAGGTTCCATAAATTATTTTTCTGGAAACCACAACTGGTTTACATGCGTATTTGACGTTAATCTCTCTCTTTTAGTTTTAAGAGCCGTTGGTGTTTAATGCGTAGGAGTACTAACGGAAGTATGAGGATGTTACAGAAGAAACAAAACAAATAAAAGTTTTTACACACACACACACATTTTTTTTTTATTTTTCATTTATTACATTTATTCATTCACAATGACTCTACGTAAAATTGGTCGATAATGTGAGAAATAAGGTACATAATTTAAGACGTCTGCAGTTATATTCCTAGTGAACGTTTAAGTTATAAATAAACTGCCAAGTATACTTGGATGGTTATTTGGCACCATATTGAGAATAAAATGGTGGCTCATAAAATCAAATGCCTTTTCATTTCGTTTGAAGTTTATATTGAAATCTCTCATCGTAATAATAGGAACATCCGTATTTACTGTAAACTCTTCATCGATCAATAAAGTAATCTCAGAATACTTCATCAATGCACTAAACAAGAACATCTTCAAATACCCTGAATTAACAATTGAATAAACATATGTGGATGATAGAATAAATCTTGACTGACCGTTAACAATTACATCAAACATGCAAATAGCGCCTGGTTCTGAATCCTGTATCCTCATACGCTGCTTAACAGTAAATTCTATTGGTACACAATCTGCTACAGTAGTCACATTTCAATAAATGCAACACCACTAGCTTGCCAAAATAAAATAAAATACAGCTAACAGCATCCTGTTGTCAACTAACAGCTACACTGTCTAGGCGCAACTGTCTATCTAAAGACGTTGGCACTCACAAGCGGTTCGCGCACACAGTGAATAGCATATTGATTTTTGCTTTCCTATTAGACCATTAATGGAGGAACGTAATTCTACATGAAAATGGCATACAGCTATTTATTAAAGGGCGGAAGGGCTATTAATTTCTTTCACTATAAATGTCGGTTCACTTTTCAAATTGTTGCCAACAAATATTATCGCCCTGTGTTGTATTTAAGGAAATTAAATAATGAAGAATCTGCATAAATGTATGTATGTACGTTCCTCGCATTGTGATAAAACAACGATACCTAATTCATCAAATTTTGAATAAGGTAATCCTCCACCGAATAGGGGAACCTGGAAGACCTAATTTGGAATTGGTTTTATTATCGGTTTCCTATTTTGTAACACTTTAACGAATTTTTGATTAACAATTTCAAGGATTTCAAAGAGAGTAATGACAAAACTGTACGAAAAAAAAACACTTTTATCTCCAGCGAGCGAGACTGTATATCGGAAATTCTAAAGATATGCTCATTTTAAAATCATTTGCGATATTGCTGTTCAATCGAATTTTATGGTTAAATGCAAAGAATATGATATTTATTAAATAAAGGTAACACACAAAACGGTAAAAAAAGTCCCTTTAGGCGTAATATAAAATCTGAAAACTTCCGGAATTTTTTTAAATGTATCTATTGGATTTTTTGTAAAAATTTTTATTTTGAAATTAAGAATGTAAGCCTTTAGATTAAACTAAAATATGTTTACTTAATTTTAAAGATATATTGTTATTCACTTATTTACTGAATTATCAAAGTCGATTTGACCTGATTGAGGATTAAATGAATATTGTCATTAAAATTTAAATAAATTAAAAGAAAGTAAAAATTTAAGTGTTTATTGCGTGTCGATGCAAAAATATCTATAAAACCTCATCAGGCAAAACAAAACTTTTTGCTGCAAATACACATTATCTGACGTGGACACCACACGACTTCCTTGTGCGGCCTATTAAGTTATATAATTTTGCACCATTTCGTTTAAACTTATTTTCTCGAATTTCATTAGAGATATATTTCTCATTCAATTAATTCAATTCTCACTTCGCCGCATGACAAACATACATGAAAACTCCAAACACCTTCATTAAAATTTGTAAAATACAGGAAAAGATTAAACACCAAATACAGTTAAAATCAGCAGAAAAACAATTTTTACAATTAAAATCACAGTTTCTACCAAAAAACAAGCAATTCGGACAGCAGACAAGAAGGCAAATTTTTCGGTGCACAAAACTGAAAACTACTTTTGGTTCCACTTGGAACTTAATTCAATATTCTACTAAGAGTTTTCAAATGTAAAAAAATTGCCATTTCTCTAGGCTTACTGACACTTAATTAACTATTAAATTGTTGATAAATCTACAACTAATACATGTTGATTAACTAAAAGCAAAAAAACCTCAACTAGAAGGTATGAACATCATAATTCAATCACTTCTCTGCTGATAATGCTCCAAACGTGCTCAATAGGATAGAGATCTGGTGACCTTGCTGGCCAAGGTAATGTTCGCAAGCACTAAGGCAAGCCGTAGAAACATGTGCAGTGTGGGGGCGGGCATTATCTTGCTGAAATGTAAGCCCAATGTGGCGTGACATGAGGAGCAACACAACGGGCCTTAGAACTTCATCGACGTACCGCTGTGCTGTAAGGTTGCGGCGGATGGTAACCAAAGGGGTCCTACTATGAAATGAAATGACATCCTACACTATCACTCCTGATTGTCGGCCTGTCTGCCGGAAGACAGTCAGGTTAGTATCACACCGCTGTCCGGGGCGTCTCCAGACTCGCCTTCGCTGGTCATCGGGGCTCAGTTCAAAGCGGGGCTCATCACTGAAGACTATTCTACTCCAGTCAGTGACATTCCAGTGCGAATGAGTCCGAAACCACTGCAAACGGGCTTGAGGTTGTACAGAGGTCACTGGTAGTCGGTGCAAGGGGTGCCGTGACTTCAGCCCCCTTTCTGTGAGCCGTCTATGAATGGTCCTTGCGGTCACTGAAGCACTAGTTGCACTTACAATCGATGATAATGATGCATCTAGGGGTGTGAGTGCCGCTCTGACGATTACTCGGTCTTCACGTTTTGTCTTTTCTCTAGGCCTACCGCTTCCTTCTTGACGCTGTGTGCGGCCATGGTTCACCCAATCCTGCCAACATTGTCTAATAGTGGCATCGTTCCTGCTCAAATGTCAAGCTATTCGTCGATAAGACCAGCGACTTCTTTGAGTCCAACTACACGACCTCTCTCAAATTCTGACATCTGCGCATATCGTTCGCGCACCTGTATGCGAGGCATAGTTACTGCCTAAAAGAGTACACGGAATGAAATTCGTGAGGAATTTATTAATTTCTCCTCTTAAATATCTTGCAAGTTGCGCATATCAGATGCCGTTCATTCATTGGCAACCCAAATGTAAAATTTTGCATTTATTTTTCTTTTATTAATTTTTGTATATATGTACTTAGATAGTTTTGGTGCGGTCGAATTCCAACCAAAAAGCCAGGTGCACGCAACTACATGCTATAGCAGTCCCATATACAAAATTTCAATGTTATGAGGCTTCTTGTTTTTGAGTTATGCGAGATACGTACGTACGTACAGACGTCACGGAAAAATATCTCCTGAATCCATTTTAAAACCATTTTTTATTTCGTTTTGGGAAAACGAGTCCTGTTTTCTGTCCGTACGTACAGATGTCATGCAAAAACTTTGCTCAGATGAATTTGAAAGCGGTAAAAATAGATATTTTTGGTGAAATATGATTTTATAAATACCGACATTTTTTGCGATTACAGTGTTTTCTTTACGTCGTACAAGGTAGTGAAAAGTAAAGTGCATGGAGTACCAACAGTGGTAATAGGCAATCTCATAGTGTTCGGGAACTTCTTTTACCTATAACAGCAATTAATTTAATTGTACGTAATTCGAAATAATACAAAATTAAAACTAAGATTTCTAGATGACATTTTTTATGCGAAAGTGAAATTAACGATATTGTTTGTAAGTTCTCTTGTAAATATTGTTTTTCTACCATTTTCGTCATTTCTAATGATGTTTGTTCTTCTATATTTAGAATGTGTCTTTTTGTTTTAAAGGGTATTTAATTTGTTAAAGAAACGATTTTATTCTCCTAATTAAACTGGCTGAAGGTAGATATTAATTTTTTATAGTAAATTTTGTTATTTGTAATGGAGAATGCTCTTACTTCTTGTGTCTTTTAATTGACTTTGAAATAATCATTTTTTGAGCTAAAAGTAGACATTTAAGCTAAAAGTAGACATCATTTTCGGCATTATCTAGCAAACCGTAAGATGCTTAAATACCGCATTTTAGACGAAACGTTTGATATGAAATTTCACGCAAAAAAAAAGTATGCAGAATTCCGAACGATCTTTATTTATAAAAAAAATTCGTATTTATATATATATATCTCATACATCTGTTTTTTCTGCAAAATTTAAACAAAATAGCAGTTTAAGTTCGTGGTTTCTTTAAATGTGAAATAAAGTTAACTGAAACTACGCATGCTGAGAGTCATGAAACATTCCCTTCCATTAGAAATTGAACTTCCACCTTCCACGTATATAAATGCACGCTTAGAATTCAGCTATTCATAACCTCATTGTTGTGTTTTGAGGTAGAAATAGGATTAACGAATAAGAAAAATATGTTTTACTTTAAAATATTTTTGATATGTGCATGATCTGTGCAATATTGTGACAAACAGTATGTACAATATAAAATATGTATATATTTAAGGTACATTATTTATCGTTTATACTATATAAATAATATATTAAAAAGAAATATTTTTGCAATGGATAAAATCTTCAGTTACACAGAAATGTACGGACAAAACATTACTTTCCAATACTATTAGTCTCGGAATGGGATTTTGGGTCGGTTGACTATATTTTAATTTTTTACAACCAAATATTATAACACTGCATTAAAGAAGTTAAATCATTAAGAATGTTCATATATGTATGTATGTTCCTCGTACTGTAAGAAAACGACGTTACAAAGTTACAAAGAGCCATCGAATTTTGAATAACGTAGTCTTCTACACGAACATGTGAGCTGTAAGCTTAAATTTTGAACTGTGAATTTAATTCATTATTTCTTTCCTTATTTTACAGTTACATTCTTTCGTAAAATTGTAATGAATTTTTTATTAATAAAGGTCAATGATTTAAAAGCGAGCATTGGCAAGAGTTTACGGAATAAAACGTTTTTATCTCCGGCGTACGAGACTGTTTATCAGAAATGCCAAAGATATGCTATTTTTAAATATTTTGTGATTTTGCTGTTGAACTGGATTTTATATGGTGCAAGGTCGAAGAACGTCATATATAACAAATAAAGTTAACTCAAAAGTATTATATTAAAACGGCAAAAAATACTTTTATTAGACGTCTTACTAAGAAACCTTAGTATTGATATTATGAAAGAAACACGAGTATTGATATTATTAAGTAAAGGACTGAGAAAATGGAAACATTTATGCCAACACTTACCACTTCACACTGCAAAACTATGCTTAGAATTAATTCTAAACATATTCTGCTATGCAGCATAAAAAAAATCGAATTTTTTTAAGATGTATGGGTATATGGGAAAAAATTGATGCTGAATAATAAAGCTAAAAAGAACAAAACATAAAACGGTTTAGCAGGTGTGAGGACAACAGCAGACTGGTAGACTGTGAGCTCAACGAGATCGTAAAAGGCTTTAACAAACCCTACTGGGCGACAGTTAAAATCTGAAACATTTCTGGTTTTTTTCTTTCTTTTTGCTGTCGCATTTCTTCACTAATTTAGTTAAAATAATGACAGCAAATGCTTACATATATAGAAGTATCTTATTTGCTCAATCTAAGTTTAAAAGAAAAGTTATATTTTTATATTATGTTATTTTAGTTTATAGTAATTGTAATTTATAAACTATAGTATATTGTTAGCTTACAGTACTCTTAAATTATGAAAAAAATAAATTTAAATGAAGTAAATCATTTTATGAAAATGAATTGCTTCATTATTGAAATTATTTATATTGCTGTTTCGCTGCGCAGTCGTGAAAGCGATATTAAACATAGCACAGATACCACATATCCTATACAGTGTAACAAATGAGTGGAAAAATCTCCTAACTTCATATAGTTTTACCAGAGATAAAACTATCATCGTCGGCGTCTAGCGTTTTATTTTACAGCGAATTCATTGGATCTATTTGGCAACATGATTGAAATTAATAGGATTTTTTTCTTTCCTTATTTCGGTTTATATGGGTTTTGAATTTTGGGCAAATTTTTGAAGAAAATCTCGCTGTCGGCTTATACACGGATCAACTTACATTCGAGAATATACTACAGTTAATGAACTGAAGACTAATTAGCTGCTTCACTTCTTAAATTTTAATATTTAACAGGATATATTTTCCTTTAACGAAAAGGGTTTTGACAGATCCATAATTCATTTTAAGAACATATATGTTTGCTTAAGTTAACAAACCGAATGACGATTATTGGAGAAGTTAAACGAAAATGAATGAGATAGAATACGGTGAAAAGATCAAAATGGCTGGAAAGAAGTCACGTCACTGGAGCCATCTACTATTAAGGAAATCAGAGAATTAAAACATAATTTTCTGAAAGGCTGAGAGAAAAGATGGATTGGAATTAGGGTCGCTAACTAATATTTTTGAATAATTTTAGTTGCAAAAAAAAAAAGTGTGATTTTCTGTTTAACAGAGCTGGGTAATATAGGATTTCTTTTTCCAATTTCCTGACATATGCCTCATGTTCTATAACGCGAAATGTTAAGGCTCTTTTAATTTGGCCAATGTAAATGTAAAACATACTTAATATACATTAATTAGATTACATATATTACTTAATTAAGGTTTATAGGAACAAAAGCATGCAAATCTTAATTAATATCTATACATCTTCGGTTCTTTTTCGGTAAAGTACTGGTAATGTTTAATCGGCACTTCATTTATAATTCAATACTTTATTATTAAAAAGCAACACAATTAATTATTTTTAATCAGCGATTAAGGAACTCATACGTATGATTCAAAATAAAACACTGAAAAAGAGTTGCTCCCTGCTTCATTTTGGTTTTTATTCATAATTTCTAACGAAGTATAAATTCTTTTCACGTGGAAACGTTTGACATTTACGAGAATAACATTTTTGATCTCCTCAAAGAACGTCCTAATTATTTCCTTTTCGTAAATATTAATCAAATTTAAGAAGATGAATATGTAAAATGAAAGCGCAATTATAACGTTTCCTTTTCGTTATGGAAATTCGGGTCCTTAGATTCGTCTCAGACAAGAGTGAAGGTAAATCAGTGTAAAAAAGATATAAATATCATTTGTCACATGAGTATTTCTATTAAACTGCTTTTACCAGAAAGTTCTTTTAACTAGAATTCAAAATATATTTTAAGCATTTTATTTTTGTTCCCAAAATATCTTTGCATTCATGAACCTTTCCCTTTGAGCTCAGTAATTTTATCGAAAATCTCGCATTTGGCATTTGGTGAAAGAAACTAGTTTTGATTCCGAACAATTTTGTTTAAATAAAGGGGCACAAACTTCATTTCATTCCCAAAATGATATATTGTTAGTGCAGAAGCAGAAACGGAACAAATCGATCGATATTTTAGGTTCTTTCATTGATTATTCTCAAGCTTCAGAAGAAAGTCTCTTGTTCATTTTGCTACAAACGACAGGCTTTATCAAATGGATTCGTGATGTAATGCCCAGAAATTCTTTCAGGTCCAAGAGGTTACATTGTTAAAAACAATTCTGAAGCATTAACTATGAAAGCAAAGAAAATAAAATGGGTATATATAATTACCATGCAATCAACCGTTTTACTTATTTTTCCATTAAGTATTCAGATTAATCGCATAATGATTTAAATGAAGCAAAATATTCTAGATGTGCATCATTATTGGTTCGACTGTCACTGGCTATAAAGATACGCCAAATAAAGTAAATGCAAATGTGGAGTGATACGTCTACAAGCTACTTGCCACTGCGCTTATTATGTACTGAACAAAATAGTCGAATTTTAAAATTTTAAAATTTAATGTATTATACGTTTAAAGAGAATAAAATCATGTGTTGCAAAATATTGGCTCGCATAATCCAATTTAATTTTGACAACAACTTCTATGCAAACATCTTAAACAGATTTAACAATTCCTTCTTATATTCAATACTACCTCCTGTGGTTGCGCGCATTAGCTTAGTAGTATATTATAAGAGTAGCAGCTCTAGAGACAAAATAACATAACTCTTTCCTACTGCCAAAAAATGGCTATCTGTGCAGTATCGAATGGAAGTGGCTTCGGACATTCGAGTGGATATCTTGAAGGCTAGGAACACGAAGTCATAATTTCTTTCCCCCTTTCGTTATTTTCGTGCACTCGAGGTGATACAAGCGCCTGTGCTGTTGGTTCAGTATTGGGAGCTTAAAAAAGCGTTCTGTTTTAAAGTCTGCATTCCGGATTTAGGGCCTCCAGCTTACAGCAAGTGAATTTGCATATCCCTCTCTTTGATGTGACTGACCATTTCTTAACCTTTGCTTAATACGGAGGATACGACATCAGCCAATGTAGTACATTTAATTATGGAGGAAAACATAAATATATTGATTGATTACCTGCAATGCTAACATAATTGAACTACCAGATACTGAATCAGTGAAATATGATAAGTAATCATAGTGGGCTATTTGGGTATCATAACGTCAAAGGTATTTCTTATGGGCAGATAAACTACACTCATGTCCATAAATTAAGGATAATGCAAAATCAGGCAAAGGAAGAGTTAGAAGCAAAACAACTTTGACTTATTTGTAAAGCTTATTTATTAAACAAAAGGTAAAGAGCAAAAAAAGATGCTATATATTTGATATTATTAAAAATATTAGCGATTTTTTCTCCCTGGAGCAAATTACAAAAAAAAAACCTATTTACAAAAAGCCAGTATTACATGGTTGGTATGATTGTTAATACTTTGTATGTCTCTCAGACGATGCAATACAGTCCGTACAACACCTAGTCATGCTGAGTATCAAATTATCGATCTGATCTTGGGGGATAATACTCCACTCAAAAAGCAATGCTCTCCGAAGTTCCGGTACACATGTAGGAGGAGGTTGACGGGCTGCAACTCGTCGGCCAAGCATGTCCCACACGTGCTTCACTGGATTCAAGTCCGGTGAGAATGCTGGCCAGTCCATACGGGTGATATCTTCCGATTGAAGACATTCGCTTCCGATGTTTGCACGGTGAGGACGGGCGTTGTCATCCATAAACACAAATTGTGCACCCATGGCGCCCCGAAACAAACGTACATGTTGTTCCAGAATGGTTGGTTTCAATTTGAACATGCAGGTCAGTTCTGGAACCCAGAATAATTCCACCCCAAACGAGCACTCTTGCACCACTGTAACGGTGTCGTTCAATGATGTTTTCTTCGTGGTAACGGGTACCTGGAGCTCTCCATATGAAAGTCCGGCGAGAATCAGACTGCAAGCTAAACCTGGACTCGTCGGAAAACATCACACAAGCCCACTGTTGCGGTGTCCACAATGCAGGCTCTCTACTCCAAACTAACCGCAGGCGACAGTGAGGAACGCATTTGACAGGTCTACGAGCATATAGACCAATCTGCCCTAAGCTTCTATGCACGGTCTCCCTTGAAATTGTCGTACCAGTGGCTGAATACAACTGACGAGACAGGTCTGAGGCTGTGCTCCGCCTGCTTCTTTTGGCAGTAATTGCCAAATACCGGTCCTCATTCGGCGGTGTAACTCTGGGGCGACCTGTGCTATAACGTCTACTCCCATTACCATCATCTTGGAAGCTTTGATAAAGTCTGTATCTAGCCTGCTTATATGTAGCTAATATTGTAGCTTTTTGAAAAGAAGCTACAATATACCGCTCAAAACTACTTTTCAGACGCCAATTATTATTCCAGTTTTATTGGGTAGCGTTCACATTTTAAAGCATCAAATGCTAATGTTATTTGATGTTAATTTCACAAATTATTAGTCTGATCTCTTTAGAGCAATAATTATAACTTTCCTTTAATCTAGCTTAATATTGTCCACGTAGAGATTTAACAGATTTATATCGAAGTGGTTATATTCCATATAGCGACTGAATATATGAAATCGGAATTTATGCCCAAATCTGCAGGTTATTGGTTGTCTACTATTTAAAATAGCAAAACGTCTGTATGTTGATTCTTGTTTTATTCGTAGCGTTTGAAAGAGTTAGATTCCTGAGATTTTCATAGTTTTTCATTTACGTGAAGTAAATACCCTAGTAGATTTTCATTAGTTTTTTTCCATAATAAATAAACGCATCGAAATTACGTTCAGACACATATTTGCAAGGCAGTTAGATTAGACAGATGTTTTCGACAGATTTAAGATTCACTGTTTGAGAGTAAATGTGTGAATCAATTGGGGTAAGTCTTTGATTCTGTCTACCTCACAAAAAAAATAAGATGAATTGATCTGCAGAGGGTGGCAACCAGAAAGTTATTTCAAACAAGCAGCATAATCTCAGAACTAACTCCGCTACTAGTCCTCACGAACTCACTCTTGAAACGCAGCTTAAATACTGCTTCTGAACACAATTAGATTAGATTTATTTCCTCAATATCTGCAACTGCAATCGCAGAGTATGTGTGAGTCCACACTAACGCGTTAAAAATTCCACATTTTTACTTAATTTACTGATGGATTACAGTCAAAGTTCAGAATTTATAAATTAAAAATGCTTAGCCACAATAACTGGTAACAATCAGGTGATCTGTATTGAATGTACAAATATTAAAATAAAAATTTTTAAAACAAGACACCTGATTTTAACCTGAGTTAATCAGTACAGAAGAAGGGCACTTAAAAAACCTTAGAGAACAAACGGAATCAACGCAGACTTCACCCAAGAAACTCTTTCAATACAGATCGTTGGATAACACTAACAATTCCAAGCAACAAGACAACTCTTCCCCCAACAGGAGTTCGCAATTTGTCTACATCATGATTTTCGTTTTATAATGCTTTTCGTAAAATTTCCAGGATATTGATTTCCCTTTCTCCTCCACTCATTTCTAGAGTGCATCAATCGTGGCGGGTTTATGCTAAAGAAGAGCTCATTTCAAGACGCAAAAGACGCAATAATTCATAGGTAAAATGTCACGAGACAGAAGTACGTTGAAACGGTATTTTTGCAATACATGTATCAGTCTTCATTTGTCAACGAATGCAGGCGCATTTCTCGAAGTACGACGTGTTACTTTATCTTCACAAAGTTTCACTCTTTGAAATACCGAATTGGAACTTTTTCTGTCAAAGTCGGATGTAAATCTTTCTTTAGATAGCGCCTTGATTTGATTTTAATATTCTCTTCCATTCTTCTGATTTTTAATTTCCCATTGCAGGAGAATCCTACGACAATCATAAAAACCTAACTTAACTTTTATTCCATTAACGGAACCAAATTTGTACAATTTGGTCTCTTCATTTTCGATAATAATTAATCCATAATAAACTTTTTGAATTATTTGGTTAAATCCATGATTCATCAAGGGTCATTATGTATTTCGATATATTTCCTGCTTGTTTTCATACAACAAATTGTTCTGCACTTAGCCATATACCTGTGTGAAAGCAACGGAATACTATGCTATTTAGCATTCTGTAAATTTTGGTTATTATTTTATTTGTTGTTGCTACAGATGTGTGAGGTATTCAAAAACGTTCGTGCTATAGCTTTCAGTGAGAAATAATACCGTAGTAATTTCGTGCAAATGCATTTAATTCAGAAAATTAACTCATTCGTCTTGAGTTACATGCTACCAACAAGTTACAACCTCATTAATCCAGCATTTGTAAAACTCCTTGTCCCTAGAGCCATAAAATTGAGTGACATCAATTTTATGGCTGCGTGGCATCATGTTAGTAAATTTGACATCATCTCGTTTTCGGAGCTACTGCTCCCGCGTATGGTTATCCATGGCAGGAACCAGGCAATAGACACATGCAGCGTTGTCTGGGCAGTAAAGAAGATGAAGTAAAACTTCCTAACCAAGTGTCTCGATCACATCCGTTGTCACTTTTGCAGTATTAGGTCTGGTGTTTTCTTTAAAGGCTATAGCTCATTTCCTGTTGACTAGTGCTGGCTGTTTCCTACGCATACAACACTTTGCAGCTGCGACATGTGCATCTGGACTGTACCATTCTCTAGCAATTCAAAGTGTACAATAGCAGCGCTTCTGCAGCAAAAACAGAGGAGTAACATATATTGGTGAAGTGTTTTATTTGGGAGGAAATACCACAGAACAAAGGACGATCAATAACTTTTGCGTTTGCTATGTAAAAGCAGTTTCTCGTCATTTATCGATATCCTGTCCAAAAATGGGGCTTTGTTGCGGCGTGACAGCAATGAAGAATAAATGGTGAATCGATAGAAATTTGGTTTCCGCGGTCGAAAGCTTGAGGAACCCACTTATTGAGCTTCCATGTCTGTCCAATGTTTTACAGATGCAATCGATTGCTTTCCTCCGATACTCCAAACACTTATGCAAGTTCCTTGACCAGGAGGGTTCTGTCGATAGTGAATAGGTGCCCACTTCGAGGCTTGTCCTAGAGGCTCTCATCTCTGATGTGGATGTGCTGTACGAACAGTCGCTGATGGCTCTCCGAGCGTAGTCCAATAATTTGAGACAGAGTCTACAGCATTACTGCCCAGTTAAAGCTTCAGGTTAAACCAGTAAAAGTAATCACGGCCATAAATCATCCTTCGACAGTGACATGTTCACTTCAAGATTGTAGTTCTTACAGAACTGCTTCCGACACAATCGGCACGTCTCACAACTCTGCACTGAATAAAGATTGACAAGAATATCAATATTTGAAATCCTTCTAACCTGTGTCTAACACTTTCCGATTGATTTTCACTTTCCATTCCAGCGGTTTGGATTCTTGATATTAAAAGACTTTACAACTGTTTTCCTGTGTCGGCGGACATTTTCCTTTGTTACTAACGATTCAAGTTTAGGAAACATTAAGAATAGTATATATATATATTTTTTTTTAGTCTTCTTTCCTCGTAGAAGTAATGGTTGATGATTTTCCCCTTTGCGATAGCTTCTTATTTTGCACTTGAAAGTTTTAATACCATGTATTTCAATACGTTTTAAAATTATGGAATAGGAATATTTCTCTTCGGAATAGGAAAAAACCAAACGTTCAATCCACAATTTGTTTACATGCGACATTTTGAAAAAGATGAAATTTAAAAGTAGCAGACGATATTTTTCAGTTCAAATAATAAGCTATTGTCAGAAATTTGTATTGCATAACGTTACCGTTTTTGTTTTTGAAAATTCTTTATTGAAATCCTTTTAAAAGATGTAAATACCATCTTTACATAACTTGAATCAAAGTGAGATCAGTTGGTGTTTAAATCAAGTTTAATTATATGGAAAAACTTAAAATAATTAACAGCTTATATAGGAAAAGAGTTCATAAACCATTCACTATGAAATATTTCATCTAGATATTTATGTGCGAATAAATGTTTTACATTTCATTTTAAAAGCCCAAAACCGTTTACGTCACAATTAGGTTTCTTGTGACTCATATGGTTTAATTATATTTTAGCTCCAGAGCAAATTGATGAAATGTTTCGTCGCCTGCTCTAGCAACTTGATACTGTTAGGTGCTATTAGGATTTCCGCAATCCGGTAAAATCCGAAATTCAAAACTTTCTATACCAAAGCATCTCGGATTAAGGTTACTAATCCAGAACTGTCATTATCAAATTTTATCCCTGAAGAGTATCAAATGCCGGTATATCTCTCAGAGATTTACTTCAAACATAAGAGTGTTTTCCTACTAGTCTGGATCATATTAAGCATTTCGAAAGCACTTCTAGATTGCTAACATAAACCTACGCAATTTTTGCGATCCCATTTTTGCAAGTTTTGAAATCTCGAATGCCTAATTTTAAATCATAATGTTTTCAATCTGAAATAAAAAAAATTCGAAATGAATATTTGAAATAAATTGTATTGACAGTTAATTATTCTGTTGCGAGTGAAACTCGAATGCACTGGAGCTATAAACTGTATGAAATTCTTTGATTTGTTCTCAAACTAATGAAAGCGTTATATTATGACACTATATTGTCTTGTACAAGAGTGAGAAAAATTATATCACAATTTATTAATAATGATAGATTAAAACTGAATTTCTGTAGTATGTTGACTATTTTAAGAAAGATTATTTTTTTTTTAAATTTAAGAGGTATTCTTTTAAAATAGGTATCTGTTGTTGAGTATAACAAATGATATATTATGTTAAATAAATGAAATGCTAAATAACTAATGCGTTATTTTTCTGCTCTCACTATTTTTAGAGAATAATCATGTGTGAATGATTTTCAAGTTAAAAATCTCTTGTTTTGCTTGGATATTTCACTTTTAATTAACTGCCATAAATGTCCTAGATTAGAAATTTATTTCCAAAGATATGAAAAACAAAAATTATTTAATCAGGAAAATCAGAATAAAAGTTCATGAAAATGTAGCGCTTTGATTTTTAATCGAGAAATACTATAGTACTTGAAGGCTTAAATTTCATTGTTGATCTTATAATTAATAAGGAATGCGAAACAGAAATTTGGGCCTATTTTAAGAAAATGATAGATGATCCTATAAATGGAAACCAACTTACACAAAAGACGTAAAGCAACATATTTGTATGTTGCTCTTCATATGTTCGTATTTATACGTTGCTCTTCATATGTTGTATGTTACTCTTCACATTCTTCTTATGTTCAACATATTTATATGTTGCTCTCATATTACGACATATTTTTAACGTTTTCCCAAGTTTCCATTAACCAGAATATGGTAAACATGGAAAGTTTTAAATTTTCATTTCAAAGCAGAGCCTGTATCTGATTGCTTGCTTAAGTTTCATCCAGTTATTGTCTCGACAGTAAGCTAATGATAAGCTTTACTAATGTTTAGAGAATATGACACTGAAGGAGCAGAGAAAGCGTCATTTTCATTTCCGATGAACAAAGGAAAAATATGTACCTGACTTTCGGGACAGTTCGCTCTTGGAATGTTATATACAGTAGAGAGCAAAATATATTCTCTTTCATCAGCATAAATCTTTAAACTATCAATGGGAAACTAAAGGATAATGGCATGTATTCTAGAAGCGCGGTATCAAGGCATTTAATTATACCCCATTCGATTGAACGTAAGAGTTCGCGAAAATCATTGCACTTTCTATCTAATGAGAGAGACAATTACAGCTGTTTAACTAGGCGCCATAGATACCAAGGCTGATAGTTACCCTCGCATTTCTAATACAAATGAAGTCTTGGAATGCATAGACCTGGATTATTGTATTAGAAACCAAGATTTCTAACTTCCTGTTAATGAGTGCAGAATTCTTGACGTTTGATTCAACAAACCCCTTTATGTTACCCTAAAGCTAATAGTGAGAACCGTTTTCAGAAGTAAAGTAAAGACTTTGATGGACTAAAGCGATATGCACAGATATATGTATTTGCTCTTGCCCATTAATGAATAAGCTCTATCAGGTAGTGAAATGCAGCTCATTTCTTCACTGTATGGTTGTTTCTTCGATTGCATTCTCAAGTTTAGGTAACACACAGTTTGTGTAAAAATAACTGCGTTTCCATACAACAAGTTCTGCGTGATTAATTTTCGTACAAATTTGTCATACTTCACTCTTTCTTTCACGCTCTCGCCGTTGTTTGCATTGCGTACGATTTTCGGAGATGCGCAAACAAACTGCATTAAGCAAGTAAACTAAACATGTAAACAAACTAGATTACGTAAGTAAACTAGATACGTAAGTAAATTAGAGTAAGATAATATTAAACTATTTAATGTTTTTGAGATGTAAATCTGGGAATAATACCTCTGCCATATATTCGGAAAAAAACATTAGTTTGTGCATAACTTTGACACAGAATGTGCCACATCATGAACCTAAGAACGCAGTGCCATACCTATTGCATAGTGCGTCTAAAGTTATGCAGATGATTGACATTTCTAATGAATCACACGTACAAGATTGAGCACAACAGGTACACGAAACCGTTATTTTACCACTGTCGCGAAAAGTGCATATTTTGTAATTTCTGAATCTAGAAAACGAATAAGAGATGTTAATGGTGTAATTCTGCCAAACGGACGTATTTAAGATCTTGTCATCATAGTCATAATCAAATCACTAGTTGATTCTTGCTCTATACTGCGAGGGAAAGGATGTGCGATGCTACAGTCGTCGGTAGCACTAGGAGACAGTGGTTTACGGAATAAAATATGTAACGTAATAATGTTATACGAAACTTGAAGGAGAATGTCAGTTTACGTAGGTCGTTGTATTAGAAGTCATATTATAGCAGACCCATAGTACATAAATGGCAATATTTGTAGATGTATACAATGAGATTCGCAGATTCTGATATCAACAGTTTTGCTTCGATTGGTTGCGAAGGGTTTGTTGTCCAATCTTCCGTTTCAAAAACTACTTTTAAATGTACGCCATCATTATATTTATTTAGAATGGTATCCCACCGCAGCTACGTTTTGTGCAGAAGGTAAAAATGGTAGTACAACTGAATCCCATTTCAAGCTCACTGTGTGAGAGATGGAAAGCGATGTGACCATTGAGAGAATATTTTTTGTAATTTTAGAGTGCCTTACATACTGTCAGTGCTAAGTCAAGGTTCAAGATTTTATCAGCATCAGGAAGTGCTCACCTCTAGTACATGCTTACTAGCACATTAATGTGACATCCTCATGCTGATGAGGTATCTACATAAAAAATAGATCAGCTGAAATACTTTGCAAGACAAACAACACTGCATCGGTTAGCTAGAGCACCTGCAGTCACTAATCCAGAAAATGTGAAACGTGAACTGGCTGTCGATTGATTACCTTTCCATTCCCGAGAAAATAAAAATAACCTGCGATCTTCGGTCAACACCTCACGATTTGCGATAACCCAGGACATTATCCAGACATCTAATGAATAGGTGCTGTGTCAAATTCACCAATAAAATGTTGATCAGATTTAAACCAGTGGAATTCTACTTTTATGTGAAAATTATATAATGTATTCCTCATCTATTTGATTACAAGTATAGTTTTATTTCTTTTTTAATATTCTATCGATGTGTAGCCCATTTTTTATATCGGTCAATTTACTTAAAGGAAGCTGTAAAAACATGCGTTTTTTAGAAAATGCTATTTAAAAAATTAAATAATATATTTAGAAAAAGCTCTGCCATGCTCTAAATTAACATTATAAATCCGTCATGCTATAAATTCATTATTATAAAAAAGATTTCGCTTTTATGAAAAAGGCATTTTTCTGAAATTGATTTAGCGTAAATGACAGTTTCTTTGCCCCTCAAATATTTCTATTTTATTATTGATCTGATACCCTTGAGTAATTAAAATAGCACGATAAGACTCTCTGCGTTTTTGCCTTACGTTAACATATTGTGTTGTTCCATAAAAACTTAGTTTTACAGGAAAGCAATTTTTAAGGTTTACTTGAATTAGCATTTTATATCTTATGTTAAACCTTTTCTGCATTTCTACGTTTTTTACTAGTTTTTTACTAGTCGACAAATTAAGTAAATATAAATAGCTAGCGGAAAAGTTTAGAGGGTCAGTATTGGAGCTTAGAACCTTAGCGCAGTAATTCTGATTTAACTTGCTTGTATTCATTTCTGTTGAGTTACGTTTTTTTTTGTAGTGCTCTAAATTACGTTATCAGAACGAACTTGTCTTTAGTATGTGGTTTTTAAATGATTGAACTAATACTGCATTTTAGATTGCAAAACGAAAATGAGTTTTTTCAATCATTTTGTTAGTGCAACTTCACACTGAAGCACGAATAAATATTTTAGTCGCTTTTATACAAGTATTATTATCACTTTTATTTTATTCGACTGGGACCGCCAGCTATCGGGTATATAGTGTTCTTACAGTGTAACATTTTAAATTTAACAATATATAATTACAAAACGTTTTATATACCGTCTCCAAGGATTTTGTTAAGAATATATATGTATATTTCTAGCTAATAAACCTTCATATTTTTTCTGATTTTGCTTTAACAGCAATTCGTTTTCATCATTCACAGTCATGTTAGATGTATTATTTCATGTGAAGTAGATAAATAATAATTCGGATTAGAGTTTAATCTTAGAATGCAGTTTTTGTAACAATTGAGAAAAAAGGTAACCTTTCTCTAATATAAACTTTCGCCACACGTACAGAAATTTGTGCTCTTAAATCGCATTACTCGTCCATGTGTGTATCAATTCATGATCACTAATAGCCTATTGTCTTTTAAGTGCAAACAAATACGATATTTTTATACCTTCTAATTAAAGAATCAGCAGTTAACCCTAAAACGACACGAATAAAATATTTCTGTATGTTAATGCCACTCAAATATGGTATTATAAAATAATAATCTTCTCCTCCTCCAAGCAATATAATGCAAGTCAAAATATTACTTATTGTGTAATTCAAACTTCATTAAATTAAAACTGTAATAAAAATTAAATAAAAAATATCATCTTATATATATATGAAAGTATTGAGAATTTCCACAAAGTTAAAAAATTTTATTTTCTTTCATATACATACCTACTATTTGCTTTTAATATTTTATGTCCTTCGAATTGTTTTGAAGATATCAGTAAAATAAAATAAACATATGTTTTTTGTACGTTATATAGAATTTTTTCTATCAGTGAATTTACATTTGAAGTTTATTTCTAAAGGACATTTTGAGTCCTACAAAATAATTAAAAAGCTTAATTAATCCATCTTAGTTCTTTCGACAAGTACTTAATGCTATGTAAAGCTCTTCTGATTATGACCATGTTATTATTCTTTCTCGTTAATAATTTGAAATATCGCAATAAAATATGTAAAATGATAGAAAAGAAGTAAATAAATCATTGAAAAATCTACGTAAAAAGGATGCTTTTGTCATAGCATTTTCCTGCAATTTTAGTTGCTGTTTAAACGAACCTGTCTCCAAAGTTATTATTTGCAAAAACAAAAAATCATACACGCAATAACTTTCACAGAATAAAAATTCAGGAAAAATGTACATGAAATGAAAATTACGAAATACAGTTCATAAAAACAAATTTTGTGAAAAGCAATTGCATTGATTTATACACACAGCGATACGTTCTTAAGACCTCCTTTCCTCAACATACAATTATTTTGGTCGCAAAGTTATCTGATTTTTTTATTATTATTATCGTCTAGATGAAACTGGTCGTCTTAGAGAACATGAATTTTGGCAAAGCTCAAAATATACTTTTAGAAATTTTATTGAGTTCATCGGTCAAATTATAGCTGCGCGATGTTTCGTGATTAAAACAGGGCTGTACATTGAAACTAAAACACTTGCGCTAAGAATGTAATACTGTAAAAATATTGGGTAGACCCACTTTTGAAAGTCTATACTACAGCGATTCTTTTTGAAAGTGACCAATATAATCCCTTCCTTATTATTATTATTGTTATCGTTTCTTATCAATGGCAATTTTGCATCAGAAAGATGATGGCAGAAAAAGTACTTCAACTTAGCCTATTGGCAAACCTAAACATGTTCATCGGTGCCAAGATCAGGGAATTGTTCAGGATTTGGAAGGCATTTTAAGTTAACTGACGTCTTTCTTCAAACTTGCTGCAATGTAGTGTGAACTGATCCAGTATCCTTTACCTTTTTTTAGTGATCCAGTACATCCTTTGATGCATGGAATTCAGTCAGTTTTTGGGTTTAGTTTATTCATAGATTTTGATAGTGATGTGACCACCAAGTATACTCAGAAAGTATACTTGGTACTCACATCAAGTGCAATTTTTGAGTAAAACTGATAGTTATATCTCCAAAAACTACATTCAGTGTTGCCTAAGTCTTTTAAAGCTTTGATACTTTAGCTTTCGTCAGTCCCCGTCTGTTTGTTTTAAAAGGCACAAGACAGTCCGGATCAAACACCTACAAAAGAGCTCTCCACAGATACATTTCCGCAGGAGGAGGGGTATTCGTCGAACAATGCACACTTGACGTTGTGTAGTGTTTGCGTACTGCGCTCCTGATATCAGTGAAACTTACATTTAGCATGGAAATTAATTAACAATTACTTTGCTGTAGCTACTCAATCGTAAAAATTGACTCTGTGAAACAATCGATAAGCACTTTTTATGAAAATGGACAAATTCAGAAAAAGCTAAGTTCTGCCCCAATTTGAGCACTCGTCGTTTCGTGATTTAATGGATCTATCAATTTTTGACACCTTTTCCAGTTAGCTTTCTCTTACCTTAACAAAGAGCAAGGTATTTTGGATAAACGAAACAAGTGAGCCTGGATACTTTTGCTCTTCATATAATTCATTCAGATATTTTTGAAAGAATAAGTAAATTTTTTAGTTAAATTTAATACATTTCTTATATACCTTATTCCTAGGGATAAATCCATGAGATACTTTTAGGGCTTAGAAAATCTTAAACAGAATATTAAATAGATACGAAATATAAGTATCAAATTATGCAGTTATTGTGTGCAAACGAGAATATAGTGGTAAAATTAAAATTGAGGTACAAAGATATATCAAGAAATTACTTTAGGATTAATTTAGAGCCCGTTTTGCTTTCATGGCTTCAATTTGTCTTCTAAACTAAGATTTCATAAGAAACTGACTGATATATTTTGTGTTCTTTCCATTCTGTAATGAGATTTTCTCCAAGTTCGTTTCTGTTAAAAATTCTGAATTAATTAATTTGCCTTGCAAATGATCTTAAATATGCTCAAAAAGAGTGAGATCTAGACTCTGCACTAATGTTTTGATAGCATGTGAACAGTTATACATAAAGTCGAAAATTTTCAAATATGACTTTTATGCTTGAGATCATCAAGCATCAAAGTTCTAATGCGACAATATACCTATTTTTGTCACTTTGTTTGAAAGTTTGCTTTCAAATATTGAACTGCATGAATTTGTCAGTTTACTATCACTAATCACGACAGATTTTAAATGCCTCGGGTACTCTCACATTTCAGATCATCTCAGTTACCTCTACGTTTTATGGAAAATATACTATTCTTCATTTAGAGTTCAGTATTGAGTTTTAGCTTACCATTGTCTTTTATCATTGCTAAAAGTATTGAATTTTCTGTCATCTGTAAATATAACTGAATTCTAGAAGACTCGAAGATTTTTAATACTGGTTTTAGTGAAATATAAACAGGTCTTTCGATTCTCTTTCCTGAAAAATGGTTTCCTTCTAGTTGTTCCGCCAAGAAATGCAGGTTTCTTAAAATATTTTCGGCAGTTCCTTCAGTAATAGATTTGCTAAATATTTGTTGAACTTCTAGCCTCTCTTTCACGGCGCTGTTTATAGGATTACGTATACCAAAGATCCATTTTTCTTCAAATTCAGTAACGCTCCTTGGAAGACTTACTCGCGGATTCCCTTCAATCAAATGTTTTTCATGGTGTTTCGAACTTAAATTATGAACAGCATAGCTTTCATATCATATGAACGTATGCAATCATATGAACCTTTCTTTTAGGCACGTAGGCCTCGTGTGGTTTTCAATATTCAAAATGAATAAGTGATATTAGAAATTGTAGAGATGTAAGAATTAAATTAACCTAAGGGAAAAAATTAAACGATTTCGATGAATTTTGCTCGTTGGATTATTATTGTTAAAATTTTGTTTTTTGATTTGGATGTACACAAAATTTATGGGAATAGGTCTATGTTTTTGATGCTAAAATGTTTGCACTGCTTACTTCGGCCTGTAGGTTTGACAGAGACACAGATTGTTTTCATTGTTTTTCTAAAGTCATTGTCTTTCTTAGATCATTTTAAAATTTTAAACTTTGATTTGTGTAAGTTCCGAAATAGGCTATTTTATTTAATTGCTTCTTTCGTTAAACCAACTCTCTGATACGATGCAGCGAAAGATGTAAGCATTATTTTTTTATTTTCAGTTTTAGTATGTTTTTTCCTCTATTACTTGAAGTTTACTACTGTGCTTCTGTTTTTTGGTATTTGCATTTGAATTATTCCTAACGGAATATGGGATAAATTTTAAAAGTGACTTTATTATTATAAATTATTTAATTTTTCATTATATATACAGGGCTATTCAAAAAGAAAGAGCAGATTTCAAATATTTATTTCTTTCAAACTACAAAAGATAGAAACATGATTCTAACGTTAATGGATAGAGAAAAGTTTACAATTATGGTATGCATTCATTTTCTTTGGGCTTTTTTCGTAAAGTGTGCGAATACACTCGACATTCTCGTTCGATGTGCGTGGACGTCCCGTGCATTTCCCTTTGCAGATGCAACCATCTTCTACGAATTTTCGATGCCACTCGTAAATTTGCTTATGACGGGGTGGTTGCTTATTAAATTGACGGCGAAATGCTCGCTGAACTGCAACAATGGACTCTAGTTTTGCCAATTGTAGAACACAAAAAGACTTCTGCTATGGTGTCGCCGCCATTTCACTACAGACTACCAACCGATAAATAATACCAGAAGAAACAACAGCGCCAATGCGGCCACGATTGGAACTTTTACACGTACTAATAATACATTGTACACTTTTCTCTATCCATTAACGTTAGAATCTGCTCTTTCGTTTTGAATAACTCTGTATATGTAAGATATAAGAAAATAAGGTAGCTGCTTTAAAAATAATTGGCGACCTCAATAATTCTAAATTTGGTGCTCCCCCTCTAAATTCATCTGTTCTCCCAAATTCGAGATTTTTCGATATTATGTAACAACCTAAGATTAACCAATTATAGTTCAGAGTATTTTCTGCATGTACTTAGTATAAATACTCTTGTCGCAAAAATTTCTGAGGAATTTGGAGAAAGATGTAAAAACACAAAGGAGTACAAAACTTTATTTAGTATTTCACATTTCACTGATAAGGGTTGTTGAACTTCAAAGAACTTTGAATGTTTAATTTATAAGATGATCGGAAATGCACAAACATTGCGATTACCGGAAGCTAACAAGAAGCATAAACCATATTTCACTGATCGAATGACCTTGATTCGAAACCCTTTTTCTTCTCTTAAATTTTGAACTTGCAGATACTCTATGACTTTCAAAACACTTTTGCGCATACGCAGGAAAAAAAAAGCACGTAGCAAACTTGCAAAAGAATCCTTTGAAATTTTTCGCGCGATGAACTTCACGCACGCATTAATCACTTTTATTTTTTTTTACGCTCTGGAAAAATATTTGATGGCAGCAGAGTTCGAAAACCACTGCGGAAACGTTCACCAGATTGATCATATTAGACGTTTTAAAATGTAGTATTTTAAATACGTATAAGAAAACACTAAAACTCTTTAGCAGCTTTCGATATTCGTCATGGCTGAGAAGACAGCAATGGCTGTAGATAGGGCTGAGTGGAAAGGCATGATGACGCGTTCAACACAACATAGCTTTAAGTATCACAATCTATATTTTTACGCATATCAAATCATCTTTTTGCAGAGAAGATATTTTTTAATGAAAGTTGAATACAATAATTTACATGTACACGGGTTTCAAAGTAAAACCTCGTTTTAGACGAGTAAGCGGCAGCGTAGATGAGTAGCGTCTGGGCAGGAGGAAAGCTTAAGCGAAAGCGAATGCAGCAATTCCGAGGAACAGGGGAGGGAGTCGAAAGTTTCAGTCCCTAATTAAAAAAAGTTTTGGTTTACAATTTAGTGATTGAGCAGGAGGGTATCTGCATTGAACGTTACGTAACATGGAAGGATCTCGAATTTAAGAGAACAGATGAATTTAGGGAAAGAGCTGCCAAATCTAGAATCGTTAATTTTGAAGGTCTCCTATTATTTTTAAAGCAGCTATCGTATGTTCTCATATCTTACATATTGTTGTTTGCGTTATGTCTTACATTCAATATCCTTCTATGTTATGTAACAACCTAAGATTAACCAATGATAGCTCAAAGTACTTTCTGCATGTACTTAGTATAAATACTCTTGGCACAAAAAAACTACGTCATTCTTCTCGTAGCTTCGCCACTGCTAATATATCGCCTGCCGCTTCGCTTCCCAGATGCCCACGTCTTACTTTTAAAATCAGTGTACATATTTCATTACGTTTGGATAAATATCTACTAAGATGGTTTTATGTGCGCGAAATAAAGATTGGGACTTCTTCAAAATTCATTCGTGTAGGCACCATCTATTCGTCCGCCCACTCAGCCATCACGACTGCCAATATTTAAAGTATCCAGATTCAAAATACAGAGTAAAAATATCACATATGTATATATATATATATATACCGCTAAATATTTCCTAACAGTTTTTTCGAAAGCGTAAAGAGTTGGATAATCGATTGGCAGAAACTCTGTTTTAGTTGCAATTGTATTATTAAAACTATTTTTTAAAAATATATTGATGTAAGGGTACTTCTCTAAAAGTAACTCGAATCACTAAACGTTCTCAAAGTATAACTTCTGAAATGTCAGGGTGTTATCGCTGACGTAAACAAGCCAGGATTATAATTCAACTAACTATAATTCTACACTCCTGGTGAACTACGATTAAAGCTCAAATTTGGAAGTGAAAAAGGTCGTTTACTTTAAATAGCTACTACTGGAATAGTTTGTAATATTTTCAGCGATTTCCTTTGAAATTTACAATTATCGAAATTAAATATTCGAAAACAAGTATCTCCAGCTATGCGCTATAAAGCGGCACTTATCAGCTTCGAGCATTAAAGGGAATCGATTGAGCTTATATCCAATAATAACTCTTTCGAAACAGATAGGTGTTCAAGCTCTTCTGAACAGCAGGGAAATTCTCCACTCTTCTAGACATAAAATGCCGTTACCCATCGCTAGCTTTTAAACCCCCTCTTGTGTATATTTACATTTGCATAACCTTTTGATCTAAGGAATAATATACATGAGACATAAATAAAAACAAAGGCAGTACTTTTATTCAGCGTAATTCTTAAGAAAACGTAATATAATTGCACATACTTAGAGTTTTACATAATTACAATTAATGTCCACATTTTATACAAAAACCATATTAAGAGTTATGTCATTGTCAAACTGATGAGTTTTGATGAGTTTATTTTTTTTCATCTGACAGTAATTACCGTCATAAGGAAAGATTAAAGTGCAATTTATAGAAACAATTTTCTAATATATGAAATAACAGCTAAAATTCATCTAAATATTTAAATAAATACAAAATAATATTACAGTTAACTTTTGAGGGTTTAATAACAGATTCTTTTTAAGTTTTAAAATATATCCGTTATTCATATAGAGCAAAATGACGTATAAAAAATTACGTCTATCATAGAGGAAGAATGCTACTTTTAAAAATATGTTTTGAAATTATTTTCTTCCAAAATGAGATGGTTGTATTTCAATAAATAAACTATATTAATAAACCAGAGGTTAATTTTATTGTCTATAAAGTATTAATCAATAAACGTTTTTAAAAACTCCGAAAACACTCGAAATGTTTCAATTAGTTACAAATAAATTAAGCAGCATTTTTAAGTGAAATTTATTTATTTGATACAGTGTGTGATAAAGAAAAAAATATATATATTTTAAATTTAATTAAAAGGAAAGGAAGAAAGCTGAATATCCTTTTCAAGTAATCAGATAAATTCTTTTAACGATGCTTACATAAGTATATTTCTTGCTTATTTCAATAAGATTAATTATTATTTATTTTAGTTATGTTACCTTCAAGAGTAATTACACAATCCATACAATTTTAATCTTGTTTTTGCGAATACTCCAGGAGAATGACAAAAAATACTTGAGAACTATGAGCAGTTAATTAAATCAGCAAACAGTCTGAGAGAACTGCATAAAAATGTATCATTTTAAATCATTATGTCCCAGATGATAAACCTCTGAAATTGAGAGATCTGTGAGATTAAACTAAGAGTTCTACAAAAGCACTATATTAAATTTACACATAAACGTTATAAATATTATAGGCACATTTATATCTGCGGTGACGAAAATATGAAAGTTAGGTCTACTTTATTAAGCAACTTCTTTAATAAACTTCTTTAACAATTTTAAATCGGAAACTGTTCTTTGCTTTGTGTAAAAGCAATTACCTTAGTAAATATGAAAGACATTTTTCAAATATTTAAGTTTAAGATCATAAAGAAAAAAAAGAGGGGAAGAAGCGGGGTAAAGACTATACTTATATAGACTACTTATTTATTAAAGAAGCCTTGAAGGAATAATCTATTATGGCAACATTTTAGTTGAAATCTCAAAATTCTTCTGAAAGCCCCCAAAACTCTTTTTTTTCGAAAACATTGGAGAAAAACGGACGATTATAGCATGTATTTAAAACAGTATACAACAGTATTAAAAATTGAGGCACAAAGATATATAGTTTATTATATAAGTAGTTTATATAGCAAGATATAATATATTTATATAGATATAAGTTTATTATAGCAAGTATTCATAAGAGTATAATAAATTTACAGCAAAAAACTCGAGGGCTATTTGAATAAGGTTGCTTTCATGGAATACATATTCAGAATCAAGCTAGTATTCACTGTACACACACCCTAAACCACCTAAAATCCGCCATGAAATCAGGTCGCTCACTGGATCATGAACTTGAAGTATCAGTGCTCAACGGTATTAGCTTTAGACCGTTGGTGAGAATATATACGAGTGATAATGTATTTTTATTTGGTGAAGTGATTGAAAACAGCGCCCTGATTCCGCAGGAAAGGTTCTCGTGAAGTTTGATCAAACGTACTCAGTAATTTTAATCATCAGATGATGGGCAAATATTTTACCCATCTGCTTTGTAAAACATTTCAACCTGCACAAAAATTTCAAATATTTAATTATTTATGTATAATTACATCATGAATTCGGACAATTGGTCAAAAGTTCTAACCCGAAAATTACTGTTTAATTGGCAGCGAAACTATACAACGTTTTTTTCTGGAGGTTCGGCTTATAAGGCATCTGCTTTAATTAATGAATGTGATTTGCAGAAGACAAAACGTGCACTTACTTTCTTATTCAAAATTTGTAAATTTTATTTTAAAAGACCTTGATCTTAACCAAACTGACCACCACATGACTTCCTTGTACGACCTTTTAAGTTATAGATTTTTTTTGCTGCGCTTAATTTAAAAGTATTTGTTCGAATTCTTCCAACTTAATTAACCAATACCTCAAGGCAAGTTAAAAATGATATCAAAAACTGCAAATTTTTAAATTAAATATTCCGGTCAATTTTTGTCATACGCGAGTCTAACTTTTCATAAGTTTATTTTTCTATAGCGAGTACAAAACTTCCCGAAATATATAGGAAACCGGAGACCTAATTAAAAGTTACACTTGGTAAATTTGACGAAAATGAATTTTTAATTTGACATTTTCAAAACATGAATAAAACGTTTCTGTAATGAATAGTATATAATTAGCAGTACCAGCGATCGCAAAAATAAACGCTGGTTGCGGACTTTTAAGCCGGCTAAGGGGCGGATATATATATATATATATATATATTTCCAAGAGAATATATATATGTAAGATAAAAAATTTGCAAATCCAAATTATAATTTAAACTAACCCCTAATTCCCTTTAATTATTTCTCTCTGTTTTAAAAATCGTAATAATTTCTTTGGATTGCGTCATTTCTAGGTCATTCCATTTTGCACAGTCTGCGCGGGGCTGATGACGTAATAATTAGGAACTGAAACTTTTAACTCAAACCAAAGCTTCTCTCTTCGTGGGCTTCCATACTGGCTAACTAGGCACTTCAGCTTCTTTCTGTGTGCTCCTTGGTCGCTATTTCGTTGTGCGCGCTTTCTATGGTATTGCTTTCCAAATTGTAAATGTTCTTGAATAGAGACGACTATAGCGCCAAGTCATTGTGGCCACGAACGTCAACTGGAAAATAAAAATGGAATTAAAACAGCCTCTATTGCCAAGTTTCTTTATCTTGTATAGCTATTACGCATCGACGCTGGTCCGTCTTTTCCTTCATTTAATATTACATTTATTTTTCTCATATATATATATATATATATGAGAAAAGACTGAAATATATATGAGAAATGACTGAAATATTAATAACTGAAATATTACATATATATATATATATATATATGTAATATTTCAGTTATTTTAACACATCATGGGTGAGTGGTGAGGCTATTCCATTACACGTTTTGGCAGATGTTTGACGAAGCTGGGATGATTGAACGATGGAGAAAAATACAACTCAGGACTTTCACTTTTAACAGCATATCTTTTAATTTATCGACTGACTTTAATACGTTATAACGTTCTAACAAAGAAAAAGGAGCATTGCGAAAGTGTTAGCAGGATGAAGGCGAGAAGGCATCTGTATAGGAAAACTTATGACGCAGCATTTATATGAGGAGGTTATGTAATAGGCGCGAATGTTCCAGAAGGTACTGGTCTAGGGGAAGATCCTGAATTGCAGAAAATTAATTAAAGGTTGCTAGTTCGCAAAGAGCAAAGCCATGGTATTTTTTTTTCTTACATATATATATATGTATATATATACTACCCATTAAAGAAGCGTTTTAAATGTAAAATATCAAAAATACGATGGCTTTGCTCTACACGAACAGGTAACCTCTGATTAACTGTCTGCAATTGCAGGATCTTCCCCCTAGAGCAGTACTTTCCAGAACATTCTGGCGTGTTATGTAACCGCCACTATAAATAGCTCTACGCGCCATTTTTACTCAGACTGCTTCCTGCTATCACATGCTATAATAACTTTCGCTGCTTGGTCTCTTTTTCTTATTTTTGTTAAAAAGGTTATGACGCAAAATTCTTAAATTGGATATTACCTAATTTAAATCACTACAGATATTTAATTTGGTGCTCTTCGTTTAAAAGAAAAATCGTAATAAAAGAAAAATCGGTTTCTGCCGTTTCTTCGTTTAAAAGAAAAATCGGTTTCTTCCGTTTACAAGAATAAAGATATGGAACTTTAATAGTGAAATTCTTATGTCTCATCTTTTGTCTACCATCAACATCTGCGACGACAACACTTGGACATTGATGTGACCTGATTGCGCAGCTTCATCATTCCTGTGCCCATCTATTAAATATTATCATATATATATATATATATATATATATATATATATATATATATATATGTGTGTGTGTGTGTGTGTGTGTAATATAAAAAATATGTAAATCAAAATTATGATTTAAACTAACCCCTAATTCCCTTTAATTATCTCTCTCTGTTTTAAAAATCGTAATAACTTCTCTGAATTGCGTCATTTACAGATCATTCCGTTTTGCATGGCCTGCGCAGCGTTGATGATGTAATAATTGGGAACTGAAACTTTTAACTCAAACCAAAACTTTTCTCTTCGTGTGCTCCCATATTGGCTAACTAGGCACTTTAGCTTCCTTGCGCTGCTTGGTCGTCGCTGTTTCGTTGTGTGCGCTTTTTATCGCAATACTTTCCAAAATATAAATGTTCTTGAATAGGCACGACTAGAGTGCCAAGGCCACGAACATCAACTAGAAAATAAAAATGGAATTAAAATCGTTTCGACTGCAAGTTTCTTTATCTTATATAGCTATTATGCATCGACGCTGCTCCTTTTTTTCTTTGCATTTATTATTAAATTTATTTTTGATAAAGTAATAATAAATGAAAAACGGAATGATCTTTAAATGATGCTATATATATATATATATATATATACATGTGTGTGTGTGTGTGTGTGTGTATATATACGTTTTATTGCCTATTGTAACAAAAAACAGAAGTGCACAACTATATATCATAGCAGTTTCATGTACAAAATTTCAGCGTTCTACGCCTAATCGTTTTTGGATTATGCGAGATACATCCTCGTATATACTTATGTACAGACGTGAAGAAAACATCCCTTTGGAATCCATTTTAAGTTCATTTTCCAACCGCTTTGAAATACGAAGTCCTTTGTTCTGTCCACACATACAAATGTCACACAAAAACAAATCATCCAAATGGATTCATTAACCCTCAAAATGTATATTTCCGTTAAAATATTCTACTTGGAATTTGGCGATTACAATACTTCCTTTACTTCGCTTAAAGAATTAAAAAATATAAATAAAACGCTATTTTAATACAGAAAACATCCCAATCTAAAAGAATTTTAACCTAACAATTTTCGTTTTCATTATTTTTGTCAGGAATTCCGGTTTTCTTATCATCCGCTGACTAAAGTTTGCAGTCAGTTCACAGATAATCTTCGTAATTATCATACTTTTTAAAGGATCGATGTTAAGTGGGGTTCATTAATTTTGTTTGCATTTTATTTCCTATCCGCTGGTCTGCATTTATTTACTATACTTTACGCTCCGTTACTGCATTTGCTGCTGCATCAATGTTAGATGTTTTAATTCGTCTCAGCTTAAAAATTAGGTAAAAAAGCAACCTTTTTTATATTAGTGCATATTTTGAATTATATTCTTCCGATATCGACGACACTCGGCTTCGAAGGTTATAGGTCCTTCTTATTTAGAAGCAAAACGTTATCAGGAAGGTGGGAGACAGACAGTGCTTCCTTTTTGTAAGTGAATGGTAAAGCGAAATTAAAGGTGCTTTCATTTGTAGAAGGAGAAAAAAATAAAAAATCTCTATTACGTTTCAGAATAATTTTCAGTTTTACATTGTCATATTTCGCTTCCACGTGAATATTTGGCTATTCTCGGACCGTAAAATATCTTCATGACTATATATAACATTATTAGCAAAATTTACATGAACAATATTTAAATTAGGAAATGTTTATTGTATCTGTGTTATATCTGAAGACACATCCTGAAGGCCGATACCGCAGAGTAATTAGTTTCCTACCGGGAGTGTTATTAAAGCAAGTATGCGACATATAATCCTTGAAACTCTGCAAAAACGATTACATTTTATGTATTATATTCCGCTTTTCGCATCCACGTTTCTTCATTTTTTCCCGTTAAACCGCTTTTTTTCCGCGTTATACTTTTTCCGATTGTCACCTGTAATGCAAGTAAGGAAGACTACTTACTATCCTTTGCCTTTGAAATAAAAAGTAGGACACATCAATAAATACCACAAAGCCTAAACGGAGAAAAGTGGAGAAGTGGCGTAAAATACAAAAATAAAATTGATAATGCGGAGCGGCAATCCATAATCTAACATATGTCAAGCTACCCCGTGTACTTTGCTAGACAGATTCATTTCTTTTTTCAGTCGAGAGATTCAGAACGACCTCATAAAGTGTCATCGTCATTCTTACAGTTAGTAGTGAGGAACACGTAAGGTTGGCGATCAGAAATTTCGATTCCTTCGCCAGCAGTTGGCGCCAGCAAGTCTGGCGCCACTTTGGCGACAGGCATCCTTTCAAGAGATCATCAGATACCTTGTTTCGAAAGCGGGCCTCGTTCGTCTTCTCGACAGAGAAGTCCGGTGAAAAATCAATCTATTTTAATATTACTGTAGGCCTTCTGGATGCAGACGAATGAATTTGCAGAGAAATCAATAGTTTCATTTCGAAATATCATTCTTGGAACTCATCCACTCGTTTTTCGCCAAATTTCATCCAATAAATCAAAATATTAGGAATTTATAAAAGCCTTAATTCATTAAAGCGTAAAAGTTATGAAATGAAATGCCTTAAATTTATACCATATGTAGTTAAATTTAGATTTATCAAACTTAACCGAGAACAACGTTAATATTCATTGTAATTTATTTTTCATTAAAAGCTGGAAGGATGATGTAAGCAAAAATATTTATTTAAAAATGTATGTATGTAAAGGCAATTTTAAAACTCTTAATACTACAGACGCTTACGAAAGGAACTATCGCCAAAAAGTTAAGTTGTAATAATAATAAAATATTTTTAATTATATGCATTAAATAAGAAATTTCAGTCCTGTGTATATATAGTCTAGTTAAAATTAGAATATATAAAAGTTATGTAATAATCAAGTTGCATATATAATAAGTCAATACAAAAGTGAATATTTTTAAGTACCTCAATAGCAAAATTCTGCGAAACGTTTATTGATTTCAGTTTACAGAATAGATGCCCTGACAAAATAAAAAAAATTGCTATTTGGTTTTGGAAACATTATTGTAAGCTTCATGCAGATATGACCCAGTGAAAAAAAAATGCAGTCTTACGCTTTGAATAATCAAGCTCTTTCTTTTTTAAATAAGTGCACAAGACTCCATGTGGGATTATTTACAACGATTATTCATTCAGTTTATTGATCGTCTTGTTTTATATCCAATTTTCGCCGCTGTATTCCGTATATTGGTTAGTGTTTCTGGCTGCCATAACTTAAGGAGTCGTGTTCGAATCCGAGATTTATGTATGCTATAAGTTTGCGCAGCATTTGGAGCATTCAAATTACGCAGCGAGCTGAAAGTCCTTTCGAATGGTTTGGTGAGAAATAAGGGAGAGTAGATCGCGGAACCTTTCTCTCGAGGCGCTCTTCATCAGAATTGGGTTGGAATGGGTGGTGTCACTATTACTTAGATCTTAATATTACTACGATTACTTAATATTACTACGAAAGAAATATCTTTTTCTCAGACAACCGTATTTGTGGCGAAAGGGAAACTCCAGAACACTACTTCTTCTCTTGCCCATTAACATAAGCTCATCACAGCATTAGTTAGACCTACTACAAATGAACTCGAGTTTCGAAGATATATAACAAATAATCAACTATGTCATCACAAAATCAGCAGTATTGTAACATGCCTTTAGGAACAAGGGTAAGCTATTTGTGAGCAATAACGGCTACGAAAATTTTTACATTAGCATAAAAAATTTTCTGAATGATAACTGCATGAAAAATGTTTCGGAAAGTCTGCACGAGCTTCTGTAAAATGTTTCACTGTGTCAGTGGCATCACAGAACAGTACCTGTATCACTATAGTCCCGTATGCTTATTCTTGTCCTATCCCGTTTTGTACTGTTTATTTACATCGCCACGAGCTGTTGTCACTGCAGCAAAAGTTCCTGCTTGAAGTTCTGTTTAAATAAAAAGGTTTTTATAAACCTTTCTAAGATCTTATCTTTGACTTCGCACACAGCGATAACTGGCTTCTCCTCTGTTAGAGTTATAGGACTAAAGGAATATTACTAAATCAGGTGTAATTCTATAACTTAATAAGCTTTGCAATCGATTTCTCAAAATACCTTAAAGCAAACAGTTTTGATTTGGGGATTTTAATTTTTAATAGATTCTAAGTAGGAACTTAGGCAGAAACTGTTTATGGGAAACTGATATTAGGAATATTGTTTCATGACAGTTACAAATTCCAGTTACCAGTTACCATTTTCACGTGCATTTAAAAGCTAAAACATTTTTATTTAAAAAACATTATTTGAAATTTTAATCAATGTTAAGATGCCTCTTACGTTATAAGCAGCTATTTTCGGAAATTTGTAGTAAGATACAAATTTGATAGCATGATGCGTATTTAAAAATTCAGAAATGTTCATAATACTGTTCCGTTTGTAGGACTTCAGTATACATTTAAATAGCCCTTTCAGATCAGCTTTGGGTAGGGAAATGTATTTTGTTCTTAATTTCCTAAGCGTCTTAGAAATGGCATAAAAAAGAGACCGGCAACGATTTGCTCAACGCAACTCTACTAGACTATCATTTAATATCTTTTTCAAGACTATAAATTAAATTGAAGTTCTCTTTCCAGTGGAAATGTCATTGCGCATTTTACTGCGATTAAAAGGAAGAGGTTTCAGATGAGTCATTTGGATATTTTACGATAGGTTTTATAGCTTCTAAATGCATCTAATTTGCTATCTTATGGCTTCAAAATGTTTTATGCGAGGTCATTAGTTCTGGGAGGGAGATCTTTTACTCATCAGTGACGAAAGGCAAATTTTGTGACTTCCATTTGATTCGTTATTACGGAAAGTACATGCAGATGAACGTTGAAAAAAATTATGAAATCATTTGGGGGGGATAACTTCCTACTGCCATTTTTTTTCTCATTTTACAAGGGATCCAGAACTTTAACTTTTTTGTTATCTCGGTACCTTTTTCTGATATTAAAATGCAATATTTTATACTTTTTTTAATTCATAGAACTGAATGCATTATATTGTGATTTATCTTCTCTTAGTTCAGAAAAATAGTTTTCATTTAAGCATACTTGAAAAAAAATTTGAAACTTTGTTTGGGGTCATCTGTTGTTAAGATGAAATCTATATCAGGTTTCAGATTTTGTCTTGTTCGAAAGGTAGAGATCTGCTCTTGTAGTTGGTCAAGACCTTGGGCACTGTATAGGTGATAGCACAAGTTTGTCCAGCTCCTTTTCAGTTTAGTTAGAGAATATTTCAAGGAACTTGCCCAAAGAATTGCAAACATAAAGTGAAATTTTCAGAACTATAATCTGTTTCTTTTAGTAAAATAAATTTTATCAAGCTATCATCGGTTCTGTGCGTATTCAGTCCATTACGAACCTGTGCGCATGCATCCATATATATATCTTTATAATATGCGGCTTAAGTGTCTGTTTGTCGCCGATAGTTTATTGGTCGCTTGCGAAACTGTACCAGATGCATCTAACTATATTTACATATGAATTACCTAGAAACTTGCAAACGTTGAGAACTTAAAGGAGACGAAACCAACTAACGAGTTGTGCGTAGTACATCTCATCAAGTAGGCTTACCCAGACTCTTATCCTAAATATTGTTGCGAAAAATTCGGCGGTTGCGCCTGTATGTAAGCTTTCCGGCATAGCACTAGGGTTGCCATAAAATAGTGTATGGTAGGGTTGCCAGATAGGCGACTTTATCGCCCATTTGGCGACCAAATTGGCGATATCCCATGGTCCAATCGGGAAGCTTCTAGTATAACTTCCTGTCGAGATTTTCTCGAAACCTGTGGAACTTAAGGAAAAGCTATATAAACCCTTGCGTTTCGGAGAGCCGGCATTGTGAAGCAGTGTGATTAAGTGTGATTAATTGTGAGAATTGCGAGAATAGCTGCTGACTGTGATTGCTAAGCTACACAAGAGTTTTGTGAACGGAAAGCGATCGAGATAGTGCTTTGCCGTGAAGCTACCTTTACAGCATAGCTTGACAGTGTATTGGTGATTGTTCCACGGTGTTTATTATAAGTCTAGTGTTGCCGTGAAGCTACCTTTACAGTTACAGCCTGAAGCTGTGTGGCTGATTGTTTCAGCGTATTTATTGTAGATTTTCGACGCTTTTAATGGTAATTTTGGAACTGTGCTGTAAATAGGGATTCTTGTAAATAAATTGTGCTTTTTATTGTTCTGCATCGTGTTTTCATCGGATACTCTCAAATCTACGAACCCGTAAAACGCAACAATATCCTTTCGCGTAAAGAGTTTAAAATTTTGCCCGCTTTTATTCCGACATTGTATTTTAAACTCAATTTTCAGCTGAACGCAAATTGAGCGTATCAGGGTGAACGTGAACATTTGTTTGCATTAACATACATCTGTTTTTGAAATGGTTTATAACTGAAAGTAAACTGAGCGTTGTCAGGGGGAAGGTGCGCGTTTGTTTGCATTAGCAATCATCTGTTTTTGAAACAATTTAAGGCTGAACGCAAATTGAGCGTGTCAGAGGGAAGGTGAACATTTGTTTGCATTGGCAATCATCTGTATCACATAAAAACTGCGTCTTAACGTAATTTCTTTTAAGAATGCCTCCTAGAAAATACAGCACTAAAGAGGAGAGAAGAGGAGCTAAAGCTGTGCAAAAACGGCTTTCAAGACAAAAAGAAAACAATGAGCAAAGAAAGAAATGTACCGCCAGTGGTTTCTTTCATTGCACTCTACTTTAAGCAATTAAGCAAGGGGGGAACCCCGTGGGGCAGTAAGCAAAGGGACGTCCTCGCCGCCTGCCAGTTTGAATTAGCAGACACCTTTGCACAAATCATTTTAATTATAACTTATAATATCTAGAACAGCGATGATTTCGTATGATCGCCGGGTTTTCTAGGTATATATATAAAGAAGAAAGTTTGTTTCTTTGTTGTCCCCTAATAACTGAGTCACTGCCATAGCTATCGTCATCAAACTTTCTGCAGTTTTTTCTGGATCCTGGAAAAGCTTGACGTCCACATTTTTCCAAAAAATGTAGCTAAAATCAGAGATATTAATTAAAAACTCGAAAAAACGATATTTTTCTTTTCCCTAGTAGAAACAGTGTTGCAAGCTAGAGATGAAAATCTGCTGCATTTTGAACGTTATTGCCACTGCTCGCTTTCAAATCTTAGAGTATGTTAAAAAAAATTTCTGAGTTTCACGGGGAAATAAAAATACCATTGCCAAACATTAAATATATTCTTCCCGACTCTAAAAATTCATGCGAAGCCATTTCGAATGTTCCCATCTCCGTACGGCTTTAATCAGCCGAAATAATTATTTAAAACTCTCAAAGCGCTAATTTTCGCCCTCATTTTTCCGAGTGGCAACAGTGCTGCAGTTTGGAGATAAAAATGCTTTATTTCGAAAGGTTCTACTGCTCGCTTCCAAATAGTAGAATTTGTTAATCAAAAGTTTTTAAGTTTTACAAAATCTATACATATTAATAAGAATGTATGTTTGTGTGTTTGTTTGTTCCCTTTATTGATTTTTGATCAATTATGACAAATGTTTTGCCACATTTAATCGACTAAAATTGAATATAGGTGAAATATTGGATGGAACTTGGGCTTTTACGATCATTTGATTAATAAGACGAAAATCATTGAAAACTTCGTGGCATAGTTGCTAATGTAATGAAAGAGAATTAGCTTATTTTTCTATCGAAATGTTTTGTGCGAGTTCCATACCGCATCAGACCGAAATATGTATGACTATGAATCGTATTTTTTGCATTGTTAATAGAGAAGAATTACGGTGGTAACATGCTCTCTGTTGCTAGATGCATTTCTTGCAATCTAACTTAACTAGCATCGAGTCTTTCCGCTAGTTTATTTGTATATATCACTTACGTTTTCAACTCTTTGGGTAATGTTCTCTTTGTTTAAAGCTAAAATTTTTAATTGAATTTTTCCCTAAAGTATTTTATTATTTCACTTACGTTTTAAATTTTTTCTCTTTATTTAAAGGTAAAAAAATGTCATCAGAATTTACTTTTTTTCTTTGTTTTGGGGAGGGGCCAGAATTTTTGGGTGAACGATTATAATTGAAATACATTGAAATGGATCATCGGATACTTCTGGATAGAGAAAAGAAAGGATTTTGTGGAAGAGTTATTTCAACTGATTCAGTGTTCCTCCTCATCTTCTATTTTGATCTTTTTCCTTTAAATTTCGTTGATTTTTTTTATCACTGGATTGATTTTGAGAAACTAATTTTGACCATCATGATTTGATTTTTCATTGATTGATAAATGCAGGGGTATTGCTTTTTTAAGGTGTCTTGGTTTTAACATTTTTTAAAATTCTTTCCTTCATTTAAAGGAATATTTTAAATTTATTACTTATAAATTTTAATTTGTGGTTTCTGTGAAAATTGGTTCTAAATTACTTACTTTATGTCTTTACTGATAATTAATTTTTCAGCAGTTTAATGCGGGAAAATAGTAGGCATGTTAGTATTATGTTATTAAAAATTGTTTTGAAAAACAATTTAAAGACGTTCATGATTCGTTCCATATTCAATTCGAAACAAACCGGATGCGAAAAACTAAAAACCTAAAACACAGTAGTAAACTGCGTGATGGAATTTACATCTTTCGCTGCATCGTCGTCAAGGGGTTGGTGAAACGAAAGAAGTAAACACGTCAGCCTGTTTTTCGAACCAACAAAGACACAAATAAAGTTCTATACATAAAATAATCTCAGAAAATTGATCTAAGTAAACGCCTTCAGTAGCTCTTTTAATTTATTTTTCATTATTAACACGACACGTTGCTGTTTTCAGGGAGAAATTGGATTAGTTTTCAATTGCTATTTAAATTGCATTTGTTCCTTTATATGTTTTTATTTATGTTTATTGTATTTATTCATCTGGATTTATTGATATATATGCATACATGTGTTACTCTAGTCACTAGATTGAAAGGGAAACACACTTATTATAATTCCTGTATTACAAAGTTAAATTACGAAAGCCAATAAAGAAAACTAAGAATTATAACAGTCCTTCCTTATGTTTGTTTATTTGTTTATGTTGATATATATACATGTACACACGCATATGTAAACACAATCACATATTGAATGTGATTGCAGCAAATTGCACTCTGTATAATACAATCTATTCATATGCAAATTTTACACCAGTTTTACATCGAAAAATATAACATTGATTCACAATCTCTGTCAATTCAGAAAACAATTAGAAGGATTATTCGATTTAATATAGATCATTAATCTAATAATGATGCCTTTAAATATTTGATTTACGTCATTTATATTGTAGGGTTGCTATTGATATGGAAAGTAAAGTTAAATTTCAGAGACTCTACACACAGGTTAGTGACTTCTCGCTGCGTCTTAAATTTTCACAAATGCAGGGGAAGGTTTTAAACTACAGTTTTTGTTATTCTAAACTTATATAAAATGTAGGACTATTTAGAAATATAAAAGGTAGGACTTTCACTGAAGGCTAACCTAACTTGTGCAAATAAAGCAATAACTGTCAGTTAAACTCAAACGCTGATAACTTAGTTTTAGACTACCCATTCAATTAAATAAGCTATAAGCTGGCTCAACATTTTACAGGTTCGTTAATTAAGTCTAAATTAAGTCTAAATTTCTAAATGTGGAAATACCACTTTCAGATATAGCTGGCAAAGAATTCTAACAGTGCGATGCAACTGCCAGAAGCTCTCTTTTTCTTACATTCAAACCCTTCAAATACTATCAAAGTTAATTTGTATTCTAGTAAGGAATACTACAAGGAGAAATTTTAGGAAATACCAAAATCCTAATAACTGCTTAATGAACATCAGGTAGGTTACAATACAATTAATTGATATTCTTTTTAACTAAGTATGGAGATTTGCTGGGCAGTTAAATTCTTGGAACATTTTTAAGTAAGAAGATAAAGACATCTCCAAAAAAATTCAGTTTATTTTCCTTCTTTATTACTCTAAAATTTTTACATATTTCTTTCTACCAGAAGCTTCCGCAGAATATGTTTAAGTAATCCGATTTAAGATCAAGAGTTCTTTGAAAACGTGTTTTTCAGCTTTGTGAACAAACTATATAGTCAGCTACTCAGCGTCTGAAATTCGGTTTGCATTTTTTTACCAGAAAGGCTTTTGCATAAGAGGTTCACATAATTTTCTTTTTAATGCTTCTTTGATAAAAAATAAAACTGAAGATCTTTTCTAAGTTGCTGAGACTTTTAAAATTATAGAGAATTCTACAGTTAAAATGAAATCTTGTTCGTATTTAATGAAAAATATTAAAACCATTTGAAGTTCTTTGAAATGCGTGTAACAAATTAGATTGTATTAAAATTAAATAAGATTATTTTGAGCATCATTAAAACGCAAATTCGTTATAAATGAATATAACGTGAATTAGATTGGATTCGCATTAAGGAATTATCTCTAAACCTCATTAATGCGCAGATCATTAAAACTTTTAAACGGGAAGAGGAAATTAATGAAATAAAACAAAATCCTGCTATTTTCACTTTGAGCATCCTAAAACTCTTACTAATTTATATCAGTTAATTTGCCTTTTAATGATGACTGGGAATGAGTATGTATCATAGGTGGATTAAAGCATATTCGGCAATATTTGATTAGCAGAGCCCTTATTTGCAGTTTATGTACTGTTTGATCAATTACATATCATATCATTTGCTCCGAAAAGGCAAAGATTAAGGATTTTATAATTCAAAGAAGAATTCAGAAAGGTTAGAACTTTCTTGAATTAAAGCCAACTTCTCTAAACTCACGAAACTCAAAGATTTTCATTACTTAGCTTTGTAAAGGGCCACGTTTAAATGATTTAAACTTAATTTTACTTAATAAATTAGACAGTTCAAGATTAGTCTCAACAATTTTATGTGCACAAATATTGGGTGTTTTTACTAAACCTGATTTTAGAAAATATATTAAAAATACTATTATTTATTTTTCCAAATATTCATTATGTTGCATAGGGCACAAGATATATTTTAGATCGTTAATTAGCAATTTATATAGAAGGATAAATTCTCCTTGAATGAAATATTGATTTTAATTTTATGAATCTTGCTCTGTTATACATAAAAATTACATAAAGTAAATTTTTACCTTTAAAGATGTGAAAAATAGGAAGACGTAAGAAAAATGCGTAGCTTGTTAATTGTAAAACACGTGATAAATTTCTATTTTGCTGCATTAAATTCAATGCAGCTGGTAGACACTTTTTAAAATCTTAGTCTTTTACTTTGAAAGAGAAACTTAAAGGTTATTTTTTTGAAGCTCGATTTAACTGGTAAACATGGAAATAGCCGCTGTGGAAAAAAGATCGTCTTACATACTAATGTCTTAAACTTCGCCCCCCCTTCATTTCTGTTGAGCATGTTTCTCTTCATGAAAAGCGGGCAAGTGAAGACTGACTTAAACTGCAGTCTGAAATGATGTGGAGAAAATAAATGCTGTGAGGTGATAAAAACGTGAGTTTCGATCGTAAATAGGGATTCACAACGGCACTGAATTGCTTATTTTAATGTAACAGATAACAGCAAGTTCCACTTGTTTTGTTAATGGACGGTCTGCTTGTCTGTCTGATTAATTTACTCACCTGTTGTGTAATCTACAGCTAGTTTTGCTCACAGTAGTATCAATTTTAAGAAAAAGGACTTCATATGTTCCAAAATATTTAATTAAACAAATAAAGAAACAGCAAAGACTAAAGTTTGAAAAAACTGATCTGGAAACCACATGACTTCCTTGTACGGCCTGTTAAATTATACACATTTTTCCTTGAATTATTCTAAAGTTAGTTAACCGATCCCTTAAAAGCAAGATCAAAGCAAGTTGAAAAAGACATAAAAAATTGCAAATCTTGAAATTAAATATCTCGGTCAATTTTTTTCATACGACTGTTAAATGTATTAATGTTTTTTTTTAAATAATGAGTATAAAACTTATAAGGATTTTAAGTTTTACTAACGTTTGTTTTATTTTAAACTCTGCTATCCTCTCTTATTTTCCATTTCCGGCGAGAATAAGCGCGAGTAGGATTTTTGTGCTAATGAGTTTGCAAACTGTAAAAGGTATTTAAGAAGTGGCTTCTAGCCAAGGGGGAGAGAGAGCCCTCATGCTACTCGCATATTCATAAAGCCTACAGACCGTTTCTGCTATTGTTTGCTCTGATTGGTTGAAACAGAAAAAGTAGGGTTACAGAATCTTGTGCTTGGCGACTTTTGTTTCATCGCCTTTGCTATTTGTATATCAGCGTGGTGTACCGAAAAGCGTGTGAAAGTCGGAGAAGGAACCGCAGCTCAACGGTATAGAGCACGAAACAAATTCTTGGACTTCTAGATCGGGGTTTCTAATCCCGTTCGTATCTTTTACAAAGTCTCACTGCACGGACTTACTTTTGTTTTTATCCTCACCTTATGGCTTTGTTATTATTGGTTTTTTCGCCTTCGGGTGCAAAGTTAAAAATTTAACACTTTTATTTTCTCTATTTTTGTTAAGGGTAATTTTTTTATTTTTATTTACTGGTTTGTACTCTTTGTAGTAGATACTAGTTGCAAGATTACGATCTTATACCCCGAAAAGCGTTAGAATAGAAATAGCGCATAATGGAATAAAATATAATTTTAAAATATAATTTTAATATTCTTTTATTTGTATAATAAATGCGCTATGTAAATTTACATAACAGACTCTCTCTGACAGAAATGACGAAAAAAGCACATATCCCATTTCCATGTAAATGCTTTTTCTTGCAAAACAATTACCGTACTTTTAACAGTTTAAATTCATTCTTTAACCAAATACAAATAAACTATTAATAAGATCAGTAGGTTATTTAAAATATATTCCACACAATTCCCCTTAGCTTTCATTCATAAAATAT
>KK119898.1:211639-238345 GCA_000611955.2 Stegodyphus mimosarum | reverse complement strand
CTGATATAATAAGTGTACTGTAGTATTTGCATCTGGCTCACTGTTTACGCAGATTCAAAAGGCCAATCTTCGTGTTAATAGTCTCTGTAATACAATTAAGTTTAATTCTTATTTAGTTAAGTTAGTTATTAAGTGAATATTTCTTATTTTCTACGTTTTAGACCAAAAGTGTTGGTCTCTGTATCCCCAACCGCGGTAACTCCTCTACGCTGTGAAAAATAAAGGGTAAAGTTAACCCTTCTTAACATGTGTTGTCTATTCTACGCACACACGAACATAGCTTGAGTAAGCTCCCTGTTCCCACCCAGGATTGCGCTAATGTTTTTCAACTCAATTAGAAGGAATAGTAGTCCTGACAAACTTCCCGAAAGGAGCCGGAAAACAGCGTTACAAGTTAGATTTAGCTATTTATCGAAAATTATTATTACTATGCTTTTTAAATTTGACTTTGCTAAAACATGAATATTTTCGAAATTTAATTAATTCACTTCTGTGATTGGAAGTAATGACTACGACCAACGATTTCGAAAATAAATGCCAGATGAAGGGAGTGTATATATATGCGTTTGACTGATAAGGCTGGCTAAGAACTTTTAATTCGGGTAAGTGAATGGGTATACATATATATACTACATATGAGTGTGTATATATATGCAATGAAAGCAAAATTTAGAAGTTCTGATGTAAGAACACAGAGACTTAGAAACGCAGAAATATTGATGGCACAGAACGCAGATTCATACTGAAGAGGAAATTTGGCAGTCGGAGCGGATTAAATTCATTTTTAATTTAAATTGACATTTGTGGTCACAATTCACTTTGCACTCTAATCATGCCTATTTCCAGGACATATATATTTTTTAATATTATTGCGATATGAAGAAAGCACAGTGAAATTGGGTCCACGCAGCAACAGAGATACAAGCGAAGTGCACACTTATCCAATATGGCAGTCTGTTAAGAGAAAGGCTTTAATTTAGGTTATAAAGGTTTCCGTTCTCAGAGTTTAGGTTCCGAATTAGCTACGTCGTGAACGTGCCGCAGGCTTCGTGACATAGATTAATCTTAGAAATGGCGCAGTCCAGAAAAGTTTTTGTTATTTTTAGAATAGAGAGACAAAATACAGTAATCAAAAATGAGAAATTAATCATTTTAATAAAAGGGGAGGTGCACACCTAGAAATAATAGCAGTCCTACAAACAAGATTTCAACGTTTTAAGGCTAATCGTTTTTCAGTTATGCGAGACATGTATTTACGTGCTTACGTACGCATAGAAGTCACGAGAAATCACATAGATATCACCAAACAAATTTCCCGCTTGGATCCGGGAAGGGTGAAAATGGATATTTCTTTTGAAATATGATACTCCACACTTTTTGGTATTGCAATATTTTCTGTACATGGCACAAGGAAATAAAAATTTTAAAATAAATTTTGTAACTTACTAATTTGTTTATTTTGGAACAAAATTACTCAACACGAATGATGCAGTAAATTATAAATTTCGACCGCCCAACTGGTATAGTGGTTAACGACGCTGGCTGTCGTACCGAAGGGCCCGAGTTTGAATCCCGGAGAATGCATGGATGTTTGTAAATATCTGCAGTCTGTGTGGTATAGGATCACGCTAAGTATGCGGCGAGTCGAATCTTCACTGAAGATGTTGGTGGTATGAGATGAGGGGTGGGAGACTCAAGGCCATGTCCCCCTAGGGCGCTCTTCATTAAAATTAAAGGCGAAACTGATCAAAGTAGTACTGTCACCTGTATGGTGTTCAAGACTCTCGCCAGTAACAGGCGCAAACTTACACACCTTGTCGCGATGAATTTCGTGGGCTCGTTCTGATGTTACTGTCAGACAAGTGAGACAAGTCACAGTAACAACAGCACTAACAAATATACATTTCCCCCCGCTTTTATGCTGCCTGCACATTATTGTACATTATATGCTTCATAGAACAAAGTTGGGTAAAATACGTTTACAATCGTTTTATTGTGTTGTAGTGTAGTTAAATTATCAGATGTAATATCTAAGCTAATGTATCGAATAAGCCGTAAGTATATGAAATGCAATCTACCAGTAAGAGACTTTCGAAGGCCACGAACTTAAATATTCTTAGAATTGTAAGAAAATATAAAACTGTGTTTCGCTTTTCATTTATGATTAATTTTTTGACGGCGCTTATTGTTCTGAATGCCGAATCCGCCAAAAATATTGAATCAGAGCCTAGTTTCAATTATATCACACAAAAAATAATAATGTAAATAACAACGTTTAACTGATAATCAATATTTTACCTATCTGACAAACCACATACTCCTGTAGCGCTAGAGAAGTGTAGCAGTCCTTTCTACTTTTAATGCTTCCCTCAATCTTTCTAATCTTACTTTTAACGCTTTTGTTAATATTACGAATAATGAAAGGACTTTGATCAAGTCATTCCATAAAGCTTAAATAACTTCTCCAAACAAAGCAACAAATATAACAAAAACAAAACAATAAGAAGATGCTATTAGTCTTTAATTTTATTTGATCAATTCTGACCGGTAGCAATTGACCTGAGGGATAGGATTACCCTGGGAATTCCCAAGCGTGAAAACTGGCATTGAGGAGCAAAACAAGAATTGTATATTTTCCTAACAAGAAGTTACCTCTTAGGGGTAAAAAGGGATTATTTCTTTGTGTTTTGTTTCCTCTTATATGGTGCTTTGACTTTGGAGTTCAGAGAGAAAATACTCTTCCTGTCGAGTTTACAAAAATTTGGAGCCCGTATTGTGTGATAAGGATGCATGGATGAAAAGACTTCAAGGCACAGGATCTTAATCAGAAAATTAAACATGAGGAGAAGACACAGATGGAAAAATTTGCTTGCATTCTTTGATTAAAAAGATAATTTATTAATAATTCATAATGAATATCAATGAATTTATTCAAAGGGAAGAGATGGTTTTGGAGATATTGTTAGAAACACTTTAGAAATTCTAATAAATTCTACGTTTCGGAATTATGTTTGCGCCTTCCTGTTTTCTAATCTCAATATATGCAAATTAAAGTGTAATTTATTATGCGTATTTTTAAGGCTGCAAAGTTTTTTAAAATTTGTGAGCTACTTGAAATATAATCGATCAAGGAAAGATGCATGGTAGTGCACATTAAACGAAATATTCAGTTCGAAAGATAATGTATAAAGAAGTACGTTAATAATTTTTAATATCGACTATTTTGAAAATGACATTTTGTTATTACGATGTAATTTATAAACAGAGACATAAGTTTTAGTCCCAAATTTTTAAGCAAATATCTAGACTGGAATTATGGTTCTACATATTATTAAATTAATGGTTCAGTGTAAAAAAGATTTAAGTAAGGATTTACATATAATCTCTTTCATTATTTCTCCAATTTTATTATGTTTCTGAAAGCATAACCTAGAAATACCTTTAATCTAGAAGTTTATGAACAAAAATCAAATCTAATCAAATTAAATTTAATTAAATAATTACAAAAAATCAATTTAAATTACAGCAACAGATCTCCTTAAAATATAATGAATGATATGTAACTAGTGTCCGACAGAGAAAGCAGTGCTCTTGTACCCTGCTATATTATTTAGCAACCTGGCAATAAAGATGTTAAATTGAAGAGTGTCAACCTTAGAACAAGTCACCTACTTGCTTACATTGGTAAATTTATTAACATGTACTGTTATAATGGTATTGTTATCATTCAGGCATATGTTTCCAAGCAGAAAAGTGTTTGGTATGAGATTATTAGATTATTTTCCAGGCTAGTGTAGATCGACTTTAATGTCATCTGATTGGTCTAATTTGTAACATACCCAGATGATATTTTTAACCATTTTAGTGAGTTTCAAAATGACGCCAGAAGAATAGTTTGACAACAAATTTTAAATTCAAAATTTGCTGCTCAGAAGCACATTTTTTACATTTCACCCATTCTGCTAATTGAATACTAAGGTATTTAACAACATTTTAGGACTACCTTCATGAAACGTTCCAGCACACTTGCAAGCAATAATTTACAGCCTTTATTATCATGTCATATCAATTTGCTACTCCTGAAAAGGTATGTGCTACAGAAAAACATTTCTAGACATTCAAACATTTTTTTTTGATGTAGTAATAACTTGTTGTAGTGAATTCGAAAGATAAGCAAACAGTGGAAATAATATTTTGCTTTACAGTAAGATAATCAGCATTTGAAATGCTGTGTACCCTATACAAGTTTCAAGCTTGAATGCGATCCTGTGTTTTCCACTGGTACGGAAAATTTCGTAACGGTCGTGAGAAATGTGGTGATAAATCTATAAATAGTCGACATTCGCGTCTCGCATAACTGAGAACACCGAAATATTTGACGACTGTTGCTGAAAACTGTCAGATGTCTATTCGTCTTATAGATGACAACTTTTACTGAAGAAATAAATGTTCCATAGCAGTACTGAATAATTATTCATGTAAACACTTAGTGGAGTAACTTGTTTCTGCTGCATAAGTTACACCTCAAAATCAATACTTCAATGACACAGAACAGGCTTTAGAAAACAATAACTAGAGACATATTTGGATTACTGAAAAGTAGGTGAGGGCTACTTATCTAATGTCAGACATCTTCGTGGAGAACATTTTAAGGGAAGTTGGTACGTACTGATATTGTATGATGGAAAATTCCTCTGAAACACCCGTTCTCTCTGAAATTTCCAGGGATCTGACCCGGATCGAACACTGGCCTTCGTAAAAGAAGACCACGACACTCGTCATGGTCTTCTCAGGCAGTTGGCAGACTTCTCGTCAGGCAGTTGGCAGACTTCTCGTCAGGCAGTTGGAGATGAGTCATCTCTATAGTCCAGTGTTTCTTAACCTTGTAACTGTCACGAATCACGAGGTGAGAGGAATTTTATGTTTAACGCGAATTTTGTGGTATAGTTTCTTATTTAGTTTCAGTACTGATAGCAAATGCCTGACATTTTTGCGTATCAAAGTCTAATTCTAATTCTAATCCGTTCAAGAGAAATGTTAGCTTTGAAAGCATTTTCGCGAAGCTATAATTGTACGAGAAGATATATTCACGGATAATGACGAATTCCAAGAAAACAGCCAATGTTGAAAGACAATGCACGTGTATCTGGGTGTCCAACATATATGACTCGCCAACAATCAGGAAAAGCAGAACAGAAAAATTAACGGAAAAGTTGAAGAAGTAAATACACTTTTCTCAAAAGAGGACAAAATTAATGGATTTGGTAAATTTATAATAAATACTGGCAACAAATTTTGAGAAAGTTTTAAAAAAAATCCAAACTCTGTGGATTGTATCTCCAGGTGTCAGTTAGTGCATTTAATGTGACTGCAATGAATATTCCAGAAGTGAGCCAATGCTTTTAGTGAAATTTATTATTTTCTGTAAAATGACAAAAATTTTGTTAATTTTGTCATTTTCATGAAAAGAGTAAATACTTCTTCGTCTTTCCCATTAATTTTTCTGTTTTGTTTTTACTGATTGCCTGGGGTTTTTCAATCATAAAATTTCTAGAGCTGATAAATAAGACTAGATATGAGCCATCTTATAAGAGATATAGGTCATTTTCTTGGAATTTGTAGAATCGTGTTAGCTTTATTCATGAATACATCGTCTCGTATAAACATGTCTTCACAAAAATACTTTTCGCAAAGAATACTTTCTTTAGATAGGACAAAATAGCTTGCATAATCTTATTGGAGGATATGCTCAGTGTCGTTTTGATGAAACAGCATGTGCATTAAATTTAAGTCGAGAAATGTTTTTGTTGAACCTGTTTATTTTATGATGCTGTACATACATTTATATATGATCAAAGGAGGTCGTATTACGAAACATTACAGGTAAAATTGTTAATTCCTAATTATTACAATTTTAATTATGTAATCTATACTTAACACAGTAAAGACATCTTCTAAATGTACAACGCAGTTCTATTATCTTCCTTTTAGTATCTGGATTTCCGAATGCTGCGTATTTTTAAAATATTACTGTTATGTGTATTGTTTGTTAGGTTATTATAGCATTTTAAATATGAATGTTGGAATTTAAGTTCTTTCTTATTAAATTCAGGCATGTTTCTTGTACGAAATATTTTAATGGCATTTACTGACTAGATTACAGTCTTTTATTTGCATATGTTAGAAATCTAAACGTTTATGGTTAAAATATTTCTACGTATGGAAAAGGAATAAATTAAATATTTGAGCTTAGGTAAAAATTAGGTAAATTATTGATTATATTCGTTGGTATCTTTCGAACCACTTCTTAAGTTTTCCCGACTGGAGCAATCTTCAGTCAGTGTTTAAACTTTTACAAAATGGTTGCTTGTCGCTCATCGATTCCTTCAATTAAATTTATGCAAAAAGTTAATTAAAATGTCTAGGAAACCTAAAAAGTGAAAATAATTTATAGTCTCTTTTTGTCAGCTTATTTTAATTAAGTAAAAAATATGGTAAGGCTATTTCCAAAGAAAATTTTAAAATATCCAATATCAGATGATTTTTTCCTAACAACATAGTTCGGAAAGCGTCGTCATTTTTTTCAAGGGTTATGGCCTTCTCTCTGATGATCAAGATGGAACTCCCAGCGATCTTACCACTTGGGCGGTAGGCCGGTAGGCCGGTACCGTAACTAGAGAATTAAGTAATATTGGTTCGAAAGGTAAATTCTAATAATCAATAAAGCAAACTCTAAGAATTAATGAATCAACTCAGTCTTAACTTTGTAAATGCACTGTGCGTTAATTTTATGCTGTATGTTTACAAATATTTCTATTTTTCTTTACATTTTGCATTGCTGTACTCGTAAGCTGACATGACTGCTTGCACTGTTGTACGTCAAGTAACATTGCCTCCATTATGAACGTTAAAGATTCAGATTGTATAATATTTACGTTAAAGTGAAGTGCAGTGCTGACTTTAAAATCTTGCTTCGTATAGAACAGACAGACAGAAAGGAGAATGAATGTAAATGAATGAGAATGTAATAGAAAAAGAAAATAATAATTACGATAAAGCGCTTTCCTTAGATAATTTGTTTTAAACCTTTCAAAGGAAATAATAGAAATATCATCAAATAAATGTGGTATTTTAATGAAACAATTATTCAAGATATTTCTTCAATGCATAAAAATTTCTGAAATAATTAGCCCGTTTAGTGGAAACTTTGGACCATTCAATGGATTTAATCAATCTGCAGACGCAATAAGAAAAATCATTAAACGATTTTAATAATGTAAATGTATTCAAGGCCAAAATAAATCTTTAAAGTAATGAACTCAAAAAATTTCATTTTCGATTCCTAAATGTTAAACGTAGTACCAAATCTAGATATTCCAAGCACCAAATCAAGTTAGGCATATCTTCGAAAGCTTTCTCGATGAGGAATGTAGAGTAGTAGTTTGAAGTATTGTTCCTCACATAAAAGAGCTGTTTCAAGTATCTCATTAAAGCTAACATTTTATTCTTTTTTGAATCAGAATAGGGTACAATTTGCATGCACATGAACGGAGAGTTATTGTCTGAAGTACTTTGACAAACAGAATGTTTGGGCTTTGAAATTTGCATCTGGAGAATATTCTCTTTAGACCTATCAACGAAGGGTAAAATTCTCATTTGTTTACGAATTATATTGGAAGTTGACTTACAGTTCAATGAAATTGAATTCTTGCAATTGTAGCTACATATGAAAAACAAAACGTTTTCTTTGCTTACAAATACTCTAATGGTTATTCTTAATAGCATTAACTGCTGCTTATTTTATGATGAAATTTTTTGTCACTGGTAATGATAAAGGAAATGTTCAAGCTTCGAAACTTTCAGTTGCGTACTGAGGAGATGCTTCAAGCATTCTCCTCAGTTTGAAAGAACTACTAAAAAAGAAGAAGATTTCGAATAGCTTATTTAGAATTTAATTTTATTTCTAGCGTTTTATGTTTCTCTAGAACTCTTGAACTTTTAGGTAGATTTCTCGAGGAAAATTATGCATTTAAAATTTTAGTTTATTATAGATTACTTATATATTTCTAAACAATGTAAACTTAATCCAGGGAACCAAAATTTATTCTACCTATATTGCTACATACATTCATATAAGTCTTTCCAGAGTACAATGTTCGTTTAGTTTCGCTTATGTGATTACGGCAAAGCCTCGAGGGATATCTGCGTATGGAAAGGGATGCTTTCGTGGACGACTTTCTAAGGCAAACTGGCTCTTAAACACATGGGCGTTTCCTTAGTTGGTGAAAACCAAGGAAACGCCCATGCAGCCACCCCGTTCGCGGGATTCAAGCCTTGGACCCAACTACCAGTGTTCAGGGACTTTACCGCTCGCCGTTGGTGGGCCCCTTATTTTGGCCTAAACACCTGTTTGCAGTACATCATTTAAATTATAATGCATGATTGTGATTTAATGTAAGAGAAAAGCACAAGCGAACATAAATGCGAAGTAACGCAAGAGAAAAATATACAATTTTAAATTTCTAGCTGTAAAATGTTTGCTATGCTAGAAATTTATTCATACGCTAAAAGCAGTTGCTTCAGATTCTATAATTTTCAGTCACCGAAAAGAAATCTAGCTTATAATATTTTGTTACTGTTCATTCATTAAAACCTGAATAAAGCAAATTTTAAGAAACGCAGTTTAGGAATTTCAAAAGCCGATGGAAACTTTCGCTACAAATAATTAATTCAATTATTTAAGATTAAATTAATTACATTCGCTAAAGCTGAAGATTTGAACAACTTTCACTGTGAAAAGTTATTGTTTAGAATGTCATATTTTAAATACTGTAATTACATCTAGAGCATTGCAAAGAGCTATTGTCTACTTAATAATTAGTTTTCGGTAGTGTAAGAATACTAACGAAAGGAACATTTATTTATTTTATTTATATGAGGCTTTGAAAATATATACTGTGAGGTAAATGCAGAAGGTGAGTATTTTGTTAATGAGTCTGTAACATGCTAATAGGTATAATAGTGCTGTATGTAGAGGGCATATTGTGAAAATAAATACATGTATAACAAATCTTCTATGTAGTTAAAATTTATACATTATTTGTGTTTCTTTAATGCAAAGTTAACGCCTCCAGTTTGGGAAACGCATTTGTGCGCAGTACTGAAAAATCACTGCTTTCTATCCATTTATTAAGAAACACATATTAATATATTAACACGAAATTTCTGGATGAAAGTTGTCGAGTCATTAGGGATTTTGATGCTGGAGACGTTAAAAATATGCAATGCCCTCGCAGAGATTCGAACTACGGACTTCCAACATAGGCGTCGAGTGTGTTTTTAATTACATCGCGAAGGCATGAGGAAACGAGGGAGAAAATACGATTTAAAGTAAAGCTATATTTTCAAGGCTAGTTTCGAGATGCAGCATTTTTAAGATGGCTTGTTGACAAAATTGTCATTTAATACTTTATACCTTTTTTTTAAGATATACAAAAGGAAGTAAAATTACCTTTATAAGGTATATTCTCTCTCCTTCCAGAATGCCTTTGTGGCGCAATGGTAGCACAATCGACGCGTATTCGAGAGGTCCAGGGTTCGAGCCCCGGCGAGGGTACTGCACATTTTTCTAGTCTCCGACATGAAAAAAGTCCTAACGATCTTAAAGCTTTATAAAAATAATTTTCTTTTTACTTCCTTATTAATTTTCTCTTTACTTCATTCTACGAAGTATCGTAATTGCAAAAAATTTAGGTTTCAGCGAAAATATATATTTTGAGCATTGAATCCGTATGGACAATTTGTTTCGTGACGCCTGCACGTACGGACAGAATAAAGGACACTTTTTTCCGAAACGGGTTACAAAATGGATTTAAAATTATTCAAGAGGGACTTTTTCCTTACGTCGGTACGTATGTACGAACGCATTGTTGCGTGCGTACGGTTTCGTAGTAAATTGAATCCACAAGTCCTATAAGAGGTTAATAAAATGTATTCTTATCAAAAGAAATATATCAGAACACTTGAATTTTCTGCACAGATATTCGTACAAGTGTTCACAATATCACGCAGTATAATCAGTAGTTATCCTTCAAACTACTAAAAACGTTAAAGTAGAACGCATAGCAAAGCATGTCTAAAAACGAAAGCTAACTCCGATTTATCTCAGTTTACGCGGAACTACAGCTCGCACCAGCAGTTAGTAAGAAACTGAGAGCAGACGATGCTCTCTCTTCTAACTTGGTTTTCAACCGGCCGCGCGAGATCTTTCTAGTACTTTTTGTATCTCAAAATTTTTGGAAAGCAACAAGAGGTTGGAATTACGGTTTCAGCCATCATAGACATCAATAAAATTTATCCAATTTTAATACAAATTACCGAGATATCCATTTATTCAATGCTAAATGCACGTGCTCCTATATTTTTCCTTTTCCGGCATAGCTCTCTTAAAATTTGTCTCGCGCTGCATTTCACGGTGAAATTATAATTCTACTAAAATTACCTACCCAAATACAAAATTCGTAGCTTTATGTATTTATTTCGCATAACTGAAAAACGATTAGACTTAGAACATTGAAAGTTTGTTTACGAGACTGCTATAACGTCTAGTTGTGTGCCTACCATTTTTATTACAATCGACAGAACCATAATTACATGTTTATGTATATATATAAATGACCACTATCCTTTCCTGGTTTAAAAATCCTCACCTGGCCTTTATTCTGGCAATCCTTGGTCATAGTCATAGACTTCTAATTACAGAAGTGTTTAAATGACGAAATCATTTATGTTTGGGCAATGTCGAATTTAGAAAGAGCTTAATTTTGGACATATAAGAAATATAACTTTTATTGTGCTGTCACGATTCCTCTACTTGTACTTGGGAACGTTTCAAACTCGTTATGAAAAGATAAAAAAACAAAAAGATTGACTTTCGCACGACACAAACTAAACAGAATGTTTAATTTCAAAACATGCAATATTTTATGTAATTTTCAACTTGCTTTCAGGGACATGCTAATTATGTTATTATTATTCGAGAAAATGAAGTGCAGCAAAAAATGCGTATAATTTAATATGTCGTACAAGGAAGTAATGTAATGTTCATATCAGATTTTTTGAAGAGGTGGAACGGAATTAAATACAGTAAAATCAAATTCTAAGGGAGTAATCTAGATTATACGGATTCCCACTATTAAATTTTTAACTTATTGAAACTCTTAATTTAAGTTAAGGAAATAAATTTCCACGTATTGCTTGGAAAGAAATTCCCTTAATATGCATATTAATGAAAGTAACTTTCTGTATTTCTTTACAATCGGAGAACAATACGAGCTGCTACGACGCTGAAATCTGAGAATATGAGGGAAATAGTCATCATATTATGAAAAATGAACATGCGGAAGTGACACTAAAGAGCTCCGAATTTGCATCATGTGATAAAAATTAGGTAATCTACCATATATAGTGTCCAAGCAATTGTTGTACAATCAATACAAAAAAAATGGGACAGTTCTATATCTCCCGTTCCAGCAGGCCCATTGACGAAATTCAGCTTGAGTTATAGCTTTGTTCTAATATAAATATTTTAACACAAAATCGGACTTTTTCTGAAATGGCATGCCGTTTTTTTCCATATTTCGAGTCTACGACTTAATGTATGCCAAACTGCCAAGGTTTGTAAAAATCACACGAGTAGCTCTCAAAATTAATTAAACAATTAGCTCTCAAAATTTTAGCTCCTCCATATCAATTGAATTTGGTATATATTTATTAATATCCCTTATTTTATTAAATTTATTTGATTCTTCCTTTCCCATTTCGAAATTTAGGTTTATTCCAAATAAAATTCGCCCATTTTTTATGATTTATTTTTAAATAATTTTTATAAATTTTTCGAAAACCATTTCGAATAATAAACTATAAAACTTTTGTCATCATCTTAAAGTAGATGTATTTCTAAGCATACCTGCAAAAAATTATAGGTTTTTATTCAAAATTTCTTAAGATATACGTGAATTTATATTTTGGTGCGTTTTGAAATGTGGCACTTTGTTAAAATTATTTGAAAGTATGAACCGTTACCTTTTTTTCCGCTCGTGGGCAAGGAAAATAGGTTGCTATACATTAAGAAGTTCGTCAAGTGAATGTTTCTTGGCGCAAACTGAAAAAAAATGCGCCATTGTAAATTTCTCACCAAAAATTACATAATTTAATGTCTAGGCGTAATTTGAATCGCAAAACCGAAATGTGGAAAACATTAATATGTTATTTCAGAAAAAGTCCGATTTTATGTCAATATACCTATGTTAGAACAATGCTATATATAAATCCAATATATATCACAAGTCGCCCTTTCGAAACAGGAAAAAAGAAATTTGAATTTCGTTAATCGGCCCAGTAGAACGGAAGATTTAGAACTGTCCAATTTTTTTTCGCGGTGTACATAACACCTGAGAAATGCTATCATCATGGGGTAACAATGAGCTGCATTGTGGTATTAGACAGAGAAAACTCTCTCGTCTATCAGACTTATGTGGATTTCATAAATTCTTGCTTCTTTCACCTTCAGGATGATGAGTATAACCGGTTCTTTCTCCTGTGATGGGTTCATCTTTTAGTTGTCGTATTCACCTATTATTTAGGATCAGCAGAATAGCTTACCTCCCTCTTGGATCGTATCTCATCTACGTTCAGCATTTTCGTTATGACTCCTGAAGCATACCTGGGCAATCAGCGTTAACGCATCTCATACATTTTCCAGAACGAACTTTCTCTAATTTTTGCAGTGACTGTCTTTTGTATCCACAGACGCTTTTTCCTTCCAGATAAACGTCTCCAGCTCATTCAACATACAGAACAGTAAATTCTGCATCGAATAGCACTATAGTTGGAGGGGAAAAACTATCTTTGGATACATTTTACGAAAATGCATATTCTTCCACAAGCAAATCAATAAAGAAAAAACTTTTTTATATCATAAATAACACATACATGCCAAATATGGGAATTTATAAGCACTAGTGCAGGCCGTATGTTGATTTATTGCAGAACATGATCTTTCAAATGTTTCCAGTAGGTTCGTAGAGCAATTTAAATGCGACACTCCTTATTTTAAAAGCTTTAATCCAAAGGTTTTACGTCAAGAAGATTGGTTTAGTAGATTATGGCAAAGCACACGAAGACTCTCTGCCTAAGGGATAGGATGCCTTTCGTGGAGGACTTTCTAAGGAAAACTGGCTCGTATATACTTTACACGTGGGGATAAACAAGAAAACTACCATACAGCCAGCCCGTTCGCCTCGAATGGAACCCAGGTTGGAACTACCGGTGTTCGGCGATTTTACCGCTTGACCGTTGGTGGCCTGCAACAGGAAAAATACTAGTAATAGACGTTACCGTATTAAAACTTGCAGGATTCTTGCAGAATAATGTGTTTGAAAAAAATGAACAGGGAAACTGCAGTCCATTACTTTAAAAGCTATCTTTGGCTAACATATATTCACCTCTGTTTTCATATCGGAATACGAAATAGTATCTTTTAATTTCTAAACCTAAACGTCTCCTGCTAGAAGAAGAAAACCAGCATAGAAGAATATTCAAAACAGTCAAATATACAGTGCGTCTGTGATATGTTTAAAGTGAAACAGATTAAATAAAATTAGGGAGTTGCCAAGTAGAGACTAGTGACAATAATTACAAACATATCGGAATTTATTTTCCTTAAAATGTCTCTTGCTAATAAAAATGTTACAGATAATTTCCTTGACAGTTTTTATGCCGCCAGTACGTTTTTTACTTGCGCAAAGACAGGAAAAAAATATATATAAAAATATCTGCATGAATTCACATTTTAACTATCGCCCAAAAGGAGATTTGTTAAGGTTTCATTACGCTCTAGCTGAGTTCGCAGTCTACCAGTCTGTTGTTGCACTCATACCTGCTAGCGCTGTTACTAAATATGATTTTCTTCGCACTTACGCTATATACGCCAAAACTAGAAAAATTTTAAAAGCATCATGGCAACATATGCTTAGAATTCTAAATCTAGTGCTAAGTCTCGGCATACGTTTTCTGTTGTTTTTTTCAGGCTTTTCTCAGATCTTCATATCAATGTTCAGTTTTCTTTGTAAAATGGCTTACAAAAAATTTTTTTGTAAGTTTTTGTTATTAACGTTTTGTATGTTAACTTTATTTATTAGCTATCACGTACTTACGTAACATTAACTTCAATTCAACAGCAAAATTACAAAATATTTAAAAACAGCATATCTTTAGAATTTTCGAAAGGCAGTCTCGCGCGCTGGGAATAAAAATATTTTATTCCATTTATTATAATTTATTGGCACTAATAGCTTTTAAATTGCCGCGTTTGTTAATCAAAAATTCATTAAAAATTTACAAAATATGAAATATAAAATTCTAAATTCAAAATTCGGGTTTCCTGTTGCAAATGTTAAGACGGTATTCAAAATTTAATGGTTCTAGGTACCGTCATTTTTTTCAGGAATGTACGTATCTAAATGTAAATTCTTCATTATTTTATTTCGTTAAATATAATGCAGGGCGATAACATTTGGTGGACCCAATTTGAAAAGTGATTCGCCGTTTTTAGTGCAGGACGGAAAATATCGTTTAGAGAATAAAAATAGCCCATTCTGGTTAGCCCTCTTTTGGGCTAAAAATGGAGCATTAAATTTTTCGATGGTCCACATAAAACAATTCTTCTTAATTATCTTCACTAAACACAGATTTATCAGGTATAAATGCTTTCTGTATTAGTTGATAAATTCAGCTAAACAGAAGAATCAAAAGATATATTCCATTAATAATTTCATAGCTAAATTCTAACATCAGATAAAATGGGTTAAACAAAAAATATTTTTGCTATTTCCGGTATCGATTATTTGGGAATTTCTAACTTAAAAACCTTGTAGACAGCACATATATACCAGAAGCAGTTCATGAAAGCATTAGAACCATATATTTCATCAGAAGCTCAAATCTCACTAGGCTTATACTGTGTGGTATGAATTTTGATTTGAAAGCAAAAAAATCTGATGTACAAACTACACGACTTCCTTGCACGCAATATTAAATTATACGCATATTTTCTTGCATTTCATTTAAACGTATTTCCCCGAATTTCATTAGAAATATATTTCTCATTCAATTAATTCACTTCTCATTTCGCGACAAGGCAAAATACCTTTATTAGAAATTGAAAAAAAATATAGAAAATTATAAAACACCTAATACAGTTAAAACATTTAAAAAAAAACTTTTGCAGTTAAAATTAGAATTTTTGCGCAAAAACCAGAAATTCGGCTGACGACGAAAAGGCATATTTTTTAGTGCACAAAACTGAAAGTATACTTTTGGTCCCACTTGGCAAAAAGACACTGAAGGTGCAAAAATGACTTAATTCACTATTCTGCTAAGTTTCACATGTAAACAAATATGGCTGCTATGGTAAAAATATTAAGCTTAGCTGCACTTAAACAACTTTTAAATTGTTGATAATTCTACGACTGTTGCATGCAGATTAACTAAAAGCCTAAAAACCTTAACCGAAAGATAAGAATAACGTAATTCAATCATTTTGCTTGTAACCTTTTGGTCTCACTCGGCAAAAAGACTCTGAAGGCATAGAAACTGACTTAATTTGTATATTACTTGCTTGTGAATATATGGGATAATTTAATAACCTAATTTAATTTGCCATAATAAAAGAAGGCGTTATATTTTGTTTTTGCTTAGTTTCTCTAGATTGGCAACAAATCCAATATTCTCGTCAGTTTCAAATGTAAACAAATATGTCCGCCATGAGAAAAATGATTAGGCTTAGCCACACTAAAACAACTTTTAAATTGTTTATAATTCTACAACTATTGCACGCAGATTAACTAAAGGCGTAAAACCCTTAATCCGAAGATAAGAACAACATAATTCAATGATTTTTAAAGCAAAGCATAATTTACCAACATAGTATAAGAATAAAATTATTTGTTGCGGCCGATTGCAGTCAAAAAAAGGAGATGCACAAATTCATGTTACAGCAGTCCTACAAAATTCAACGTTCTGAGGTTACTCGGTTTTGAGTTATGCGATATACACGTACACATACATACATACGTGCGGACATCATGAAAAAAATCTCTTCTGAATCCATTCTAAATCTTTTTTGCAACTCGTTTTGGGTAAAACAGTCATTTATTTTGTCCGTACTTACAGATGTCACGCAAAAACATCGTTAAATTGCATTCGATAGCGGTCAAAATAGATATTTTCTTGAAATATGACACCCGAGAATTTTCGCAATTATAATAGTTCCTTTACTTCGTACAAGAAAGTAAAAATGAATTTTTTATGAAGACCCATTAGTTACAGAATATATTATTCTAAATACTTCGTATGGCAGAACAAACTGACTCCTCCAGAAATCTTCTCTTTCCATTTTAGGCATTTATCTTAGCGATAAGTCAGAAAATATGTGAAAATGAGCTAGCCATTTACGAAAATAGCAGAGGAAACGAAATAATCAAACGCATCATTTCATAAATTGCATCGCTTCAGAGCTCCGCTGAAAACACAAAACTTCTGCATTACAGCAATCCTGCTACTCGTCGTTAATGACCTCCTCCGTAAAAAAGTTGTTTCTGAAATAACATATGGTATCATAACCACGGAAATTTATGCGATGGAAAAAATCGGACTTCACAGACCATACCTTTTATGTGACTTAATTGAAGCCATTTTCAACTTCCTGAGCTAAACGGTGTAGAGGTGAAAAAAAAAAGATGGTTCTTGTTACAAAACCGCTGCTAGGAAAAATAGTAAACTGGAAGAAATGGATGGATATTTCTTGCTCTCTTTCTCATACATCCTTAATTTAACGATCCATTGAATCTAGGAATCGAAACACTTTTTAACAAAGCGGTAAAATTACTGATCTTGTTGCCCTTTTTCGAAGCAATAGATAGGATTTTCGGTGAAAAATGCATCAAGACATTACACTTTGAAAATACTTTAAAGTATCCTGATGATTCCTCTCTTATAGACTAAAAATAAAATTGGAGCTTACATTAAGAGACAGTTTTCAAAATATATTCATTGTCCAAATGTGACTGCGACTTAAACCGTTAAGTAAAACTGCATTATATGTATGCTTTGTGATTGCATAACTTAAGAAAACTATTTCAAATGCAATCGCCAAGGGTATTTTAAAATAAAAGCATTCAAAAAGGATAGCTCATGGAAAAGTGAGTCATTTCCTTACTACCAAGAAAACTTATAAAGACGCATTCTAAATAGGCTTAAATCAATGCATATGTGAGTGCATGTTCCTATATTAAGACCTACTTTGCATTCCCTTACTTAATGTCATTGAACTCGAAACTCAGTTTCATTGTAGGAATGATAAAAACTGTTCCGTGAATTTATAAATCTTTTCTAATTTAACTTGTCATTCATCTTTTAATGGAAACATACATCTTTATTTTTTATTCAAAGAAGATTCTATCCAATCAAGTAGGAAAAATCAGTTTTATTTAATACACCTTGACACTGTTTTTACGTTCTAAAAAATATGAATAAAAGCTCAGTTTAGTCTCATAAACCAATAAAACACTTCTTTTTCGTGCTAGTTGAATATATTGATATCGGTGAATATATTCATATAGATGAATATATTCATATAGGTGAATATATTCATATAAATGTATACATTGATATAGTAGATAAAAATATAGTTTTCCTTATATGTATATAACGAACAAAGAGATTAATTGTACATAATATTTTCAGCACACATGCAAAACTGATAATGTTTGTTAATTTGTCTCTTTGACGGGACGTTATAAGTAATGATTTAATCTTTCCGAACAATATTTTACTTGTTATGATAATAGATTCCTTATTTACAATTCTGTAAAAAATATTGATGCTGAAGAAATAACAGATGCAAATGTTCAATAGTAACTTTGATTTCTTGAGGTTAAAATAGCAGTAAGTACAGTTTCAGTTCGGAGAATCATAAGAAAATACTGGAAAAGGGAAGAAAACTGTAAGTCCAGATGTTATGAAAATTTCATCATTGCAACAAAAATACTTGATTGCAAAACATATGTACAGTGAAAAATGTATATTGTAGTCAGTGTGGTAATCAAATATTTAATTCATGCAAATAATGTTATGATAATTACGCAGGTGGATCCAAAAAAAGGTTACTAGCATCGGCATTTGAAAAGTAGTTATTGTGTGTAGGAATACGTTACTCCTAAAATATAGGCAGATGGCACTAGTTGTTTAGCAAGAGATTGTGCGGATACTTAAAGTTTGAAGACGCGTCAGAGCGCTTAAAATGCCAAGACGTTTAGAAAAGGGGTCTCGCTTGGAGGTGCGAGTCGTGATTCGTTGCATTGGTCGAGCATCTGATGTTGGGCCCTACTATTATTACTGTTCGTTATTGTGCCACTTAGACAAGGTTATGTGAAGCCATCCGACGCAAGCACCGTGGCGCGTTGAGTGTAGGTATCATCCCCATGCATGGCAATGCCCGGTCCCATACTGCTTGTCCAACTCAAGAAGTGCTGCAAATGTTTCAGTGGGAAGTCTGGAATCCTCCCCATACAGCCCAGTGATTTTGTTCCCGAAGTTGAAAGAACGTTTATCTGGAATGAAGTTCTCTTCAGACGACAGTGATGCTAAAACAGCTAGTGAGAACTAACTCAGTAGCGAGGACGTGATTTCTACAAAGACGAGTTAAACAAGTTGGTCTTACGCTCAGATAAATGCCTAAATAGATTTGATGATTATGTGGAAAAATGTAGGCAAGTATGCCTCTTAATTCCCTTTTGTATTTTCTACCTGTTGTTAATAAATAAACTTTTTTTACTCTTGTAACTTTATCCACCTCGTATAAAGATTTATTTAATTTTACTAACCAGTTACATTATGCTAAGTGTCTTTAGAGACCTTCTCGCTTTCCGTTTTCCTGGCAGAATGAGAATTTCTAGTTCCCGCGATTTCAAGTGATCTATAAAGAGATAGTATTTAAAGGAAGATTTTAGATTGTAGAATCAGAGTATGTGCTGTCTGTGTTACTAGTTGAATCTGTTGATAATAGTTTATCTGGGCGATGCTTTACTCTCGCCATTAGGTTGTTAACGCCGATATTAGGTCTGAGGCAACTTAACCGCATTCTTTAAGTCTTTTTAACTCTTCTTTTCTTAAATAATTCTTTAAGTTACGCCTAAATGCTGGCTGCTTCTTTAAGCATACGTAGTGCCTTCTGTTAGTGTACTGATTTCAATAACAGTAAATTACACTATTTAATTTCAATAAACGTAAAAGTACTGATTTCAGTAAATTAGTGTATCACATCTCTGTTGCAATTTCCAATACACAGCGAGAAGTCGCTTACGTGTGCTAAGGTTCTCACCTAGTTTATGTTTCCAAAGAGGGTGAGACTATATACAATAATAATTTCAATTTGAAATACAATAATGCGATGTTATATTGACTCAAGCTAGATATGCACAATATAATTACATCGAGCTATTCATGCTCAAATAAATGAGTTACATTGTATTTATATTTTGGGAAAATAATGAGTTAAATTGTACTTATCTGAATTATGATTACTTATATCAAATGTGTACTTACACTAAATGCTCAAATTTTGTTTATTTTCATTTGAAATTTATTAAAGTTCAAACAGCTTTTGAATCTATTTATTTTTTAACTTCCAAATAAAAAAAGGGTATCAAAAGGAATGAAAACAGCTCTTTTTATAGCATGGAAATATTATGTATATTTTTCAATTAAGTAATATGCATTTATCATTAAGTCCATGTGCTCCATTCATGCGCTTAATGCCCTATATCCTATAGAAAAAGGTCCAGAAACGTTGTACCACACGTATCAAACTTGCGATACAATTTGGATACTAGAGTAAGAAGGAACAGAGAAAATGAAAGATGAAATAACATTTGACTCATCACAATTATATTGAGATGCAAAACGCATTGACGCCAGTTTGGACTCTTCGGCATGGTATCGAATGTTGAACAAAGGGTGTTAGAGCAAAGTGACTTTTCTTTCACCAGAAACAGATCTGTTACCAGAGAGACGTACCATAAGAATACAATTTCGTAAATTACTCACCGTTTGTCCTCTCTGTTTTCTCATATTAAAATGATTCTATATAATTAAAGATTTCAGGCAATTCAAGAGATATCCAGAATGATACAACATCTAATCTAAGTTTAGGTTATTGTATTATGGCAAAGTATATGAGTAATTCTACCTAAGGGAAGGGATGTCTTTGGGGAGCATGTTCTAACTGAAGTAAGTCTGTATTCACATCACGCACAGAGAAAAACACTTAGCCAACCTGAGTTCGAACCCTGCTCGAGCTATTAGTATTCAGTGGTCTTAATTGCTGAATTCACTGTGGGATCATACTCAGTCTTTGACTCAGGAATACTCTGTAGTTTCGCCCTCTAGTCTCAGGAGAAAGTGCGTTTTTTAATATGGCGGTTTCTTTGACTGTTATCATGTAACATATACAAATATGTTTTTTTAATTTCAAACGAAATAGACATCCAAGTATTTTTGGTTAGATTTTGAACATTAATCATATTACTCGTTTCAACCGTAGCATATGTACGGATATATACTATGGAAATAATTCAGATATCGTTCATTTTCAATCATACGTTTCACTAATATTGTGTTCCGAAAGCTGAATTAAAATAATGCAGTAAAATAATGGAATTTGAGGATTTAATCAAAAATATAATGACGAAAATTTAGATTAACCCATTAACGAATGCAGTATCTTTCACTTGCAGGAAATGAACAAAGGTAATGTTTTGACGTATTAGAGTTTAGTTAAGAGAAAAAATGTAACAAAAAATATTTACTTTTCTTGAAGATACAAAAATTTGCGAAAACGCAAAACGAATTACTCATGGGGTACATGAAAATCTTTAAAACATTTGCTACACAAAGGCACATAACATTTATTACAAAGAATTACCGTTTGACCACTACAGTACTTGCATCTTTTAGTTTTGTTCTTTGTGTCTTCCTCAATAATGTGATTTGTGAGATCCTTTCTCGTTCAGTGGTGGAAAGAAAAATGGACGGCATACATAATCAGTATATGAAGATGAAGGCTGCATATTTTCAAAATATTCTTTCCTTATTTTCAGAGCTCCCAATGCAACACTTCTTTGAAATTCTAACAGAGAAACTTTGGGATCTACAGCAATCTTATAATGTTTCCATGCATTTGATTTAGCTACATCAATAAAATTTGTAAAAATAAGCCGCCAATATTTCTTACGTTTTACTTGCAATCTATATGCATCGCCATGAAATTGCCCAAGATGTCCACAACATCCATATATTTGTTGTAATTTCCGATAGGCTTACGTTCATTTACGGACACAGATTTGTTTTCTTTTCTTGAGTACTTCCTGGTTACAAAAAGCGAATAAATTGTATCAAAGTTAGTTGCCATAGTTATGACGGAACTACCGACCATGTAATTACTCTCAATGCCAAGTTCTTTATCAAATGCGGTGTCATGTGTTCCGCGCTCTTTTTTTCTTTCCATTTTGTTTACAGGCGTAATAGCATCATTTCACAATCTGGACTCAAGAATTCTCTAGACACATAAACCCTTTCAATTCCGACAACAATATGTGTGATGATGTAAGAAACTTGTGGAAATATACGTAATGATTTGAAGAAACTTCTACTTCTCTTTAAAGATCTGTTGCAGCATTTTCACCTAGTCCAAGATCAGTCAATATCTTTGAAGATTTTACTGAATATATATATATATAAATGATATATGTAGTCTTTATATAGGGACATAAAACACCAAACGTTCTACTCGAAACGAACTGGTTTTCCTTTGAGAAACACTTTGCTTTAATGTCTACCAAAACAAGATAGCATTTGCTCATATTTAGAAGGATGTGTTGAACAAAACCTCATATAGCACGAAACTGGCATTTAAAATATTTAAATAGAGGTGAACCGTAGCCAGTTGTTTCGGTTTTATCCTATCTTTCCTGAAATATAATGCTTCATTCAACGTTAAAAACTGCTGTCTCGGATATTCGTTATTTTGGAACAGTTGTTTTGTGCTATCTGTAAAAGAAAATATCACTATCTATGATAATATCTGAATGCTCCCAAAACTACTGTTTTTGAACTGAGGTTGCGTTTTCGGAACATTTAAAAAAGGCATAATTATACTAACAAGAATGTAATAATAACCTTAACTTTTGACTCCATTATACAGTCTAATATTTCTAGAAGACTTTCTAGAAGACTCTAGCGTGTCTTCTATAAAATTATTTGATTTGTTATGCTTTCTGTGAATCTACTCAAAATTTAAAAAGAAAATACTTGGCAAAAAATACCAAAACGATAATTTATTTTTATAAAAGCTTTTAGTATGAGAGAAATTTTTTGCCCAGATACAGTGAAGTTTTATGTAAAATATATAATATGCAAGTTAAAGAAAAGTATATTATATGGAAGACGAAAAATCAATGTTGTGACTAATGTTGCGCAACCGCAATGTCAGCCGTTAATGAGTTTTAACCAAACAAATCTAAAGTTAATTTAAGATAAAAAAACTTAATATTCATTTTATATTACGAACTTAAATCATATTCTTCTATCAAATCAATATTTGCTTTTAACATTGTTTTCATTTACACTTAACTTCTAATAAATCGCATATTTAATTTTCGTTCATGAACGTAATTATTTCCGAGTGTATTATTATTTCCGAGTGTCTAAAAGTATTTTGTGAATGGCATTTATTAATCACATAATAAATAATGCTTCCAGTAGAAATTTACGGCAAATCAATTAAGATAAATATTGGGCGCTTGTCTTAAATGCGGCACTAAATTAATGCATTTAGAAAACCTCAATAATAAGAAAGGCAAACAAACAATGAAAACATTATTTTAATCGAAAATAACATTTATCGTTTTATTCCGACTTCACGTGAAAATTAAAAAATTAAATTATTGAAATATTCGTTTTCCTGTGTTATTTTTGTGGATTAGATACATAATTTTTGTTCCTTTTTCATGTAGCTAAGATCAGTGAGATTAATTGCCTGTTGGAAGTTAACGTTTTGTTCGAACATCAAGATATACTTCAAAAGAGAAACGATTTTGGCGTAGGAGGTGTGTGAAATATTGGAAATTTTTCTTAAAATCAAGTTACTTGTATGTTTTAATATTCATCGACAAAAAAGCTGAGATTTTAAAATTTGCTTCCTAATTAAACTGCGGAGACTACTTTTTTTTTGTATTTTGAAACTTTAACTAAAAAATATGCTTAGTTTGTCTTTAATTTTTTGTAGGCAAAGTAAATTTTGTGTCTTAGCTTATTAACGTAGCGATGGTTTAATTTATTGCGAAAAGTATTTCGCAGTTTATGAGCCCCTAGAAATGAAACTATTATCCTTATTTCAATATGCTCTGTGAAACTACTTAATTACACTCTTCAATCTCTGTAAATTATGATGCATAAAGTATGATCCAAATCTGTTAATTATTCAAAAAAAATTACGATTAATGAAATGATAGACTTAATTTGCTACAACTTGCTCTTTATTTATATCATTTGAAACTTTCATGTGATCAGTTTAAACATACATTTGTTAATTATTTCTGATCTTCTAACTGGAGGAATGGTAAACCAAAATAGATATGCTTTAATACTGGAATTACGGAAGCGGTCACTATGACCGCAAAATAAGTCTTCGTATTTATTTAATTCTGTCTTTAAATATTATGATACTTTCTTACTTACATTTTATGATACTTTTTACGTACCTAATTATACACCAAGTTGACAAAATAACTTGTAAAAAGCAGTACTGGGTTCTTTGAAACTCATTACAGTTTTGAAACATATCTATCGAAAATTTGAACCGAATGATGAAAAGGCATTCTGATGGTACCTGTAACTTCCAAGATCTCGAACGTGCTTAAAAGGATATAAAGCGGGCAGTTAGGATGCCGTTTCGTAATAATTGAGACATTGCGTAGAATTCGAGAACGCTTCTACTGGAGAAAACAAGAGCTAATGTGCTAAATTGGTACAAATCTAATGATGCACGTACGGATCGTGAAGAACTGAAGAAACGTAGCCGCAGGAAGCTGCAACGTTACGATGTAGGAATGCCTTTTAAATACATAGCCTTCGAAATCATGGTACCTCTGGCACGAACTGTTGATGACAACTACTGCATCCTCATTGTCACTGACTACTTTACAAAGTGGCCTAAAGCGTATCCTATTCATGATCAAGAGGCTGTCACAGTAGCAGAGGCAATGGTACAGCATTGGATTTTCAGGCTCGGAGTGCTTCTTCAGTTGTATTCCGATAAAGGAAGAGATTTTACATCCGTTGTTATTAAAAAACTCTGTATGCCATTTGGCACTGACAAAACCCAAACGACACTTTTACATCCCCAGACAGACGGCACGGTAGAGAGGTTAAATTGAACAAACTCTTGCTCTTGTTCATGGTTCTCAGAAATCAACAGGCCTGGAGCAGAATTTATTTCTGTTCTTACTGCTGGATATTTTTCATTCTAGATGTCCTTCGATCGTAACCTCTGTCTGCCTTGCGATCTGTTATTTGGTCGTCCTTCGGAGGGGCCTTCATCGCATAAAAAATACACTCAGGTAAGTGTTGAAGGATATCCAGAAGATCCCGATGCAAGGTTTGAAAGAGCTAGTCAACTTGGTGACGGAGAAAATGAAGACCCAGTACAAAATAAGATCTACATTGATTCAACGAAGGTAACTAGATGCGGATATAGAATCCGATTCAATATTAGGGAGTTTCTTCTAAATTTCACTCATCCTGCGATAGTCCTTACACAGTGCTTGAAAACCTGAACAACGTCGTAGTGATGATCCGTTAAGTCTTCAGACTCTAAGCCTAAACGTCGTTCATTTCGATAGGCTAATCCTTCACGAGGTACATAGTTTCCCTAGTGTGTATAATGTAAATAGTATATGAAGATCATGGTGCAGTGTACATTTGTAAATTTGCGCTTTTGTTTATAGATTTAGCATTTGATTTGGTGTGTATTATTTATTGAAATGAATATTATATTATTTTATTCATTTTCAATTAAGTATGGCTTCTTGTCCAAGAATTGTACTGCTCGTGCAATTATTGCGATGAGGGGAAGTGTTACGGCTTTTGTATGTATGCAAATACTTTTAGTGAAATTATATGTAGCATCGCAGTATATCATGTACAATACAACATGAAATACCTCAAGAGGCAAAGCTCCGCTGAAAATGTAAGATTTCAGGTGCAGGTCCACTTAACACTGAGACAAATGAATATATCGCCATATTGGCTCTGGTCCTAATCCCATATAACTGCAATTTGTCTACGACCTATGTAATTGCAACTGCATCCTGTCCTGTATGAAAGTGTAACTGCATATGCCTTCCAGAAATTTAAAGAAATCGAAAGTACTGGAAATTCCTCTGTGGCCATGGAAAACTATATATGACTGGAGAGCGCATCAGGTCTCAGTTGCTAAGTTTAGAGATGAGTTGAGAGATCTCTGTGAGAGCTTCACCTTTTAGATGCGATTTGGATTGCGTTGTGTTTAACGTTCTTAGTAGTTTGAAATGTAACTCCTGGTTGGGCTCTATGATACAGACAAGAACTTTAAAGAGTACTTTTGAGAAAAACTGAAGAATTGTAAAGCGTTTCTTTTGGGGAAGTAAATTTTAACAAGCAATTATCGGTTTTATGTGCATTCAATCCATTACCACCCCGTAGACTTGTTATAATGTAAAAAACTAATTATTCATTTTGAACTTGAGCTCAAAATACGAATTAAAGTAATTAACAAAATTAAATTTTTCTTCGGGAATTCACAGACAGCAATGCTTGGTACTTACGTTTTATTCAGTCCAACCTGAAAGTTGGCTATCATAAAATCGGGAAACCTAGTATGACCCCGCCAAAAATGCATCTGCCGTTCTTGAGGAATTCTGAAGGAAGAGGATCAATCCCCTTTATTTATATAGTAAACAAGTAGTATTGTACCTGCTTTGCTTTTACGCTTCGTAAAAAGGCTTTCGTCGATTTCTACTATTTTGTTAGGCCATCGGGATTAATCGGATGCTTCATTTAGAGCACTATGAGTACAAAATCCTCTCAGGTACTTTTTCGAATCTGCTACTGATGTGTATGCCATATTCAGCTGCCCATATTGCGTCCATTACACACTTAGTTTCCTGGTAGTATCTATCCCATAACTTTGAAAATAATTGACTGATTGATTTTTTTAGAAAGTAGTTATCAAATTTAATTTTGTTTTCCAAATTACAGAAAAAAATATTGCAGCAAAAATAAGTATTTGTCCTTCTTTCTAAAACGAAAACGTGGCTTATGGCGAGCGAATTATATACTCTGTGGTGTCATCGTTTTGAAGTGTTGAGTCATTTATCTTACAGTAGTTGTCTTTGATTATTTATTGAAAACAATAACAAAACTTGATTTAAAACAAATATTAATATCTTACGCGGAACAGTGCCGGATCAATTTATACATCTTATCATATCATCGTTCAGTTCCGTTCTGACTCTATTTTCCCCCCGTCGCGGGAAAAACAAACAGCAG